>WIPJ01067810.1:7062-23261 GCA_018155075.1 Cassiopea andromeda
CCCCCCCCCCCCCCCCTCTCTCTCCTCTCTCTCTCTCTCTCTCTCTCATCGATAGTAGAGTTTGCTTACTGTTTTATAACGGAAATACTGCTGACGTTTCACCTGAAATATGCCAATCAATGCATGAGGATTATTTCAATGCATCTTTTTCTTGGAAACAATTTGGGGTTACATGCCCCGCAAGTTAAAATATTTTTATACGGCGTTAGATATAATGTCTCTTTTATGCAAAACTACCAACAATGCATAAACAAAAATATCATAAAAAGGTCGATGCCAGGTAGATAGCACTCGAGTACACAATTAATTGGTTAATAACGGCATCTAAGAACTCAGTGTAAAAATAATAACAGTTTATGTCTTAGCCTCTGTCGTAGCCTCGTTTGCACTTTTTCACAAATTCCAGGTACAGCCAGTATTTAGTTGCCTTTTAGGGGATATGTTATTTCATAGTTACTGATAAATTTTGAACGCATGTTTCGCGATACACATGTTGCTGATTGCATTGTTTTCAGACAATAAAAGTCACTTTTTAGCACAACTTTAGGCAGGTACTCAAGCAGAGAGATACAAAACTGGAGCCCCACCCAAAATGACGTCATAGAGACGATTTACACGATTTTAAACATTACCATCTTGTTCAGCACCATCGATTACCCTTGATCAACAAACGCAATGCAAGTATAACGTTAATAAAAAATTTCAATACCAGACAATACTCGCCAAAGTCCTGGGACACTTTGTATATTTTTTATCTGGACGGAGCATTCACCCCTCCTCCCCTATAAGGAGGTTACCCCCGGTATAGCTGTACATATTCCATGCATTGTAATTTTGATTCATTCGGTTATAGTTCTAATTAGAAAACACAAACTCGGAGTCTATCTGATATTTCGTATCTACACCCCTAAACAATGTTGGTTACTGGGAGGAGTACATGCGGTAACGGAAAAATTTTTCGTGCAAATAACGCCAAGTGTCTCAGGAACAGACCAACATTGTTTTAGGGGGAAGGGGGTTTGCATCAAGGCGTGATGGTTGAAATGCTGAGAAAGCTATGGTTTTTCATAATTTTTTGAAAATGTCCCAGGGACTTTTGGCAAGTATTGTAGGTCTTAGGAGGACTCTATATTGAATTTAATCGCTAAGCTCATAATGCGCTGTCTAAACTAGATCTTAAGTGTGTACCAAATTGAATTTAATTCGCTGCGCTCATAATGCGCTGTCTAAACCAGACTTTAGAAGGTATCTCAATCGTTGGAAAGAACGTGAACCAATTCAGGTATGCTGATGATGCAGTATTGATCGCTGATTCAGAGAAGAAGTTACAGGCGTTAATGAACAAGCTAAAGGATGAATGTGAGAGTAAAGAACTAAGAATGACTGCCAATAAGACCAATATATTGACGGTTACAAAAAGCAAAGAGCAAATGAAGATAAAAGCTAGAGATACCGAAGTACAGCAAGTTGAAAGTTTTGTTTGTGTGGGAAGGACCATTACTGACCAAGGAAGTAGTGAGGAGATTGTAAAACGGACTGGGTTGGCAAAGAAAGCATTTAGTGATATGAAAAAGTTGATGAGGAATTTGAGTATCAGTACGAAGGTTGGAGTAAGAATATTGAAGTGTTTTGTGTGGTCAAAGTTGTTATACGGATGTGAGGCATGGACTATTAGGAAGTACTTGAGAAGAAAATTAGATGCAGCTGAAATGTAGTTTATAAGACGAATGTTAAGGATACCATGGACAGACAATGTTACAAATGAAGAAATGGGAAGAGGGGAACTTAAAAGGGTATTGATGAGAAGTTTTGAGAAGAGGCAGCTGCGATTTCTTGGCCACATACTAAGAGCACAAGGATTGGAAAGTGAATTCTTCTGGCAGAAATAGATGGAGAGAGGGCAAAAGGAAGATAGCATAAGAAATACATGGATTGTTATATTGAAAGTTTTAGTGGATAGTACAAAGTAGTGGAGTTAGTACACTTATCAAAGGACAGACTGAAGTGGAGATTCATGATCGCTAATGTTACATGACAGGTACCACGGAAAGAAAAGCTCATTATACATGTTTAAAGAACGGTCACCCTACAATTTTGGATTCGTCAAAGGTCAAATAAATATGTTAATATTTTCGTTTTGAATTCTTTCGAGAGACATTGATGATTATATAAAGTTAATATTGTAAGTAAAAAAGTATTGCTTGTTGGTCTAGTTTGTTAAGACTTAAAATTCCTTTCTTCGCTGATTCAAGAGATAAGTCTGAACCGAGAATTCATACTTATAAAAAGACACCATTGAACTATAGTTTCATCATATAGTATTCCCGTCTACTTTTCAATGCATCTTACTTCTCATAGAGAGAATACGTTCTTGCGACTAAAAGTGTTCTTACAACGGTATATAAAAGATTACTCCAAAAATACTAACCAATCAAATTAATCAACAACAGGAAAATGAATAACTATTACGCACAATTGTTAAAAATAACCTATTACGTTAATTTAAGTACTCAATAGTTCAATTAGTGAATCAGTTTCCTAAACCTCCTCTCAGTTTCAGTGCATACGAGGCTTTTATACAATACTCAACAATACTCAAGAATAAACATGATGATACATACAGCGCGCCGCTACATGAATGAATGGCTACATGTAATTTGACGACACACGAATAATGCTATTTCTACATGCGCGTATGCGGGTTTTTCCCAACATAGTTTCATTGAACAAAAGAGTGCCGAATGGTTGTAATTTCTGGTCTTGTTACCTGTAGCGAGCAATATTTAATAAGCGCACCTGCGGAATAACCGCCCCTACTTGTATAACCACCCCGGATCGAAGGCAACATTGTGAATAAGGTTTTGCTAGGAGCTACGTAGGTACTACCACAGAATAGAGTTTCTCCAGAAGGCTAACTCCTTGCCAATTCCGGAACGCGTGTTTTATAACGCAAGCGAGGTTTTTTTACGAGTTTAGGGAAACCAGAAAGCAATGTTTACTAGTGTGTGGCATAGGTTTAAATCACATTTCGCTTTATATTCTTGACAAAATGAAAGGGTTTACCGAAAAGAAGCGAAGGAAACATAGTTTTAGGAGTTATCAGCGGTGCTACCATTAATACCACCCGCCAAAGGCTGAAATCCTTCGAATTTCGGTCGAAACCAGAGCGGTAAGTAGTGGTACTTTATGGTTTTCTTAGAGCGATACTGCTCGTTTCAAAATGTTATATCTAATCGATTGCTATTTTTCATCCAACCAAGAATGTTTAGTTATTGAATCTTAGAGGAACTGAACTTGAACAATATATGCCATTCAAGTGTCAAGTCTTAGGTAAACATCGTTTGCAGTTACTGAGATGTCAAGGGGGGGGGAGAGCGGAATGAAACGGAGTAGACCAAACTAAGGAATTTGAATGAAGTCTATGGATACTATAAGAAAGGAACGAAAGATAAAGATTGCGGTTAAACAAAGTGGAAGAACCTGAACTTTAGTTCCTGTAACATTCTTTTTTGTACGGATCTGGTCCAGGGGTGATTTCTAGGAGGGGCTCAGGGGGGCGGAGCCCCCTTATCAAAATTTCTTCTCATTTTGGGGGGCTCAGCCCCCCTAGAATTCTTGCATTGGCTTAGCTTTTCAGAGTTTATTGGGTTTGTTTCCAAAGTGTTATGATCAATGGTGCACTGCTATGTGGTTATTGACGCATCTCTTATTGTTGAGTATACTATATCAGTATTAAACTAAATTATTATGTTTCCATCTTTGAAAATATGGGCGTGGTTGTAGCTGGGCCACACCTAAACTATGGGCGTGGTTGTAACTAGAGCCCCCTTGTTCAAATTTTTAGAAATCACCACTGATCTGGTCTGAAGCAAAGTTTAATTCTTTACCGTGGTCAATTTATCCAACACATGTAGCGGTACTTTCACTTGCAGCAAAACACATCTCCTATGTTAGATTAGAGTACACTTTTTTTTTATAAGAAAATCACTATTTTGCCTGAGCCTCAATTTTCTTAACTTTTCCCGAAATTGAGCCTCAGATTTTCTTAACTTTTTCTTAACTTTTGCTGAAATAGATTGGCTAGAGTGGTTTACACTTTCGTTAATACTATTGTATACTTGAATTTGAATTCCATCTTTAACATTTTGAATACAATAACGACGAAATTACCGATTTTTGGCCTATAAAAACATTAAATTTTGGAATTTGAGCCTCGTGATTTTCTTACGATTTTCTTAAGATTTTGACGATTTGAGCCTCATTTTCTTATAAACTTTTTTCTTATAAAAAAAAACGTGTATATACCTAAAAGTCCAAAGTAAAATCAGAGCTTAACAGTATTAAATTTGAGTCAAACGGAAAAGTCTATCGGTTGCATGTAAAGAAGTACCTGGTACGCAATTGACGTAATTGTCATTTCAGAATAATAAACTTTCTTTTTACACTCCGTCAATGGCAATTTTTCACTTTTAATTCTGCTCACATCTTCGCCATTTCAAATTTAGCGATAATCTCAGCATGAAAAAGAGTGTGAGGCGGTAGCCATTGTTCTGGCCGTGATCACAAACGTCTAAAGAGCCGGCAGAGAGTTGACCTTCTGCGTAACCCTCTATTCTATGGTAGTACCTGTCAAGGAGCAGCTCAGGACTGTAGAAGAGGGAACAATCTTGCAATTGTATTTGGTGAAAATGAACAAAGTGTGCTCATTAAGCTAGAAAAATAGCTTGAAAGAACTAGATCGCTGTAATAGTCTGACGTTTTTTGTGTGATTTAACCTAATTTGTAAAATTCACTATTGGTTAATATCTCTTGTAGATTTCCAGTCTCTGCAGCAGAAAGTTTTCAAGTCATGCACCAGTTGAAGGCCAGCAGAGAGAACTACAGGTTTGTTCGTGTACATGGTAATACTGGCCTATTTGTTACATACAGAAGTTTGAGCCTAACGCCAGTGGCAACGCCATGTGGGGGGGGGACTTGTCCCCTACATCCCGCCAAGATCGATTTCTAATTCGTCCAAATTCGATGAGAAAGTGTCAGGGTTGGGGTGGGGGACGTCTATCAAGATTTTGAAATTGGTGTGGCGGCCAAAGTGCGTCATAGTATTAGGGCGTGGTACCCAAAATCCCCCCATCGGCGATGATTAGCGCCCCTGGCTGCAAAATTACACGTGATATAAAAATTTATGAACATTAGGGTTGGGGCAAAAGACCCTTGTGGCCCTAGTTCTTACGTCTTTCGTTTCTACTCCTCTCATTCCTGGCCAGAAGACTGTACAGCAGTGGCCCTCAACGGGGCTCCACGAAATTTTCCTGGGAATCCACAGGAAAATCTTAGCGATTTAGGGGTCCATATTGATATTTTGGTGGTCCATGAAGTAGTTTCACTTCACAACAGATTTTGTTGCAAGCAAAAACTTTCTTTTGCAATTTACACCGTGTCGAAAATTATAAAGAATGTGTATAACTGATTCTTTCTCACTTTTTTATATTCCTCTTGATCTATCCGCTAACAAGTTGATGTTATTCGAGCACCTATCTCAAAATTGCCAAGATGGATTTCTAATTCGTCCAAATTCGATGAGGAAATTTCAGGGTTGGGGTGAGGTACGTCTAGCAAGATTTTGAAATGGGTGTGGCGGCCAAATTGCGTCATAATTTTAGGACGTGGTACCCAAAATCCCCCCAGTCTGCGATAACTAGCGCCGCCCCTGCTTAGCGCTCAGCGATGCCGGGACATGGGGCAAGAGGTAAGATTACTTACCCTGTCCTCCCTGCCATGGAGGCAAGGTTGTAAGATATGTCCTTTTGCATGAAGTAGTTCGTTATTACGGCAGATACGTAAATAAGTTGACAAAGAATCACATCTTTGGTGTCTAGTGAATGAATTTTGCCTCCTTGCCATTTTCTAATATGATTTATGGAAACTAATGACTTATCCTTACTTATCTAAAGGAATTAAAAATGAGAAAGATACGAATGAAAGAATGAAAAAATAGGGAAAGAGATAGAATAAAACTAAATGAATCAACTGAAGGGGGTCATTCACCCGTTACGCAAACCTCTGATCCAAAATTTTGGTTGGAAAACAATTGAAGAGTTAATAAATAGACAAGTAAATCTAGCAGTCTTTAAATGCTTAAACAACATTGCTCCCAAATACCTTTGCGATATTTTTACTAACACCGTTAATGCCAAACACCGTTAATGCCACACGCAGTCTTCGAAATACAAATACTGATTTAAGGCTACCTTTAAAAAGCTCTGCTAACGGACAAAAAAGTTTTTCATTCAGAGGTGCTAAATGTTGGAATGGCCTTTCAAATGAGGCCAAACACACTACTTCAATTAAAGCCTTTAAGTGCCAAATTTAGCCTGCGTCAGTGTATTTACAAATTATCTATATATTAGTTTATTTTGTTTTTTTAGGATTTGTAATTAGACTTTTTAAACATTGTAATTAGGCTTCAAATTTTGTAATTATTACTTTTTTGTGGTAAATATGTAAGTATAGTGTAGATGGAGGGCCCCCCCCTCCTTAAATATGTGAAATGAAATGAAATGAAAATGAAATGAAAAGGTCACGGCTCCACGGCTGTGAGCCGGATGAAAGTTTTTTAAACGTATTCCAGCTTTAGTGAGGGACCAGTAATTTTCCAAAACAACCTGGCTTGAGCAAACTTCTGATGCATGCAAAGGAGGCGATTTTGCATGACGAAAGCGAGGGACAACATTGGAAGCTTCATATCGACTTTGTATAGTGAGGAAGGTTGTACTCTTTTGTGCTTAGTTGTAGGGGGGTCTAATTGGCAGATGGGGTGGGTGTTTTTCTAGATTTTCATAAAGTGGAAGGGTGGTAATAGAATGACCCACCGGGAAAATTGCAACAACCCTGAAGGAAGGAGAAGAGTTGATGATCCCACCAGATAGTATTAAGAGAAAATTGGATGGAATGGTAGATAGTGTTCCACTTGACAAGAGTTGTGAAATGCTTCATGGAGAGTTAACTCATTAATAAATGGGATGAAAATGACAGTGAAAATTTTGCTGAAAGTTGTGATGGCCACATTTTGCTAAAATGGGGATGGGTCATTATTAAATACTATGAGGGATGAAAAATTTCAAAAGTGCAATGTGACCTCCGCTACAATTAATCACTGAAGAGCAGGTAAAGATGTGTTCCCTGAGTAAGACTTGACTTTTTACTGGACTCTGAACGTCAGGAACACATTTGATCTTTTGCACCTTTGCAAGCTACATGAACCAGTTCTAGTTCTATTATCTTTTGCAGCATTCAAAGACAAGACTTGCCTTGACCAGTACGAAAAAGCCAAAGCCCAAAGATGAAAGTCTCATTTTTGGACAAAATATGTCAGATCATATGCTAACAGTAGAGTGGAATGCGAAATCTGGTTGGAATCACCCAGTAATTCAACCTTACGAGAACCTGTTGCTTGATCCTTCTTGTTCAGTTTTTCATTATAGCTCGGAGGTAGGCTTCATTTTGTTACAAGTTGCATTGAAGTATAGCCCTTCCATACTGCCCATTTGACCGAATTACTTCTCCCTCTCTGCGTATCCGCTGCATTTTTATGAGAAACCTAGATCAAGGCATGGTACTAGAAGTTTCGTAACTTTTGACCACGTTTTAGTTCTAAAAGTTTCTTAAAAGATTTTTATTTTAACAAAATAAATTGCAGTAAAAATGTAAGCAAAACGTAGCAAATAAATTGCATCAGTGCGAGTTAAATGCTAAGGCATTGTCAGGGTCACAATGTTATGGGTCAGCTTACGTTGAACCAGGTAACGGTTTCAATGTGTCATCTAAAGTTTCTTAGCTCTTTCCTTGCGGTTCCACATGTTTCTTAAATTTTATGGGTCTACAGGGCTCATGCTACTCCTGAAAAACTCATTAGATTTACTTTACGTTTTTAGGAGTACTTAAAACTCTTTAATTTTGTAAATTTTAGAAAAAATCACCTTAAAAACTCCTTTACCTGATCAATTCCTGGGGGAGACGATTTTCAGCAGCAGACTTATTTGAGAAATCATTTTCCTTTTTCAGGAAAGCATAAGAATACTCCTTAAAATTTACTTTATGGTCCTTAAAAGACTCCTTAAAAAGTCCTTAAATTTTATCTACTCACCAAAAGCACGAACCCTGGTCTAGTACTAGGTTGCTTGTAAGCTGGTTTCTAATGAAAAAATCGTGTAATATCAAACTGCAACAGAGAATCTCAGTGCTGTTCATCACACTGTACACCATTGCCACCTTGGCTCAGTTCTTCTGAGCAAATCAATGAACCTAACCGTATAAAACCGTTGGCACTCATCCCTGCACTTAGGACTTCTCCAACGTCATTTATTTTTAGCATTTCAGAAATGAAAGTTTGGAATTGCACAGGTCATCACCAGAGGCAGGCTTCTGAGTCCCTGTGATAGTCTTGAAAATGGTATTTATACTGGAGAATATTTTCTCCACTATTTGCAACAGTCAAATTACGAAATAGCCACTATTGAAGATATTAGCGACCACATAAATAAAAGCTTGCCTGGCTCAACACTAAAAAGCAAATCTACATACATTGCACTCCGTTTTTGACTTTTTAAACTATATTTACCTGTATGTCAGAAAATTAAGATTTTTGACGTTAGTTTGACCAAATGTGACTTGTAGACTTTTCGGCCGCCCTACTTACCATATAATTTGAACTGTGCATCACTAATATCAGCAGCAGTGGTGATTTCTAAACATTTTAGCAGCATAAAAATATGGGTGTGGCCTAGTTTCAGTGCAGATATGATGAACTCGTTTAATTGTGATATAATTATCGATCGAAGTATCTCAATAATCAGGTAGCAGCGCAACATTCAACCTTACAATACAATAGGAAATCCTTTGGCAACAAGGAATCATTTTGAAATGTAAGGTCACCACAATAATTTTTGGGGGTTGAGCCACTGCCCCCAATGAGCAGTGATTTTAAGGAGGGGAGCTCTACCCCTTGTGCCCCCTAGAAATCGTCTCTGATCGGCGGTATTGTATATCCAGCCTGAAATATAGGATAACTCTTTGATATATTATTTTTGTTAAGGTTATTTTGTCAATTATAACAGCAAGTGCTAATTTTCTACACTTCGTTGTAGATTTATGAAGGCCTAAAGGCATACAGAGGAGTGGATGGTAAAATCAGGCTATTTAGGCCAATGGATAACATGGAACGATTTTGGAACTCTGCTTATAGAATGGCTCTTCCTGTAAGTTTCACCGCAGATACTTATGTAGAAAGTTCAACTTTTTATCAGATTCACTCGAATAAGCCCCCTCGAATAAGCCCCTATCTAAAAAATCATTTTTGCAAATAATTCCTTTCCCTTGTATGAGCCCCCCGTGGGACCCAGCTCCCTTACTTCCTTTGAATGGAGACTAAAATCCAAAAAAGACCACGAAATTTGTGATGATAATGAAGAATATCATTTTGACTACTAAATTTCGTTTGCGAAATAGCCCTTTTATAATTTTTTAACTTAACTGGTTGAGAAAATTATGCAATTTTTTGTCAACCTTTGAATAAAGCGCCGCACTTTGAAAAATCCCCCCCTCTCGAATGAGCCCTCCCCTAGAATAAGCACCCAACCAAGAGTTAATTTTTGCAAATAAGCCCAATGGGCTTATTTGAGGATCAACGGTGACTTCTATTTTGTTATACAATGACGGAAAGACGGCTTCAGAATGTGGCAGTTGCTTTGCAAGAAGTAAGGGACCTACACTTGCATGAGAATATATAGGTTCTGTAACATATGTCCTATCGTTTTAGTAATAAAGTCTATAGTTACTTTATATTGCTCTTTGTACCTGCTTCTTTTAAGGTATTTTGGGATTTCAGACAAGTTTATGCTGTTTGTTGTGTTGTCATCTCAAAAATTGGAAGGTTACGATATATTTTCAGCTTTTGCTTTAACTTGAAAAAGTATCCTATTTATTGGTGATTTTGTCTTGTAGACATTTGATAAACATGAGCTATACAAGTGTCTAGTTGAACTTGTTAAGCTCGACCAAGACTGGGTGCCTCATTCCCAATCATGCTCGCTGTACATAAGACCATCTCTTATTGGCACTGAGGTAAGACTCGATTACTTTTAGTAGATGTTAGTACCGTCAATATACATTGTATTTTTTAAGCTTCTCAAATATGTATTCCAACTGAAATTACAAATGCAAATATCTCTAAATACAGGTAATTTGTATCTGACTGATGAGGTTACATTAATTTAGCAAGTAGTAAGAATAAAAAAATACTCAAAACTGCAAAGTGAAATAATATAGTATCAGCATAGTGTGTTATTATGATAGTTTTTCCATATCATTAGGTTGTTTAATTTTTTATGTCTCTTTAGGGATTCCTGTTCGTGCTCTTCTTTGCTCATGCTTCTTCCTGATATGCCATCATCATCTCACTTTGGCTACCGACTCATCCATTCGTTCATCTATTTATTAACTCATTGACCCATTCATCCATCCGTCCACTCATCCTAGATACCAACTATGGGTCCTAGGGTTCTAGACCTCTGCCCTTTCAGAAGAGCCCTGTTTGTAGTGCCCTCTCTATATCAAAAAGGGTGTTTCCCTAAGATCGAAAAGGCGTAATTCCGAACATTTTCCAGAGATTTTGCCTCCTGCCCCCTCTTTCCTCCCCTGCCGTGATAAGAAATGACAATGCGAATCATCACCCTTCAGGGCAACAATATTAGTGAACCGCCCAGAGAATTTTCTCCACTTGTGAATCTGAACAACAGTACTCAAAGGCTGTATCTTCTTTTAAAAGTTTTCATGTTTTTCCTTTCCGTGGATTGGATCCCTGCCCTCAAAAATTCCTAGTTGTGTGCCTACATCCGTCGATCCATCCATCCGTTGATCCATCCATCCGTCGATCCATCCATCGATCCATCCATCCGTCGATCCATCCATCCATCCATCGATCTACCCATCCATCAATCGATCCATCCATCGATCCATCCACCCCTCGATCCATCCTTCCATCCATCGATCCATGCATCCATCCATCGATCCATCCATGCATCCATCCATTCATTCGTTGAATACCCATTCTTCCATTAACCATTGTATCTTGTCATATAGTGATTGTATTGGAGAAATTTTCAGTTTTTATTAGCCAATATTTTGCTATATTTCCAATTGAAGCTTATAATTTTTGAGGTGTAGAGTGATTTAAGGAATCTGAATTATCACTATCATTTGACAACATACACCCTAATGTACTATTAGTTACTACTGATTTTCTCTACTTTTGGAATTGATGGGCATGTCTCAATGGGCTATTACGTCAATTTGCTGTCCAACCTCATCCATACAATATTTGTACCCAATTCGCCCCTGGAATACAATCTCGGCAACCAGAAAAGCAAAGTTTGACTAACTTAGGAGGAACAATAGCCTTGGCACAGACTGATGACCAACAAGCATAATGCACAGCCTCCCACTAATAACTGTATTCAATGCATTTTCCTTTGTTGTGAAAAACAGATATCTACAATAGAGCAAAGTTCCAGCCACCAATCTGCAACTCAAGTTTATTACTCTGGTTAGGAATAGGAACCCTTCAAAGTTCACAAGCTAGCAGTCATTCCCCAAAAAGGAAGCTATGGGCATTCGTAGAAGACATTATTATTTCACTTGATTGTGTGCAGTGTATAGCTCACGCATGGCAGTAGATTCCTTGCCAATGATTGGCTTAGAACTTCACTGGCCTTACAATACTATTTAGCAATGTAGGCAACCCTCTGTATCCTCATCAAACCCCACCTAACGGTTTACTGTTATATTTCCTATCTCTCTCTGTGAACAAACTATATTATGAACTCCTTATTAAGAAGCTGTCAAAAATGCATTAAACGAACTAGTGGTCAAGCAGTTATTTAACACAAACGAAGTATATTATAAAATTTATGTTGAAAGTAAAAAGTCTCGACTGATCCGCATGTAGTTTGTATTCTTAATTTTAATTGCCTCAAGCAGAATTTTCGATTGCAGACTGAGTCTAGATTCAACTGTAGTATAATATTGAGGGTTTCACTGTTACTGCTTGAGATTGAAAATATTTAGTAATTTTCCCCATTATTGCCATTAGCAAAATAGCTGATACAGTTTATTGGATTGAGATTCCATCACCTTGGCAAACCTTGGGAATAAATTGAAGTCTCACTCGTATATCCTTTCTTTTTTGAATATTTTTGAAGTTTTATTTCCTCTGCTAATATACTCTGCAGCCTAGCCTTGGTGTCAAAGCTCCGACGTCTGCTCTCTTGTTCATTATTGCCTGCCCTGTTGGTCCATATTTTAAATCCGGGACATTCAATCCAGTGTCGCTGCTAGCAGATGAAAAGTACATCAGATCCTGGCCAGGGGGTATGGGAGAAGTGAAAGCTGGAGGGTATGTGCTGTTTTTTTAATTATTGTTTATTTTAGCTTAATTTAACTATGTATTGTATAATTTAATACGATTGTGTTTGGTTTTTCATGATTTTCTTTGATTTGATATGAACATGCCTGTAAATAAATGGGTTGCGAAGAAGCGAGCGAGCTAAAAGTGTGGCTGAAATGCGTAGGCACGAAAGGCATGAAATGTAAGCTATAGCTTTACATACCCCGGGGGACTTGTTCATTTTTTTGAGTCTTAGAGGGGGTACTTAATTGAGAGGGGGCGTATTAAAAGCACAAAGTAATTTCTATACAAATTTTCTTTTGTGCTCCCTCTCCATTGTTCCCTTTAAGAAATCGGTGATAGTAGCTTTGAAATTTTATTCATATTATTCAACTATAATGTCCTCATCTTTATCTAAATCATCAGGGGCAATTAATAATCTTGGAGTATCTTCTAAGCAAACATTCTCCTCTTGGATTTCTTCGAAAGGATCAGTATTAAGCCCTGTTTAAACGATGCAACATTTCACCCAACATTTGCCCAACATTGATGTTGAATGAAATGTTGGATCGTTTGAAAACCATGTTGGTGACCCAACATGGTGTTCAAACGATCCAACATGGGGAATTTTACACTGCTTGCACAAAACGTATTTCAGTTTTACTGTTATTTTATGACGTCATTTTCGATGTTAGAAGGCCTGTCTAGCAGAAGACGGTGTCAGTGGAAATACTTTAAAGTACTGTTATTTTTTACAGAAATTATGGTGCCACTATATTCATTCAAAACGAGGCTGATAAGAAAGGTTGTGACCAAGTTCTTTGGCTTTTTAAAAAGCAGGTTTGTTGTTGGTATTTTTGTTTGCTTTTTTTTCTTTCCACGTTGGACATTTGGCGACTTAAATCTTTAGCTGTATCGTATTTATGTTATACTCTTTGCCTAAGTGCTTTTACTATTTCTCTATTTAATTTTTGCCAATATCTTTATGCATGTAAAACTCCATTTGGAGGGAATCTGGAATACCTTGTAATGTATTTATTCCTTTCTTTTCATTCTCTGCTTCATTTTCCACTTCATTTTCCATTTCAGTTTCCATTTCATTTTCTATTTCATTTTCTATTTCATTTTCTATTTTATTTTCTATTTCATGACCTATTCAATTTCTGTTCAGTTACTATCCATCTTTTATTCATTTTCTCTTTATTTGTCCTCAGTTCTTTCTCTTCTCTTCCATTTTATTCCTTTTTACCATATTCTCTTTCCCTTCTCTATTTTTTTTATTTCCCCCTTTTTCTGCAACTTTGTAGTCTTTGTCACTAATAGTGTTGCAAACTCTGAGTTCTGGGCACTTTTGCAAGAGTCTTATTTGCTTGTATTATCATGTTGTTGTATTATACTCCTACGAAAACATTAAAATTTCTTTCCATATTTACGCTTTGTTTGGCCTATCCATTACTGCTATGCATTGATGTTTTGCGTTCCAGTTTAAAGCTCAAGGTCTCTTGCCTTGTCCCACCTTGTTCTTGCGTTAGCGCGAAGAAATCTCCCTTTGTGGCTGATCTCTACTAGACGATTTTATGACGATCGTCATAGAAGTCATCTAAAATCTCACGCTTACACGTGTTGATGTAAGTTTCAACGAGATTGTCAAGTGCTCGACGAAAAGTTAGGCTGGTTTCAAAACTTTTGGTCGAGTGTTTGACGATCTTCCTAGCTATTCTGGTCCCTACTGCGTATGTGTTGTCGCGAAGTGCTGAAACGATCGTCTCAAAAATCGTCTAGTGGAGATCTGCCTTTAGACCCACTTTTCCCTATCAGCTAATCTATTGTTTTTTCAAAGGTAACAGAGGTTGGTACTATGAATCTCTTCATGTACTGGATCAACGACTCTGGTGGTAAGAAGATTGTTAGATTGTGCATATTGCTAAGTTTAAGATGTGGAGCTGTTTATGTAGAAAGGACATTTTAAGTTTGAGGGAGGGTGGCTGGAAGGGGAATGGAAAATTGCAACTAAGCCATGCTAGGAAAGCGTGTGACAAATTTTTTGTCTTAAAAGATAGTTTTTCAGTATGGGATCTTTTGTGAAAGCAACTGACCTCCTACTTTTTCCTATTGAATAGACATAGCAGTGTGGTACAGTACACTGACAACTCAATGACATTTTAGTACTTACGTGCAGCTATAGAAAAGCTAGAGAGCACTATTGACGTTTTCCAACGCATACATTTAAGAAAACCCCTAAGACTACACTGATAGTGGAAAATTACCAGATGTAAAAAGACTGACGTGACTAGGACATCTGTCGAGATTATTTTCAGAATTGCCAGTAAGGAAAGCGCGTGAAGAGAACCTCAAAAAAGTGAAAGGCTAAGAAAGGAGCCAAAAACGACCTGGGTGAAGACAATACGAGAAGACCTCAAAAGAATTGGAATAAATATAGATCTTTGCAAAGTAAAACAAACACTAAATGAACTATTGGAATTGAATCAAGACAGGAATGAATGGCACATAACTGTAGAACTCGCTGTGCAGTGTTTACAGTAACATCGAATGACAAAGGGAAACTAGTAGCTGATGCACAAGCTGAGTTGGATGACATTGCTGAATGGATGAGAGTGAACAAACTTAGTCCCAACCCCTCAAAAGCTGAGTATATGATCATAGGTCATCTGCGGAAAGCAAAGGATAAAAAAACTCCGATTGAATTGACGTTAAGTAACAAGGAAATAAAGCGAGTTTCCAGTACTAAATCATTAGGAGTAATCGTTGATGAAACTCTGAATTGGGATGATCAATGTAAAATTGTTAAGAGTAAGATCTGTGGAGGACTTGCTGCACTAACAAAAGCTGAAAAACATTCTCCCTCAGTCTAAGCTAGGTAGTGTTTTTATGCTATTGTGGAAAGTCATCTTCGCTTCGCAGATGTAATTTGGGGAAGCGTTCCAACGAGAAAGATTTAAACTCTGCAGAGATTGCAGAATAGAGCCCAGTTAAAAATTAAAAGTGTTAGAGTAAAAGATAACTGGTCCTGTGATTGGCTGAACGTCAGTAATCTAATTTCGTTTGATCGACTAGTCATGACGTAGGAGATTATGAATAAATTAAGCCCTGAAAGTGGTTGGGATAAATTTGAGCTCAGGTCAGAGCACTCAAAATATGAAACAAGGAAATGCCGTGGTCTACGTATCGCAAGACTAAATACGGAACGTTCGGAAAGAAGCTTTAAATATTCGGAACTAAAATTATGATAAACCTTTTGATACACGAAAGGCCTCAACTCTCAAGTGCTTCAGAATGAAATCCCCTGGAAGAACAGCAATATTAGTATATTGCTTGTCATTATGCCTGTTTCATCTTTTTATGTTACTAGTATATTATATATATATATATATATATATATATATTTATATATATATATATTTATATATATATATACTTATATATATAATAGCGTAGCGATGAATTCCGCAATACAGTGCTCAATACCTGGGTGGTAGAGCTGTATACAGTACTAAATGAAAACGGCAAACTAAACTACCATTTAATTAGGAAATAAAAGCCAACAAAAAGATAATTGATTTCCTGGACATCACCTTTAACCTTAACCAATGCTCCTATCGACCATATACAAAGCCAAACACCACACTAAAGTACGTCCACCACGACAGCAACCACCCACCTAGTACGATAAAAAATATACCTGCCAGCATCAACAGACGTCTATCCTTATTATCTTCCGACAAGGCATCCTTTGATCAAG
>WIPJ01067810.1:60558-70708 GCA_018155075.1 Cassiopea andromeda
GTACTGCAATTCAAGAGGAAAAGGAGCTTTTGTTTTCTTAGCTGTGTACCACTAGTTTTGATCCCAACCTACCGATTAAAAGAGATCGTGAACTCGGGACGATTTGCTGTTCCACTACTGGTAGGACCATACTTGCGAAGTTTCTGCCTTTCCTGCCAAGTATAAGCACAACAAGAGATAACCATAAAAATTTTGAGAGAAAATAAAAAGAATTCCAATTTAAGTATTTTCTAGAACGACAATTAAAAATATTTATCGCTGATCTGTCCAGAACGTGAGTACACTGTATAATGCTTTCTGCCGTACGAACAATATGGCGGCAATACGCATGTCGACTTCAGCCTCGCTTGGGCAGTCAGCCCTCTAGTCTTTATTATTATCTCTATGGATTAGCCATGCTTAAGGGCGGATTTCCACTAGGGTTAAATGTCGCTTAAAGTTGAGATAATTTTTAAGTCAGCACAATATCATTTTTAACTCAGGAAGTTTGGCACAGTATCATTTTTAGCTCACTGAGGGATTTTGGCAGAAAGTTAAATTGGCAATCGTAATACCAAGCCAAGAAAGAGTTTGAAAGGATGGCTTCGTTATCACTGATGCAAGAGGAGCAGTGTGCAGAAGAGGTTAGATTGTATACAGATTGTATAGCTGCTCCCCAGGTCCTCTAAAGTAGTACCTTGATCAGTAGTTCCATAAAGTAGTAGCATATTCTTTCTTGTGCCGGACGTGCAAAGATCTATTTCTCACACTTCTACGCACCTTGGTTTTTGAATGCATCTAAGCTTTAAGGAGTGCTAACAGGACGAACAAGGTCAAGGATCAAGTACACAATAGGTAACAAGGTGCAACTCCAATGTTATTTTTAATGCATTCAAGGCCATTGTGAAGGAGCACACAACCCCCTGCCAAGTATAGTGGTAGATTGATGACATCACGTCTCACTGTGGAAGAGTATGTGACCCCCTGCCATGCATAGTTGGCAGAACAAAATTTTCAGCAAAACTTGGGAGAGAAAATTGTGAAAAATTGTTCTTACTCTAGGATATTTGATTTTATAAAGGAAAGGAAGAAATGTAAAGGTAAACGTTATGTATTCTAGAGTTGGTATATGAGCATTTTTCACAATTTTTACTCCAAATTTTCACGAAAATTTTGTTGTGCATTCCCATCATGCACGACAGGGAGTCACTTGCTCTTTCACATTGACATGTAATGTCATCAGCCAATCACCATACCTAGCGGGGGGCTGTTTGCTCCTTCACAGTGATTTGCCTCTCAGCGTAAAGAGGAAATGGAGACATTTCTTGCTTTACCAAGATTGTGTTGAGAAGTGTCCTCATATTTTGCGGGCTACCAGTTAAAAGCTATAACTGATTGATGAAAGGGACATCATGAAGTTTTCAAATAGAATGAATACAAGTATCTTCCTCGTGACCTTTATCTTACACATGGTTAAACCATGTTGTAATCAGTATGCATTCTGAGATGTTTGCTCACCACAGATTCAAGCCAAATCTTCTGTAGCAAGTTTGGCTCGCCATTTGAGCAGGTGAGACTTGGGTAAGATTCACGTCAATGCTAATAAAACTGGCCAAATTACAACTGGCCAAATTACAAATTACATTATAAGGGTTCTTGCTCACCACAGATCTGGCACAAAAAGGGTCTTGAATGCAGTCTGAGGGGTTACACAATTTATCAAATCTTAGCAAACTGGAAGCATTCGCTAATGAATGGCAGAAATTTTAAACAATCGTTTCCAGAATGGAAAGTATCGTAGAAGTTTATCTTTACATCAACATTTGGCCTTTAAGTTCAGGCATGCAACTAGGGGGGTCCTGATGGCCTAGACCCCTGATCTTTTTAGCAAATGAACAAAAGTTCCCTTTTTGTAGGGCTCTCTCTTTATCACAAAGGGCGTTTTCCTGAGATGAAAAACGCATGATTATGAAGATTCTTACCTTCTATGCCACAGTGTCAGGTCTCACAGAAATTGCTTAATGCTAATTGTCATGATGACAATTAGCATTAAGAATCGTTGATCTTCAGAGGAATGATATCATTCAACTTTCCACAGTATTTCCTCGACTAATAGGTCTGAACAGGCCCATACCGACGGGGTGTGGGGCTGTCACACCCCCAGCCAAAATTCTTGTCAGCAAACCAACCAAATTTTCATCTCTCAGCAAATTTGAGTTGTTTTATCTTCCCGAAGTGTGACGGTAAAAGCACTACTTCTTCATCTCTTTCCTGGTACCATTGTGGCACGGAAACAGCCCTTAATTGCATTTATAGCCAAAGTAAAGGGCGTGATTTTCAAAACTTTATGTGGTATGAAGTCTACTTTGTTCAGACCCGTAGACAATGGGGCAAGGGGGCGTTGCTCCCCAATAATTCATCTAGTTTGTATATAGAAGTTCTCCGCACTGTACTTTATAATAATTTTTCAATTGACTTCATCAAATGTAGAGTCTAGAGACATCAAAACAAAGATATGTAGATTGGAGATATGAGTAAAAGCCTGCAACAGCAGAAAGGAAGCACCAGCGTAACTACTTTGATGAATTAGTTTCTCCTTCTTCGTATGATGATCAGTAATGAAAAGAAGTACATTTTATTCTGCAAATGAGCGTTTGCGAACGTTTTAGAGGAAGTCGCCAAAAAATCTGGGGCAAGCCCCCAGACCCCCATTTTCACGCAGCATACCTATCAATTGCGACTAGTTTACCACATACCATATACCTATTAGGGCAGATGTGTAACGTATAAACGCTTCCAATGCTCTAAACTGTACTTCTATATCTATTTCCCTATCCAGTTCAGATGTCTATTGGCCTGACCTTGTTGACAGAGTTTCATTGCATAGCCCTAGCTTATGTTTACCGGCCACACTCATGTACAACGGCCCCACCCAACTTGTCAGCATATGTAAGCCCTACACCTCCTAGAAAATATTCTATGAACGGTCCTGGATCTGAAAAGCAATATTCACAGAGCATACCTTCTTTTAAATAGTTTTGATGTGCCCTTTTTCATGGATTGGACCCCTGCCCTTGAAAGTCTCTATTTGTGTGCCTGAAGTTATTATCCTATATCCTCAGGAGAATGTTGGAGTGGCAAAAATCCGGAAAGTACGATGAAAAGAGATGGTCCAAGTGATCAATGCATTGCAGAAGATTTTGATAAATGTCGCTACAATTCGTTTCACTGTGTAGGAAAAGATCACGCTAATTATATCTACAGATTGGTGTAATGTATGTTTTTGTTTTTTTTTTCTTGAATCTTAGACTTCTTGCTGCATGCACTAGCTATTCATTATTTCATCTTTGTACTGGTAGGACTTCCATGCATAAGAGCTATGACCCAATGGGGTGCAGAATAGTGCTCGATGACGTAGTTTTTGCAGAAATTATAAATACACTATACAATTTTCCAATGTTAGAATTGTTTTTCTCCTTCCCAAACCTTCCTCTTGTTTCCTGTTTAGGGATTTTCTTATTACCAAGGAAAACATTCTCCTTCATAGGATCCTTAGTTTTTCCTTAGATCAATCTAAGATAACCCAAGCTTGATGAAATTCTTTTTATTGCAGTGAACTCCATCAAGGACTCTAAATAGATAGTGATGTAGAGACACTACCGTAAACATTCAATCGAACTAAGTTTCCAGCAGAAAAGGCATGTGCTGCAAATGCGTTTATAGCGTTAGGTATGAAGGCTGAAGACTTAATAGACTTAGACTATTCCAACACAGTGCAGCGTCTTTTCTCTTTATTTCTAATGCGTCAAATTACTGAAATTTAATGTTATTTTCGAGTACCTGGCAAGATAATTCAGAATATTCCTAACAAACTATGTATAATTTACACATAATTCCTATTTTTGATTTCTTTTCTCTTTATTTCTAGCCGTAATTAAATCTTGATTTATCTTCTTTGTTCTACCAAAATGTTTGAAAGCTCTGCAGGTGAAGAGAAGCAGTGCTATTCAAATTGAATAGGAAGAATTATTCCTGTACATGGTTCGTGGAACTTTGATAAAAATTGAAACAAAGCGAGTTCAGAAACTGTTTAAAACTCCGACATTTTCAAAGGAGGTTCATGAATAATTAAAAACTAGGCCCACAGCTTAAACAGAGACAACGAGAAATTAGTTAGGGTGGGTTAATATCAGTCATTAAAACAACAGTTTTTGACATTTTTTAGAATTATAGCCATTAGCAAGACATACAGCCAGTAGTGTAAAAGTAGAATGATAGCCAAGGGTGCACTTCTTGTGCATGCAATTTTATAAGAAACTTTAAGTTGATCCACTAGTTATATAAGAAACTGAGAACATTGTCCTGTAAAGAAGGTACTTATAATACATTAATGTTGTCAGATAGCAATTTCACGACAGTTTTTTAAATCTAAAGCAGTCTTTTGCCATAAAATAAGAATTGTTCAGTGTTTAACTTCAGAGACAATTACTGAATTTGGGGGGACTGAGCCCCCTTAAGTCACGCAGCTAGGGTTGCCACGTCTATCCATGCACCCCCTCTTCTACACCACTGCCTGCAGCTCTGATGGAATAGCAACAAGCAACAGGCTACCCATGTTACCATGGTAACCCATATTACCATGGTAACCTATATTATCATGGTAGCCCATATTACTCAATCCCATCTTATTGTTACAAAAAATTTGTTTTACCTATTCATCTTATGATCATCGTGTTTTGGCATTTAACAATGAGAAAAAGCAGGATTTTGGTCTTCGGGTTTTAAATGCAATTGTTAATTTAACTACTTTTTCTTCACCTACGAAACTATAGTTTTTCCATTTTTAACAAACGAACATGCCTTATTTTGGCTTCAAAAAACCAAGATAATGATCTTTGATTTTTGATAAAAATTATCCCCAACTCTAAATGCTTTCTTGTAATTTCAAAAGCAAGGCTTTGGTTTTCGAAGAGAATCTCACTATTCAAATCACCTTAAGTTTCCATTAACTTTAGTCGGAACGCGAGTCACCTAATTTTTGTTCTAAATCTAGACTTTCCTTTTTGACGAACATAGTTTTTCACTTCAGTCTTATAGCTTTGGCTTTACAAGTAAAGCTGTAGTCTTCTATTTTAAATAAACATCATACACACCTCAACTCAATTAAATTTTGCATTAACAGTAAACCTATAGCCTTTAGTTTTGATAAAAATGATTCACACCTCCTGTTGGCTGACATAGGCATAAAGAGAAGGCAATATGCTTTCATGTTTGATCAAAATTATTCAGACCTTAAGTCATATGATTTACAACAAAAGCAAGCCTATAGTCTTTAATATCATTCAAACCTAAATTCGGCCGAAATGGGCAAAAGCAGTAAAATAATAGTCCTTGCTTTTTGAAGAACCTCATTCAAACCGCAAGTGGGCTGAAGTAGATGCAAAAAGTAAGCCTATTGTCCATGGTTCCTGACTACAATGATTCAGGGACGCCTGCGCCTACCTAGGACAGGGGAGGGCAAGGCATTCTTTGAGGGCACATCTATGTATATGTATGCTCCTCCACAATGGTAGACTTTGGTCTTCAATCTCTTTTCCAGAAGAATAATGCTTAGTTTATTGGTCTCCTGGTAATAATATGCAAAATTGGGGTCTGTGGGCTTGCCCCCAGGAACATTGTCTTGAACCAAAGTGTCTGCAATACCGGAAAATGCCCCTTCAGAAAAATGGAAGGGCAATTCTTGCCCCTCCTGTCCCCAGCATAGGCGGCCTTGCAATCATTCAGCTCTCAAGACACCTGGGTTTGGCTTAAACAGTTATGCCATTGTCTAGGGGGCGTGCCGAGGTAAGGGGTGTAGGGGTGTCGCATCCCCTTATTATCTACAAATACAAATAAGTCAATAATTCTTCTAACTTTTCGGTAAATATATTTGCTTTGCAATCATCGCTTGTCGGCAATCAGTCATCGTTTGTCGATAATCAATCATCGTTTGTCGTTACCTCTGGGGCTTTTAGAAATCTGTCTGTACAGTTTTGTTGCTACACTCCACTCCAACCATCTCTATGACTCAAACTCATAAGCCCTTTGCCATGCCACAGCTTGGAAACTGAAAGAATTATCATTTACTACTTTGCATTGACAAGGAGTCAATTACGGTGAACCAATTAAGATGAATTTTGGGCAAAAGTAAGGCTATACTCTTTGCGTTTTTATGATAATTATTCCACCCTGAAGTAACCTAAATTTCACACAAAAGCATACGGCTATGGTTCTTGATGATAATCGTTCAAGCCTCACAAAAGCAGAACTTTCTACAAAAGATAAAGCTGCCATCTTTGATTTTCTGTGAAAATCATACAAACTTCACGTCGACTGAGTTTGGAGAAAATGTAAGGCTATAGTCTTTGGCTTTTCGTGACGATCATGCTAACTTCAAGTCGACTGAATTTGGGGCAAAAATTAAGGCTATAGTCTTAATTTTCATGAAAATCATTTAACCCTCAAGTCAATTGAGTTTGAGGCAACAAGTATCCCTATTGGATTTGGCTTTTCATGAAAGCAATACAAGCATCAAGTTGACTAAAACTGGAGAAAAAAGCAAGGCTACAGTCTTTGATTTTCAGTGAAAATCATGCAAACCTCAAGTTGGCCAAATTTGCGTCAAAAAGTAATGCTTAGTCTATCGTTTTTCATAAACATCAATGACACATCAAGTCGATTGAATCTAGGTCAAAAAGCAAACCTATAGTATTTGGGTTTTGATGAAAGTCATTGAGACTTTAAGTCGACTGAATTTGGGTCTAGAGTAAGGTTATAGTCTTTGGTTTTTGATGAGAATCATTAAGAATTTACGTCGACTGAATTTGGGTCTAAAGTAAGCCTATAGCCTTTGGTGTTTGATGAAAATCATTGAGACTTTAAGTCGACTGAACTTGGGTGTAAAGTAAGGCTATAGTCTTTGGTTTTTGATGAAAATCCTTGAGAATTTAAGTCGACTGAATTTGGGTCTAAAGTAAGCCTATGGTCTTTGGTTTTTGATGCATTAAGTCCATAGTCTCTGGTTTTCTATGAAAACCATTGGGACTTCAAGTAGATAGAATTTGGGCTAAAATTATGGCTATGGTCTTTCATTCTTCATAAAAATCACTGACAGCTCAAGTCGATGGAATTTGGGCAAGAAGTAAGGTTATAGTCAATGGTTATTGATAAAAATTATTGAAATTTCAAGTCGATAGAATTTAGGGAAACGTAACCTTATAGTCTGGATTGTCATAAAAATCATCGAAACTTCAAGTCGACAGAGATTTTGCAAAAATAAAGGCTATAGTTTTGGTGTTTGATTAAAGCCAATGACACTTTAAGTCGACTGAAGTTGGGGCAAAAGTAAGGTCATAGTCTGTTTTGTGATCAAAATTGTTGAGACTTTAAGTCAACTGAACTTGAGGCAAAAGTAAGGCTATAGTCTTTGGATTTTCATACAAAATCATTGAAACTTTGAGTCGGTGGAATCTGGGCAGAAACTAAGGCTATAGTCTATGGTTATTGATGAAAATCATTGAAATTTGAAGTCGACCGATTTTGGGGAAAAGTAAGGCTATATTCATTGGTTTTTGGTGAAAATCAATGAAACTTCAAGTCGACGGTTATAGCCTTTGCTGAGGTTATAGTTTTTGCTTTTTCATGGAAATCATTGAAACTGAGTCGGCTGAATTTGGATTAGAAGGTAAGACTATAGTCTTTGATTTTTCATAAAAATTATACAAACTTGAAGTCAACTGAATTTAGGGCAAAAAGTTAGCTTGTAGTCTTGGATTTTTCATGAATATCATTGAAAATTAAAGTCGTCTGAATTTGGGGTAAGAAGTAAGGCTTAGTCTTTGATTTTTCGTAAAAATTATACGAACTTAAAGTCGACTGAATTTAGGGCAAAAATTTAGCTTGTAGTCTTGGTTTTTCATGAAAATCATTGATACTTAAAAGTCAACTGAGCTTGGAGCAAAAGCAAGGCTATAGACTTGGTTTTTGATGAAAATCATTGAAAGTTCCTGTCGGCTGAATTTGGTAGAAAAAGGCAAGGCTATAATTTTTGGCTTAGGTGAAGATCATTTATTGCTTAAATCGGTTGAATTTGTGCATATATGTAAGTCTATAATCTTTGATTACAATGATTCAAGCCTAGTCACCTAAATGCTCCGCAAGACGGAAGACTATTCTGTCGCTTTTTAGTAAAGTTATTCAAACCAGAAGTCGGGTAAATTTAGGGACAAAAGTAAGGCCATGGTCTTTGGCTTTGACGAAAATCATTAAAATCTCAAGTCGGCTGATTTTGGTATAAAGGGAAAGAGTATAATCTTTCGCTTTTGATGGAAATCAGTCACAGCTTAAGCCAGCTGAATTAAGTAGAAAAGGTAAGGCAATAGTCTTTGGTCTTTGAAGAGAATCATTCAAACCTAAATTCGAGTGAGCTTTACGTAGAAGGCAGTTCTGTAGTCTCTTTTGGATCTTGATGAGAATCGCTCATCAAGATATTGGATATTAGATAATATTGGATCTTGATGAGAATCACTCAGAGTTCAAGTGGCCTAAAGTTTTGATAAAAAGTAACGATACAGTCGTTGGGAGTTGATGAAAATCATTCTGAGTTTACGGTACCTTATTGTGGCTTCCAAGGAAGGGCAATGGATGTTAGATTTCACTGAAAATTAGCCAGCAATTTAATGGCATACCTTAAGTTGGCTTGGCTTAAGCTTGGAGAGAGTACTCAGGTGTAATTTGCAGAGCAGCAGAAGCAGAAACTACATGAACCACTCTTGTTGTTAATGCGAAACTGCAATTATATATATATATTGAACGACAGTTAATGAGGGAATCTCTGAGAATTTCAACCTGATTTGATATCCCTTCCCATCCCACCCTATACCTACCCTCACGGGGTCGTATCCACAACTCCTTTTATTCAATTCCACTCCTGCCTTCTTGCTATCCCTTGGATAGGGGCCTACCCCTGCCCTCTCTTTATAATATCCGTACCAGTGCCACTTCCAGCAGCACATCAGGGGCGGCGGAGCCGGCAAAACATTGGGGGGGGCTGGAATTAAACGAACGCCGCTGGCGTTCGCACACACGCCAATAGCGTGTAATAGCGGGGCTGGGGGGTCTGAGGGCCCTCTGAGCCTCCTCAGGCGGGTCTGGGGGCGCAGCCCCTGGAAGCCAACGCATTTCCTGCAATTTAGGCCATTTTAATAGTTTTTCCGAGAATCTAAAGGAGATTTATTTAGGCCAGTCATTATTCGCAATTTCAGAAAGAGACAACGTCAGAAGAAATCTTCGCGAACGTTTGATGCACCACACACTATCTTTCTCAGCACTCTCCCCTTCCATTCTGTAGTGAACACCAAACAACGTCATGCCACAAGTTCTAACCACTCAAACAAGTTCTAAAGAAATGACTAATCGTTCCTGATAATGTTTCTGTTTTGGTTCTTAAGAATGTAAGAATAAACTCTACAAATGGATAACAGGAATAAACAAGAAAGATAATTAATATAAATAACTACAAGTCTTCCTTGGTGCAGTGATTTGTATAAGTACTTCATGTAGGATAGCATGAATTAAGAATAAGGCTGAGTTCATCTCCGAATACACGGTGTCTGTTTGTACTACATTCTTATACGAGAATCTACAATGGCGACGAGATGAAAATCACTTAATCAAATGGCTTCGGTAAGTAATATTTCTCCTATGCCTCAATTTCAACCTCAAGCAGATCCTACGAACACAGGAGCTAGATGGACAGCGTGGATTGAGCGATTTGAAACATACCTGATTGCGGCGGATGTCAAAGAAGGCGAACGAAAGAGAGCTTTACTGCTTTACCAAGCAGGACCAGAGGTTTATAAAATATTCAAAACGCTGCCCGATACAGGAGATACTAAAGATTATGCAAAAGCAAAGGATGCGTTGACTAAGCATTTCGAGCCAGCTAAAAATCCAATTTATGAAATTTACAATTTTCGTCAAGCAAAACAAAGTGTTGATGAAACCATCGATCAGTTTCATACAAGACTACGTACCCTTGCTCAACACTGTGATTTCCACGACACAGACTTTGAAATAAAGATGCAACTGGTTTGTAATGGTACGTCCAGTAGGTTAAGGAGAAAAGCCCTTC
>WIPJ01067810.1:70818-86296 GCA_018155075.1 Cassiopea andromeda
AAAACGAAATAGCTTCTCACACAAAATCGCTTTGCTGCAAATTTTTGGAGGGGGGTTCAGTCCTTCTATCCCCCCGGAAATTACGGCCCTGCTACCAATAATTATTGTGTTTGTTACCTATATCCGTTATTGAATTCTTCTTCCGCAGGACGGTCTGCCAAAAGTCATCAAAGCTGCTGTCATTACGAATTTTCTTCAGAACGGTTACAGTTTGTTTTGCAAGCCGATGTCCCTCAGTCGCACAGATTCGCGTACTTTGAAGTGCCCTTGAAAGGTTATCGGTGTGCGAAAACAATAAATATCCAAGCCGGTTTGCAAAGAAATACTCGAATGTAATCATCTGAGCCTGCATACCAATTATGCGAGCTCTAACTTCAGATTGAAGACCACCTTCTGCTAGAACTTCGGCCCATGTTTCTTGAAGTTCTTTATAGTTTAGAAATATTCCATTGAAACAACCCGCCCGGACAGTCCATCGTGTTTCGCTAAACTTGGCCAGGCCTGGTGAAGCATTGTTATCAACGTCATCACACTCGACATTGCTTTTCACCCCACCAAGTATTTTCTCTCGCTTTGGGGAGAACTTGATGAGCGTAACTATTTCCTTTGATGTGCTCATCACAGTATTTAGTAAAGGACAGTTTTTTGTGGAATCTTTAATGCTAAGACTAAGGGAATGGCAGTGACAATGTGTGTCAAATGCCTTTGGCTGAATTTCCTGTATCCTTCTTGCCACTCCTGACGTTTTTCCGAGCATGTTGCTTGCTCCGTCGTAGCATTGTCCCCGTAGATCTCGGATTGATAGCTTTGACCTGATCAGCGCATCCTTCAGAGCCTTATCGATAGTTTCCGCTTTGATGTTCGGGATTTCATAAAAGCCGAGAAAATCTTCGTGGGGTTCCATCTTGTCATCAATCCACCGAACATTAATGGAGAGCTGTTCCTTGTTGGCAATGTCTGAATACTCATCAGCAATCAAAGAGAACCACCTACACTTTCCTGACTTGATTTCAGACACGATATCACGAAGAATCGAGCTTGCCGCTAACTGAAGAATTTCATCCTGTGGATCATGAGAAGTATACATATCACTCCTATCATGTTTATCAAGCCACTTCCGCAGCTCTGGCACATCAATAGCTCGCAATTCCAATAACTGGTAAAAGTTTGTTCGTCTTCAGCATGACCTGGAAGGGCAACGCCTTGTCTACCGAGATACAGCAGTGTCTCTATCTTCAAGAGGCATTTCCTGTTGTCGTTCATGTTTTTCTGGGCAGTTTTGTCGAGCGCAGCCGGTACCTTCTTCCACGCTGGAATAACATGTTTGTATGTGTTAGCTGTTGAATGGCATGTGCTTGACTCGTGCTCTTGAAATCGCTCTATAGCTTTCTACCATTTGCAGAAGCCATCTACAATGAACGCACCCTCCCTCTTATTAGCCATCCTAAGATTTTTCTTGCTATTCTGTTTCCTACAGATGTAGCAGAATACCTTATCGATACTGTCATCGTAATGAAGCCACTTGAAATTCTGAAACCACTTAAACTGATAGGACCTCTTCTGCTTGCCAAATTCTCTGTTTGGAAATTGATATGTAGCTGCTGGATGGTTTGGTTCGGGTGGTATTGGCAGTTTTGGGGGTACAGAGCGATTAGAGACGATTGATTCAGTTGAGGTTTCAGATTGAAATTTGGACTGAGAGGATGTTGACGGAAGATTCTCTGCAGGTAAAAAAGATGATTAGATCACGTCAAAATTTACTTTAAAATGATAAGTACAAAGAACACCTTCTTAAATTGACATTGACTTAAAACATAATGCGAATGACTACTTTTTACCTTTAGTATTGATTAATTGATTCTTTGAAACAAACTTAATTCGTGACCGGAAATTGCGTATCAGAATTCTTTTTCAATTCTGAGAGGAATCTATTACATTTGATATATATTGAAAAATGCATCTAGCGTCACTTTTGGATTAATCAAAACTAAAATGAAACCCTCAATCAAATACAGCAAAAAATCCTCTACAATTACTAGCACAATACTGTCTCTCGATATGTATAAATAAAGAACCCTATATAGGGATTTTGAATTTCTTTACCCAAGATGAGACTTCAATAGCAGGTCTCCACTCAAAAATCAAAAACTATAAACAAGAAACTATAAGATGTATCATTTGAAACACAAACCTGCTTCTGAATGATTCAGGTTTGCTTTCTTTGTAGGAGGTTGAAAATAGCTTACAATTTTTCTTTGACTCATCTTGAAGGAGCGCCACACAAAACTTAAATAATTCAAACCAGCGCTTCGTAGCCATGAGGTTCGAAATTCGAAATCGTTCGATTGGGATCTGCGTATAACACTCAACCTCCTAGTACGTAGTAACAGGGTTACAGTCAGTCAAAAAGTGGGTTCGAAACGTCACATCGTTGTACAATCACGAGTATACTCGGCGAAAAACTGCGAAAACGTCATTGGCGCAGATAAACTACGTGAAAAGCAGCGCAGAAGAAAGATCCCTAGATCTTGTTATTATTGGATCTCCCTTAGGTCATGTCGTATCGTAGTGTTTTATTGACATTAATAACAGCCTGTGTTCTATATCGCATCTTAAATTAGGAATGAAGTTGCACTGGGTTTAGTAGGCGTCAGATAGTGCTTCGAGCCCCTTATCAGGAGTCTCATAATCGCTTGATAAACAGTGGGCCGTCTAATGACTGGAGGAATCAACGGATTTTGGTCACTTTGATGAAAAGTAGCAGGGGTGCCAAGGTTGAATTATGAGCACACAGAGGATCAATAACAATCAATCTTACTTTGTGGATAAAAGTGGAACGCTTCTGATATTTAAATTTCAAATTATAGCGTTATAAAAAATCTGCTTCGAAATATTGGGGGGGCTGAAGCCCCCCTAGCCCCCCCGCTCCGCCGCCCATGCACATTGAATCATGGTATGGTCAGGAAGGCAGATCAGAGAACAATCTGAATACAGACAACTAGACCAGAAGACTTTCAAACGATGAGAAGCAATGAACAAAGGACACTTATCACAGAAACGATGTCGGTCATGGCCACCCCTAAGGTGGCACTTGCATCTTGATTGTACATAACTGTGTTTTGTCTAGATGTAGTTACTAGGTAATGCATGCTAGCAGACCCCTTTCACACTGCAACCAAGAAATCTTGCAATGTCAGGGCCACCAGCTAGTCATGCATACTTTAGACAAGAATAGTCATGCATGCTAACAGACCCCTGTCACACTGCATCCAGGAAGTGTTGCAACGTCAGGGCCACCAGTTAGTTATGCACTTAGTCATCCAAGCTATGCCAACCCCTTTCACACTGCGAACAAGAAATGTTGCAACGTTAGGGGCACTGGATAGCTAGCTTCAATAGTAGAATGAAATTGAAATGACAAAAATGAAATATTACAAAAGATACGACCCCCAAGTACTGCCACATGCATCGTCTCTCTTCTCACATCTCTCTTCTCAAATTCTTCTGCAATGCACTGTTACGAGCCGCACTGAGTTAACAAGGATTTAATATTTGAAGCGTGATTAACATCACTCGAAAACAAAGTAGTCTTACTTTCGCTTAACAGGTAGAGCAAGTCCTTCGAGTTTTTTAAGATCGTTAGCAAATGACGTCAACGAGCTATATTTGAAAAAGTAAGGCTATTTGAACTAAATTCATTAGCAAGCAAATTGAAATAACTTTGAATGAAAAAGTAAAGCTTTAATCGGATGAAAATCATTGGAAAATAAGTCTTAACTCACTCCTACAAAGTAAAGCTATAGTCTTTGGATGTGGATAATAATTAAAAGGAAATAAAACTGACTTGTTTGCGCTTAAAAAGAAGGGCAATAGTCTTTGGTTAAAGTTTATTTAGTGTCTTTGATTTAATTTATTTTGAAATTCTTTACCCAGGGATTTATTAATTAGCGTAATTGTTTTTCAATAAACCCTGCCAATAGAAATAAAAGTTGAGATGAATAATAAATGTACTACAACAATTAAAAAGAAAACGAAACTTTCAGTAGCTTTCCTTGTATTTAGCATTGAAACAACTGGATGGAGGAGGTTAATTTCACATAATATGAAGCGTGCTCCATGTACCAGTTCCGCTGGAAGCAAATGAATTATTTCCATCAGATGTTCTCATTCGATGTATGACTTGATAGTAGTTAGTGTTTCACAAGACTTGAAGGTGAACATCAGATAATCGGGAGAAGATCTGACATAGTTTCGCTTTAAAGGTAAGCGTATGGTCTTTGAATGCTGATGCAAATTAGTAGCAACTAAATTCAAATATGTTGTCTAAAAGAGTAAGGCGTTCATCTTCATATTGTGATGAAAATCATTGGGAAATAACAGTGTGGTATTTCTGCTTTAAAACTAAGGATAGAGGCGCTAACTCTTGAAGAGAATCAGCAGCACATCAAGTCGCTTTATCTTGGCTTCAAAAGCAAAACTTAAGTTTTTGGTTTTCAAAGAGAAGTTCTAACAAGTCAAGACCTTGACATTGGTTCAAGGGTGTTGCTATAGTCTTTGGTTTCCATTAACGCCAGCAACAAGTCAAAGTGAATGAGGTAGGCTTTTAAAATAAGGCTATGCTCTTGTTTATGATGAAAGTTAATCATAACTCAAGTCGCTCATGGCTTGAAAAATAAGGTTGTAGTCCTTAGTTTTGGAAAAGACTCTTTATCAAGCGAAGTTCCCTTACTTTGGCTTGAAAGGTAAATGCTATAATCTATGCTTTTTGAAGAAATGCTCTACCAACCAAATCAACTTACATTGGCTATAAATGCAAGGCTATAGTCTTGGTTTTGGTGAGAATGACTAACAAATAAAGACAGTTTACTTTGGCTTCAAAAACAAGGCTGTAGTCTCTTGCTTTTGATTAGAATTGCTAGCGCCCCAGATTAAAACTGAAGTCACAGTCTTTCTTTTTGAAGAAAATACTTAACAAATTGGCAACTCAGTGAAGTAGTAGCAAATCATGTTGTTTTACTTTGGCCTCAAAAGCAATGCTGTAGTCTTTGGTGAATTTATGAAAAATACTTAACAAACCAAATCATCTCACTTTTTTCAAAAGCAAACTACAGTTTTCGTTTGTTGATGAGATCAATATACCAATCAAAGTGAGGAGAAGTCAAGATGGAGACAGTACACAACAGGTGCTTAAAACAAGTATGTGGTGATTTTTGCTGACAACGCCAACATAATTTTTGTCTTCCTTAGTTAACAAAACGACAGCTACAAGGCAATAGCAACAAAATTTGGGTTAAAGCGCCAGTAATACACAGTCAGACCTAGAAAGGAGCAAAATTGCGTTCAACGACAACATAGAGACATTTATAAAACCCTTGCGATTATGGTTGCCATGGATGGGGCTTGTGGGTGGGGGTCCAACCAACAAAATTTAATATATGATAGTTTGGATAAGTTCTTTTCCAAAAGAGGAGATATGAAATGTAAGCTCTTGTCAACAAAAGAAGAATGTTCAGAATGGAGTACATATTATAAGCTAACAAAAGGCCTAATCGACAAACACGTAAGAACAACTACTTTGCTAGCCTTACTTTATTGTGAACTAAGTTATTTCATTGGACAGTAAACACGGCTATCATTTTGTGACCTTGCCATACAAGCCTATGTTGGCTTTGTCCTTCTGTTAACACTTTTATATTCACAGCAGTACTAGCACACTATTGTCATAAAGTGGGAGTGGTGAAAGGCATAGCCCAATTATATTTCCTACACAGCCCCCCCTTGCTACATTTTTAAGGACAGTACTCCTGCTTGAGAAATGCCTTTATACAGGTGGGTCCAACTGAGCGTTCTTAAAGTCTGTGTGGAGAATAAAATACTCCCAAAATACTCTCATCGATTACCAGATCTTCCAAAGTGATCTCTGAATGCCAATAGCAGCAACATGTCTCACCTGGGGTTAAAAAACTCCAATAACTTTAAAGATGATGAAATCACTGATGATGGGGCTTGCTACTTGATTTGGTTGACATTCTGATCAAATGCAAGGCATCGTTACTGTAAGAACCTGCAACACAACGGGCAAGAGGAAACATGAGAACAGATTTTTACAATGAAGACATATACATGTACTAACTCCAATACAAGCACAACTATAGGGTATCTTATAAAAGCACAATTATAAATGAAGACTAGATGCTTACGAATGGGAGTAGGTGACGAAGAAGAGGATTAGTTGGTGGAAACGAATGGTAAGTGCAACAGGTTGATGAGTTCAATTACTAACGGTGCACAAATTTTTAAACGAATAGAGGCAGGATGGAGACAGTGGGGGCAAGTAAAAAGGACGATATTTTTATAATTATTTTGTATCATATTTTATCATAAATAGAGGGTCCCTTGAAAACTAGCGATTGCTGAAGGGTAACCCTCTTTAAACATTTGAAATGAAATGAAAAATAATACATTGCAAGAATGTCTCATAAAATGGCTATGCACAAGAACATGGCAATGTTGTAAGGGATAGTGACAGTGGCTGTTACACAGGGACAGGAGAGAAAGATACAAGTAGTAGAAAAGACCATGTTTAGGTGGACACTGGGATTTGCAAGGAAGAATTGCACTTTTGCTGAAGGGTCAAATGCATCTATGCTGAAGGATCCTCCTCTATAAAGACTTTTAAAATGACATGAAAATGCAAACGACAGAGTAAAGAATGCGGAGAAAAGAAATTGAGTGAAAGAAAGAAATACTTCAGAGTAAATACAAGAGAATCAATTGTGGTGGCTTGGATCTATAGTGAGGAGGGAAGATGAAGATGTGGGTAAGCGGGTGAGAAGAATACAAGAGGGAAGAAAGAAGATAGTTAAGGTGAGAAGAAGTTGGGAAGACTGTGTAAAAGAGGATATGTGGAAGAAAAAATCAGTGAAATTGGAACTCAGGATAGAGTTATTGAGGAAGACCAATGCTGCCAGCCCAAATCAATTGGGAGGAAAATAAGGTGGAGAAGGTGGAAATGAAGAAGGAGAAGAAGGAAAAGAAGGAGGAGAAGAAGGAAAAGAAGGAGGGGAAGAAGGAGGAGAAGGAGAAGACGGAAAAGAAGGAGAAGAAAAATGAAAAAAAGAAGAAGGAAAACTAGGAGAAGAAGAAAGAAAAGGAGGAAGAGAGGGAGAAGTAGAAGGAGTAGAAGCAGAAGTAGAAGAAGAAGAAGGAAAAAGGAGGACTAGGAGAAGAAGACGAAGGAAAAGTGGATGGTGATGAAGAACAAGAAAAAGAAAATCAAACGATACCAAAAGAAGCTGAGCACAAACACAAAGTAACACAAGTGATGAAGGAATGGACAGCAATTCAAAATTACTCTCTTTACAAAAAGGAAGAATCCAAGCTCTTTTGTGATGAAAAGTCAAGCAAAAAATAAAAAGGTGCCATCACAATTTTCTGCCAAATATGCCATAAAAACGATCTTTAAAAAATAAAAACCATAACACAGTGAAAGTACTTTTGTTTTTCGGTTAAACTGTGCACCAGTATCATTTTCATTTACCGCCTCTGGGAGATCAAGGTCCAATTTTAATTTGCCATCATTCGATGTCAGAATACAACAATCTTCACCAACATCAAGAATCAAAGACTTTGAAGATTTCTGAAATATCAAATCAGTTATTTCATCGATAGTATTAAATTGGATATTTGATTTACAACCACATACTTCACTGACTATATCAACCAAAATTTTAAATATCTATGTTTAGATAAATCCTACCTATGAATTGAATGAATTGGTTTCGTATCTATTGACTAAGAAGGCAATAGAAAACGTTGATCACATGCTGCATGTGGCTTCAAATGAAAAGACGAAATAGGAAATGCCTGAAATACTCACAGAGTACCTACTGGGCTTTCAGTTAATGACAATAACACATAAACACATTTGTAGTTCAGACCCAAGTTTAAGGCTGTAGAACGGTACTGGGTTACTGAGCTAGCAAGGTTTAACTTCAGGATGGTTTAGGGGGCCATTGCCCCCACCCTCCCCCACTGGATCCACCCCTGCTTCAGATACCAGTCACTCAAAACAAAAATTGGCCTAGAAATCCCTGCACGTCTTCTGCCCACGTCTATTTCTATAAGAAACAAGTCTATAAGAAACATGAGGCTGAAATGAGGCAAAATAAAGAATCATATAAGAAACACAGGCAGGCTGAGTCTTAAATAATAACTCGAACTAATTGCTTCTACAAGAAACTTTTTGATCAAGCTAGAAGAAAAACAGAAACAAACTTCACTGCATGGCTTACAAGACCCGAATATTCCAATCCTTGCATCACAGTTGCCTAATCTGAGTATTTATTGTTATTGAAAGTCTCAAGAATTCAAGAAACAGTTAAGATACATTAAAGGCAAGATCTCACAAAATATTAAGAAACATCCAGACCGAAGAAAGGAAGTTTCTTATATAAAAGGCGCTTATTTGTCTAGGGAAAGTGTGCCAGCACCTCAAACACTTGAAAGAAAAGTTAGCAGTCACTATAAGTAAGGATGCTCGATCAGATTGCTTCCTAGCGACTCCACGTTGGCAGTCTCGCAATATTCAAATCTTGATTTCAAAAACTCACATGGTCTGGCAATGTTACTTCCAGGATAAGATACTCTGCAGGGCCAGTAGGAGGCTCTCTGATTATCACATACTTTGGAGTAATCTGCTGAGTGTTCTGCCTCTTTGTTGAAACCTCTCTAAGTTGATTTCCAACACTGTTCTTTGCCGCCTGTTGTTCAGCTGTATGGAGAAGAGTAATGTCAAATAACATGGAATATTGAAGGTCGTCAAAGTCAACATTTTTACTTATGTCCCATTTAACACTTTATTTAACAATTTATCAGTCTTTACAATATTATTAATAACAACAATTAATTTTAAATTGGCTTACAATGATAGTAAGTTTTTTTTTAAAACTTCATTCATGTATATAGTGCTACTTCTACAAATACAAATCTCACTTACTACAAGGTAAATTGTATTCGGCTGGCTTACAAATAAATAAAAAAAAAGAATACAGTCAATATAAAATCGATACTTAGCAACTAAATACAATGATATTAGTAGCTGGGAGTTCTGGGTTAGACCATGGCTTATTTCTCATACAAAATATGTAGTATGTTAAGTGGATGATTATAGTAGATATCTTAGAAATAATGAAGTTTAGATCACCGTTGCTGATGCCTCTTTCCATGCAAAGTTTAAGAAATGAGTCAGAGGAACTTCCAAATATGCCAAGACAGCTAATGCTGAGATTAATAAATTTTACCTGTTTATACTCGTTGGCAAGATCAATAAGAAGGGGACGATATTTTAGTTCTTTACGACGAGCATTATTGTTTAAATTTGTTTCAAAACCCACAGTTAATTCTATAATATACAGGACATTGTCGGCTGTAGAAAGAATAATGTCAGGACGAAGACTGTCACCAGAAATGCCACAAGGAGAGAGATAGCCAGGAAGATCTGCATATAGTTTAGCAGATTTTATGGATTGTAAGGTTTGAGCGATAAAACTTAAAGCGGAGTTATGCCGCCAGGTATAACGCCCTTGATCTAGATATGTTTTGCAGCCTGCAACAATATGGAGGAGTGATTCAGGCTGAAGACAGAAGGAACAGTGATAGTAATATAATGTTAGTAATATAGCTAATATAAAGCTAATTAAGGCCATCTATCAATATGAAGATAAAATAAGTAGATAATGTTGATAAAATAAACTAAACGGAGCAAAGAGTTAAATAAAACTTGCCCTAAATAAAAGTTTTGCACAATTTACAATCACACTTGATTGTGCAGGATCTTAATTCTTATTTGAATGTCATTATTAATGGAGACACTCTAATATTGAGAGGTAGCATTAGCCAAAGTTTTTGACCCATATATTGCAATGTTTTTATACCATATGATGTGTCTGGATTTTTGGAACATCAAGAGTTTTTGGAATATTCTTATTTCTTAAATTATACTGTATATCTCTTATGAACTCTCTAATGAAGCTAGGATTAAGGTTATTTTTTATACATCAATCACTCGTACACACTGATCTGTTTTTGGTTAAATTTTTTAGCATTTTGTGCCTGTTTGTACTCCTATTTAGTGAATTTCCCCTTGCTTTGCTCACATGTTCTCTTCTCATTTATCTTTAAAAACCTCAAGAATTTCTTATTCATTAGTCCATCATATAATGTGGACGATAGGATGTGTATCATCTCGAAAAATACTCGTAATTATGTCGTAATCATGGTTTCGTCTTTTGATCTAAATTCTTGCAGTTATGTCATAAAATCTGGCATGTCTCAATTACAGTTCTATCGATGTAAATGAAGAAAAAAAATCAAAGATCATTCAGGCAAATATTTTCGTAGTGGCTCTTACTGAGGTTGAAAAGAGAAAATATTCAATTTTGAGCATTCGTACTGCTCGCAAAAACAGTTGAGTAAATGTCTGTTTTATGACTTTAACCCGTTGATAATGTTTCATGTCAGAAAAATCTTATTTGTGCGCTGAAACCGATGCACAGTTTTATCAAAAAATTCCGTATTTACATAAATCCACTTTGAACAGCGTATTCAAACTTTCGCTTTTGTGCATTTGAGCAATGTGAATCAGGCATTACAGATGTAACGAGCTCAATACATTTATATCTCTGTCATAAATCGGATACATTCGTCGTTTTTAGGATATAGTTGAACATTTTTTAATAAATTATCACTGCAAGACAAATGGAAAGATCTTATTCTAAGACATTCAGGGTTTGTGTAGGATTTTTCTTCATGACTATTCAAGGACTAAAATAAACATTTTCAAGGAGCTCCAAATTAACATTCACAGGGCATTCGTGAATACACTTGAAGTCCAAAATACCGGAAACGCGACATTTCTTGGCATTTCAAAGGTTTTCTTGCATGATTTTCTTGAAACTGTCTATCGGAAATTTCTTTAACTTATTTTTGTCTTGTTTGCTGCTGTGAACAAAGAAAACAGCAAAAATTTGCAAATTTCAAGGAGTGTGATCAATTTTCAATGAAAAATGTTCATTTTCAAGGAGTTTTAAGCGCTCTTGAAATGACATTCTAAATTCCATCACTTTCAAGAAAATCATAGACCTGCACGAGCCCTGGAAACTATCTTTCTAACAAAAGCATTTGAAGATAAAAGTCTACGTGGTGTCAGCAGAAGCAGTTTGTATTAGGGACTGGCCAGTAATGCTTTTAGGGGAAGAGATAGAAGACATCTGGGAGGGAAGGGGTGAAAATTTTACCCACTCAGAGGGGAGGGATGAGAAATAATGGGCACTTTACAAGAAAGGAGTATGAAATTTTGTCTGGAGTGTTGGTGGGGCAGGAAGGGACCAAACTGTTTAGCTAGATTTGATAGGGGAAGAAAATTCAATCAAATATATGATCATATCTTCTACCCCCTCCCCACAAGTAACTCATGACCAATCCCTATAGCTATTTATTTTTCTGTAACTAGTAGTTTTTGTGTGCAAGCAGTTGGTCTGAACTAGGCCAAAGTGGGACTAACATGCTTTTTTGTAAGAAAACCATCATTTTGCCTGAGCTTCAATTTTCTTAGCTTTTCTCAAAACTGAGCCTGAGATTTTACTAAACATTTCTTTATTCTTACTGAAATAAACTCGCTAGCATGAGTTACTCTTTCTTTGCTAATCTTGCATACTCGAATTTGAATTCTGTCTTACACATTTTGAATGTAATAATGACCACAACGACATGATAATTTTTGACCAACAAAAACACTTAACTTTGGAAATTGGGCCTTGTGATTTTCCAGAGATTGCCTTAAGGTTTGGCCATGTGAACCTCATTTTCTTATAAACTTTTTTCTTATGAAAAAGTGCATTAATTTTCTTCAAGCAATGGTAAATAATGCTAACTTCAATGATGTATTACCATATCTATTGTACTACACCTTTTTTTATAAGAAAAAAGTGTATCAGAAAATGAGGCTCCAATGGTCAAAATCTTAAGAAAATCTTAAGAACATCATGAGGCTCAATTTCCAAAATTTAGAGTTTTTATTGGCCAAAAATTGATATTTTGTCATTATGGCATTCAAAATGTTAAAGATGGAATTCCAATTCGAGTATAAAAGATAAATAATGAAAGTGTAACCTATTTTAGCCAGTTTATTTCACTTAAAGTTAAGAAAATGTAAAACTCAGGCTCAATTTCAAGAAAAGTTAAGAAACTTGAGGCTCAGGTAAAATGACGGTCTTCTTATAAAAAAGGTGAATATCATATTGTACCATAGTAGATGCAGCAACAGATGACTGACAATCAAACTCACCTAGCTGCTCTTTTTCCAGGTCATACATTTCTTGATTCATTTCTAGAATCACTGGGGTACTTTTTGTTCTAACCAATTGCATTTGCAAAGTTCCAATTGCTTTCCTGTTTTTTAAAATCTTGTAATCCACATTCAGTTGCAAATCATGTTTTGAAGAAAGACCCTCATAAACCAGAGTTATGAAGAATTCTTTAAACAGTCTGCTTTTTTCAATTTTCTCAAGAAATGATGGGTTGATGATGATGTCATATACAGAGCAATCTACAATAAGAAAATGTCTAGCCTCAATCCAGATTCACATTTGATAATGCTGATAAAAATAAGGAAGATTCATTTATATCATATACAGAGCAATCTATAATCAGAAAATATCTAGCACACAGTACCATATTTTCTCAAATAGATGCTGTGGCTTCTATTTGCCTTTTGTATTGTTTAGTGTGGTTTCTATTGAAGGCCAACTTCTATTTACCACAATTCCCTGTTGGTAATTCATCAGATGGCATTGTTTAGAAATTTTTTTTCATGAATCAAGTTATAATGTGAGAATGGGTTAGTCAGCTGATAATCCCAATATCATATTGAGAATTACTATGTAACTGCAAAGGTACATGCCTCAATAATACAGCAAAGCAAAAATTAGAGGCATGCATAATGTTCAAATACAGGTAGATATTTCAAGTTCCTTTCATCATCTTCTTATCTACCTCGTATCACCATCATGAACCTAATTGCTATTTGGTGGACATTAAGCAAATGGTAAGCAATGGCTTGAACCATGTCTTTGACTAATCAACCTTAAGTACTATAACTGCAGCACTGAATGCTCTAAAATATAACACTACAAGCCAAATATTTTTAATACCTCTTCCACTCTTATCCCTTTCTTTGTGAACATCTCCTATTGCCATAGGGATTCTAAACTTAGTAGCATCTCCACTTGCCCATATCTCCTTTAGCTCATCTTCACTGATATCCTTTGGCTTTAACACACCCTCTGATGAACAGACATTCACAAACACCTTCTCTCCTTTTTCACTTGTAGTTTTCAAGCAGAATCCTGGTTTTGGAGCAACAGTTTTATTTTCAGGTTCTAACTGCTTATGTGGGTTTTTTACAGAATCAAGAAGCAATTTTTCAAACAGCTTAGACCCTTCTTCAATTCCTCCTTCAATATAGTTGTCCTTTTTGCTTGACATACTTGCCTGAAATTATTTCAAAATACAGTTAATTGCACATTCATCAGTCTCAAAATTAGAGATGCTTGCATAGGAAAAAGGTGGAGACAAAATTTTTACAGAGTACAAGAGATATGGCTTTACTAACAAAATCATGCAGAAATCTTTGGGATTACAAAGGTAATATTGCTCAAAGGAGCTCCTATTGTTCCCTGCTCTCTGTGGCTGAGGGAAGGGGGCAATTCTCCCTATGGAATTTATTCTAAATTCATCTTTGCTCAAATGACATTAATGATACATATAACATTGAAACAATCATGAAAACTCAACATGGTCATGACAAAAATGATAGTTGACAACATTGTCAACATTGATGGTTTTATCAGGCCGATTATACTTTTCATCTCAAACCATGAAATCTATCACCATGGATTCTTGAAGATATCCTATTCTATGTTCTTGATGACCTTTGCCCTCCAAAGTAGAGAAATTCCATTTTTGATTTCTAAAGTTGCACACTTGAAGTGCAGAATTTTCCTGTGAATATTTGCAACCTTAAATATTTAACATGCCCATTATACCTTCAAGTTCTGAAGCTGTATTCTGCTGTTCTGTGATTTCTTTTCAATTTTTTCCTAGGTGAAGGCCCCTTTGGGTTACCAAGAACTGCCAATGAAGCTAAATAAGGTCTTAAACTCTTTCTTTATTTGAGTATTTTTTAGAAATAAAAAATTCTAGAACTATTGCACTAAATTCTTGGTGTTATGTACACTCCCACCCCCTAGTTTGTCTGTAAAAGTTTGCACAAAAATATTGTATACCCACTCACCCCCTACTGTTAAGTACTTTTTGAATGACCCCTTACATCTTAAATTAAAACAAAATTCTCTTAACTTTTTCTACATTGCTCAAGCTTAGCAAACTCATTCCAATAAGTGTTCAGTTCAGTAATTTGTAGTTTTAAAAGTCCACTACATACAAGTTCATTATAAAAATTGAAAAATTTTTATTAATTAAACAAAGACAATTGGTTAGAACTAAAAACTTTACAAAGACAACACAAAACAAAGCAGATAATTGTATGTAGGGAATTTCTTATAGAAGGGGCTCTCTTAATAGACAGACTAATTGAGGAGAGAGCACGCCCTTATTCAAAAAAGCTACGGTCTTAAGATATACATTGTCCAGGCTTTATGACTGATAGTTGATGGAAAAGAAATGCAGTTTAACTTGACAACAGAATGTTTTTTAGAAGCTCTAGTCTAAAATGGGTAGGGATGCTATTCCCAGACTTTCACCTGTATATCTGACAGGTTTCAAACCATACTGTAGTGCCAATTTACGCATTAGAAAGATGTCACTTCCAAAGGCCTGCCTGTTATGATATTGGTGAACATTTGAAAGCAAATTAAAAAAAGTGTTCACATTAGACAATAATCCTATAAGTTGGGGCGCATTTGGTGTTCAATGAATTACTGAAGAATGAATTGGAACTATTTTTGCACGATACCCAGACTTTAAGAATTGGCTTCCAAAATTCTGCTAAGAGCCCCTTGGTTAGAAAGCACTATATCCCTGTTTTGCAGTCCAGCCTGATGAAGTGACAAAGGAGGCACCTAGAAGTGACATATTGAATTGACTCTGAAAGAAAAGAATATCAGAACATAAATATCAAAACAGCTTTATGCAATGATGAATTAATGGTAAATTCTCTTACCAAACATGTAAAACCCTACCATCCAGTTACCAACATGTTGCTAAATCACAGAATTGCTCACTTCTCCCATTGGTCCATAAAACAAAGGATGACGTAGAGAAGGTTTTTCGATCCATTTCGAGATTTTATTTCAGGTAGAGGCTTACTTTCGCGGATTTTAACTTATACAGAAGTCACCCGTGTTGAAGTTGTTGCAGATTCACTTTTTACCAATTTTTTGTTTTTTTTGTGACTATC
>WIPJ01067810.1:118366-129895 GCA_018155075.1 Cassiopea andromeda
ATGGTATGATATATGATATGATATGATATGATATGATATGATATATGATATATGATATGATATGATATGATATGATATGATATGATATGATATGATATGATATGATATGATATATGATATGATATATGATATGATATATGATATGATATATGATATGATGAGATATGATATGATATGATATGGAATATGATATGATATGATATATGAAATATGATATGATATGATATATGATATATGATATGATATGATATGATACGATATGGTATGGTATGACTGATATGATTATGATATGATATGATACAACGGTACCAGCCAACAGTAAATAATTAAATCCAATTTCAATTCCTAAAATACCCATACGATAAAAAAGGAAGGATAGCAATACGCAACACTTCATCTATATAATTTACAGTTGTAACTTTCCCCTTTCCGGTAGACAACCCTCCGGCAATAGTTCTGCAAATCGCTCCGCTCTGGCGGTGGTATGAAAGTCACCACGCATCGAAGCAGTGCATTGTGTTGCAGCACAAGTGCTTGCAACGGAGTGAAAATCACAACGCTCCATCAGTAAGATTGCTACTTTGAAAAACACAACGGTATGAAAACCACAACAATCCGAAAGCTATCTGGTATACTGGAGCCTACACTTCTGAATCACAAAGTAAACGCAGTAATACCATATTTCCTCGAATAGAAGCCGCGGCTTTTACTAATCTTTTTTGTAAAATTGCGGCTTCTATTTTAGCGCGGCTTGTATTCGAGGGTGGCTGTTATTCAATTTTCATTCATTGCAATGCATTCGTTAACCAACTACATTGCATTCGAATTTGTTTAAAACTGCGCATAATGTTTGAAATTGAAATTCGTTAGTTTTTGAAACTTTTTGGTGTTGTCGCAATGGCAGAAACTGGCAAAAGAAAGTATTAAGAAAGTGACGAGGGTGGCTACTCCATTATTGTTCCTAAACGCGGCTTCTATTTGAGGGCAGCGTTTAATACTTTTTTGTCAAAAACTGCAACTTTTATTCGAGGGCGGCTTCTATTCGAGAAAATACGGTAAATATTTTCCTTTTATCTCATACGGATCAACTCTGATCAATCAAATAGTGTTTTACCAGGCATATAAAACTCAAGCCTATGGATGCGCCTATGTCGAAAATTTCACAAGTCAAACAACAAGCAACGTTCAGCTCCGATTGCTACAAATGAAGTAGTACTTGAAAGAAGGAGTTCGCATAAGTCGGACTGTTCCTCCTGGTCCGAAGAGGTCCGATATTAGTATGATTTATTTTTAGCACATTTTTTACAATTGGTATCATATAAGTAAATAGTTGCAAAAGCATCAGCCAAAAACAACTAATTAAATCCCACTACAACTAAAATGCTAATGCGACAATAAAAAAGGATAGAAAAAACAACACTTTATCTACATAATTTAGTTACAACTTTTCCGATATAAATGACTGTGACTGTATTTACTAGTATCCCTTACCATTTCACCCTGCAGGCTCTCCAGAGCACGTTTAGTTCGATCCAATTCCTGCGCAATGGCATTCTACAAAGACATAATTAGGCATTAATGGTCGACCCAGCATATGAGCGTCTTGCATTGCAAGATAAAACGATAATGGTGCGAGAGAATCTGTTCTCTAAACAAAATAAAAACAAAAAGGCTAAGGTCCCATTTACACTATACCGGCTTCTATCGTCGCGTTGCGTCATGGAATGATCTCTCGGATAGGGCGATCGTTTACACTATACCGGATAGCGTTACAACAATACGGCGTGACTTTCAGATCACCTACAGAGCGAAGTGACTTTCCCTCTACTTTCCCGAGCGCCTCCTACCGGATACCTTTGGCATGGTGTAAATGGTACCCCCTATCCGATAGAAAAATCGTGGCGCGACGATAGCTATCCGATATAGTGTAAACGTGGCCTAAGACAGCAGCGTAACAGAAATACTCAGGATCCTTAGGAATTCAAAAAGATTTGGGTCGTATCTCATTTACACTCCGCAAAGTAAGAAGAAACTTGTCGTTGGGGGGGGCCTTTTCAAGACTTGAAAAACTTGGGGACTCTAAGGAGTTCTCCCAACCCCAACTCTACATCAGTTACACCCCAACCCTACGTACCAAGTAAAAATTCAATGACTTAAAAGTTATCTGTTTTACAAATGGCCCAATTGAAAACAAGATGTTGAAAAACTGTGAATAATGCACTTTAAAATATTTCAGGTACGTAACAATCTTTGTTCACTATATATATATAGAAAAACTAAATGATGATAATGATTTAAAGTACAAAAAATAATAGCGCTTTGACGGCACTATGGATGTAAAGCACTCTTCAGGCTAACACTCTCGAGTTAATCAAGAATGTGAAAGATAGAAGACCGACTGAATGTGAAATCCAGAACATTGTGGCTTACAGGAAATTTGATTGCTATTTCCTGCATACATGCAATGTTCTGGAACTTTCGCAGGTAGTCACATAAAGACAAGAGCACTGTATGAATAACTAGAATGTGCATTAAATGGAACAGTACAGTACACTAGGGTTTAGAATAAGAGCGTCCAAAGTTTTGCAGTAAGGGCAAAATATAGAAAACTAAGCAACGGGCAGGGCTACACACTATAAGTAGCACAGTGGTGCGTGAACACTGGATTTCTAGCTCGTCTACGTATATGATGTCAATAGCATTGCCATCAATAGTAGAAATGATGCCGTGCTTTGGATTTATCATTATCAGACATTTCTTCAGTGTTTGCAAAAAATTGACATTATATAAAAATATATATGATATACAACTGTTTTTTCGGAATTTTATGCAGGCCAATAATAACTGGATTGTGGGCCGTATTCGGCCTGCGGGCCATAGTTTGGATACCCTTGGCTTAGAACAGTGATGGTCTTTTCTGTACTGACTTCTCAATGTGGGCTTAATTGAAGATAATGAACAGTACATACTGTTTATTGTGTTAAATTAGGCCCATAGTAGCGAATACTCAGGTTCATGGGGAAGGTTAAGATTGCCCAAGTCTTGAATTTCACACACAAAACATTATGAAACAGATGGAAGGAAGTAAAGAGGGTTTGAATCGATTTATGCCTGAAAACTGCTACCTGATACTATCATACCTTCTGTTCTAATCCCGTCATCCTCTCTTTCAAGTGCTGCTGTAGCCTCTCATTGGCTTCCCTTAGTAGTTTATCAACAGTGGCTTGTAAGCGAGAGTTGTGCTCCTCCATGGTCTTTTCACGTTGCCGCAACTAAAATTGCCAAGTAATCATACATCAGCAAATACTTTGCAAGGTTGTAATAAATTTTAGCCAGCAAGCATAAGAGAGAAACAAAAAAGCACTAGAATCGGAAGAAATATTACAGGAATTTTCCTGATTTCGTTACAATTCAAGTCTTATCACTATTCCTAGCTGAAAATAAGCTTCGAAGTTGGTCAAGAAAAGGGGTACTTTTCTTGCTTTACTAAAAAAGGCAGAGGTTACTGCCCACAAGTTGCTCGTCCGGTAGTGTTCTTCAACAATAGTAAGATAACACTTAATGACTTACCTTAGTTAATTCTGCAGTGAGTTCTTCCTGTTGTGTCTGTAATTGTTGTAGCCTTTCTTCAGCAGTGAAATTTCTTTCTTCGGCCTATGCATGGGTGAGAAAGCTTGATAAAGGTATGAACAAGATTGTATTTGTTAGAGGGTGGCAAAACCAAATTGATTGGTAGAACAAACAAACAATATACCTAAATTAAGAAAAATCGACTTTTAAATGCAATTTTAAGGCAGTGAACTACCTTTTAAGGAGATTTCGTTGATATATATGAGTTGAGGATCAATTAGAAATGATTCGCTATTGCCAGAAAAATTGAAAAAACTTAGAAACCAAGGTTGTATAATCTTTTGTTTAGTTGGGGGGGGGTTGGATCATTCACATAGTACGTAGGAACACATTTTCGAAAATATTGATGACTCCTTTCCCATTGCAAGCAAGTATATTTAGACCACCTCTGGTACACAAAAATATGCTCATATCATCCCTTCCTCCTTTGTGCGTACGTGCTATGGGAAATATCCCTCAAAACTTTCCCATCGCCGCTTTGGACACTGCAAATGACTTAATGAAAGTTTCGCTTTCCAATTTAAGGCAAACAGCAGGCCTGCCTCAACAGCAGCGTACTGGCGTTTAACAACCTCTAGACAACACTTCTACCGGCAAATCCCCAAACTTGCTACTCCTGCAGGCAATATTTTCCATGTCTTGCATTCTAGAAACCCAAGAAGACTAAGGTCTTGTGTTGTACAGGAAAGCTATCAACCACCCCCGTTCTGTCTGCAAAAATTAGACCCTACACCCCCCAGGAGAAACTTCTTGCAATAATCCTCGTAAGCAAAACGACTTCGTCCACTTTTGATTGTACCATAAAAACACTGCAAAAATGGCACAGCAGGGTAGCGAAATTGTCTTCTACATACAAGAGTCATGCCGTATGTTCACAACACATGCTAGCACTTCAGTTCTGTTCGTACACACTCAATTAACAACGAAACATTTATCAACAACAGCAAAACAACAACAAACATGGCTGGCCTCCTCCAGAGGTGCTCAGCAACCGCAGCAGAAGCCGGAGTTTAGCTAATTTGGCCGGAGCAGGAGCTATAATTTCATAAAAGAACCAGGCGCCAGACCGGGGGTTATATTATTGTAGTCAAGAAGCTGAAATTAAACAGGAGTTTACAGGAGTCAGAGTTTAACATCTGCAGTGTAGCACGAACAGGATCAGGATCAGGAATCAATCTTTTTGGAGCAGGATAGGATTCGGAGTCAAACATTTTGGACTCCGAACACCTCTGGCCTCCTCTAACTGAACCTCGTTAGTTATCAACTTACTACTACACCAATGGACTGTAGCAATCTTATTCAATATGCAAATCAACGCGTTCTATGAACTATTGCGTCAAACAAGGAAAAATTTTTGGTGGATAAATTGTATCAAAATTCATGTTGATTTTTGTTTCAAGAGGAGATAACTTACATAGTGCGTTGGCAAAAATTCTCCAAATATTTGAACCCCACCATACTATAAGCAAACATACTCTTGACTACAATTGCCATTACACACAATAATCTACTTTTTGCCAACGTGTCTTTCCACCCCTTTCTACGAACTTACTATCTGAAAGAAGGACTCAAGCTTGTGTATCATATTTTCTCTGATAAGCGCCCCCTCCCAGAAAAGGCGAATAAAACTGGGCTCTTTACATCCATAACGGCTTCTTGAAAAATTGCAGTGGCCCTACACACGTTTGTCAATAGCAATTTTCACACCACAAAATCGACTAATTACAGACTGGTCGAACCAAGAAGAAGATTTAGAGTAATACCATTAGCATATAACGATAAGAAAAAGCTTAACGGGAGTCCACAATAGGCATACCTCATTTAAAGCTGCAACCCTATTGGCCAGTTCCTCTTCGATTTTCGGCAACGCCTCGGCTCTTTCGTGCAGCTGTTTGAGCCTTTGTTCAGAGAAAGACAGCTGTTCTTCCAGGTTTTTTATCTTCTCGTCTTTCTGTAATAAGAGTGTTATCTATAAATTCAATCAAGTCTATAGCTCGTGAAACCTTCTCCTCCCACATCAAATCAACCTTGAACAGCTGATTCTAAACCGATGGATAGCATAAAAAGAATCTAATCGACCTTTACGTCGACTAATTACATTGGTTTTGCATTGTAAGTGATCAAAAGAAATAGTAATAATAGAGAATAGAGAAAAGCACGAAATTGCGCTCCAAAAGGACTTTCCAGGTATGTTCACGGATGCGGCAATGTTGAAGCCAATCAAATTCTATACGAAAAGACCATGAAAAACACTCCTTTCTTTGGGCATTGCCAGTCTTTCTTATAAGAAACATGTCAATAAGAAGCATGAGGCTGAAATAAGGTAAAAACTAAAAAACAGAAAGGCTGAGCCTCAAATTTTAATATGAGAAAACTGCTTCTATAGGACAATTATTGATGGCATTTGAGGCAAAATAGAAGCAACATCCATTACATGCTTCACAAGTGGGATCACCTTTCCATTCCGTTTCAGAACTATACATATTCATATATTGTCCTCCGCTTAACTGGGGCACGGATAACTGGGACTCCCACGAGGGACGTAGCCACAGGGGGTAAGGGGGTACTGCACCCCCAAACATTTAGCTTGTCGGTACATTTGCTGTACAACAATAATGCTACTCGATGTTGGAACGCGTGGAAAGCCTTCTTCTGTAGGTAAATTTGGCTTGAGGGAAGTCTTCCTTGTCGGCAAATTGGGGTTGCCAACCCTCCAAAAATTTTCCTTAGCTATGCCCCTGACTCCTGCTAAGTCGAGGCAATTTTAGGGACCCACCGGCAATATTTCTCCGCTCAACGGGAACTGAGGTCAAAATTTTTCATAACTTTAAATCGAGGATTAATTTGTTGAAAAATGACTCCTACACGAATCTGAATTATTTCATAAAACACAATATGTAAACGGAAGGGAAATGCTTTTGGCAGGCAGATGCCTATATGAAAATTATAATTGGGCATGCCAAAATGGGCATATACTTAAGATACTTTGAGCTGACATGTGACCACTTACATGATCCTCTGCTTAAGTGGGACAGTAACTGTGTTCTATCAATAAATCATAGGCATCGAGAGCTCCGCATTACTAGGGCTCCCGTTAAATGGGACTGAGTTCGGAGTCTCCTTGATAGTCGCAGTCATCGGGTGTATACCGTAATACCGCGAAATCCCCAATATAAGCCCTGGGCTTATAGAGGCTTGTAAGCATTTTTTGGTGGGCTTGTATTCGTGGGGGTCCTATATTCGGAGAGTCTTTTGGGGATAACTGGTGACTTTTGTATGCCAAAAAATTCACTATTAGGTGTCCAATCAGAGACCAAGAACAACATTTAATGCGCAAAACTTCACAGAAGAACGAAATTAAATGCAAAATCTAGGGGATAAAATAGGACCAATACGCAAAGGTTTTCTTAAGAAAAACGCCATTCAGAGCACAGGATAGCAGTCATTTTATTTATGCTTTCCATTCAATCCTAATTAAATCCTAATCATATCAAATATTCAGGAGTCTCCTATCATGATAGAAATCTTGAATGGTAAGCAACTTTCCAAAAAAATCTAAAGCACGAAAAACGGTGCACATCAATCAATCATTGAAAACAACAATCAGAAGCGTTGCTTCAATAGCTCTGTTCATGCAGTAGTTTCCAAAAACAACGAATAAATCTACAATTAATTAGCATTAAAGTTGAATGATTTCATTAAACAATATTCAAATATAAGAAGGATGTTGCTGCGTTTGAAGAAAGAAGCAACATAATTGAAAGCCCACCTGAGCAATAGTTAGCAAGAAGCTTTTCAATTCGGTTTGCGTTCTTTCATTACTTTCCGATGACGAAGCTAACTCGTTTTGCGATCTAACGTATCTTTTCTCAAGCGTGATTATTCTCTCTTCCATATCAGCCTTTTGAGCCAACACCTGTTGAAAAATAATCCTAAGTGCCACGAATAAATATATGCAAGTTCCAAAAATAAAAATATACGCTACTGGAACATACTCTAGACAAACAACTTAAAAAAAATCAGGCAGGCACGCCGGAGAGGGGGTAGAGCGGAGCAAGAGCCTCTCCTGCCTTTTAATTAGAGGACCAGGGGGAAGTGCCATTTTTGAAATGCAGTAGAATCCTTTGTAGACATTGACATGATGCAACGGAGATTAAATAAGCTATATAAACAAGCAAAATATTATTGGAGGAGAGAATGCTATTTATATAGTTGTGTGAAATGTAGGTCCGGCTAAGGGATGCAACGAAAATGTCTCAAAGAGGTGTCTTGGGTCCCGAACAGGTGCCTGTGCTAGGCGGTGTACAAAAAAGGGGTGCCCATGAAAGTCGATGCTCCTTTCCTCCTGTTGGTCCCCCTTGTCTCACCATCGTTCTGGCGGGCTTGAACTCAGGGTTGGATACTCGGAAAGCTTCTGACCTAATTCAAGACAGATTTAATTCGATAAAAACCCCAACTCTGACAAGATTTTCAAAATGATATATCTAGAGATATACCATTTACGAAGGAACTGAGCCACGAAATTCTTCTCCGAAGGTATTCACTCAAAAATCTTATACAGAATGATAACTTCAGTCGAGATATACAAATCTAGCCAAAATGAAGATAAGTCACCGGACCTTTCTCTAAAAGTCATCCAACTAATCTACTCTTTGGCACCGATTAACACTTCTGCTTAAAACGCACATATAGGGGTTGTTAATGGACGGGGGGGTCGGTGTTCAATTAGTTGCTAACATTTTATAAGTACAAGGTATATTGTTTGTTTTGATTACCTTACTTGCTAATATTGATATGCTTTCACAAAGCCAATGTATTTTATTTACTTATCCTTTCTAAGACTTTGGAATCCTTAAGTTACTGAAGTAGGGGGGCGTGGATTTTCTTCAAACTTGCTTAGTTGGGGGTGTATAATAAATGGTAATGGGTGGTGAAATTTTCAAAAATCTGCAATTGGGGATCCCCCTACTATTCGTTACTACAGAGTACCTAGATAGCAAACAAACGCCTATTTCATTGCATTAATAAAAGTAACCCCTATATTATACTTTTCTTATTAAACGAAGCTTCAAATACAATCAACCTTTAGCTGATGTATAACAAACCTCCTCGATGTCTCTTTGAAACTTTAACTTTACTTCATGCGCTGAATTCAATTGTCTGCTTGCCATCACCAGCTGCTCCTCAAGATTCGTTACTCGCTCCTTTGAATCTTTGCATTCCTTTCTCAACTTGAAAGCCAAAAACGCACGGGTGAAAATTCAAAGAGCTTAAACAGTAAATTATAAATTAACCACTGAGGATCGCTAGAGTAAATAAAACGATAATCCAAATGCACATTTCTGACGTGAAGGAACACAAACATACCTCACACTCCAAAACTCTACACCTCTTCCAGGGTTGCATTGCAAAACAAAGTCCCTGATTTTCCCTCATATTTTCATTAACATCCTAATTACATTTCTTGATTTTCTGTGGTACTCTTACAATCCTCAATTAGTACTCTATCATTTCTTTAGAAAGAGATAGGATTTGGGAGAGCCTTGACCCGATTTTTGGCCATCCAAATGTTTGGTTTCATAACAAAACGGAACTGTGCTTCATGTCTGCACAGGACAGAATGACATACAAAAGGGTAAAATTTGGCAATTATCATATGCAAATGGATGCGTAATTGTGTATGGTAAAGTCTAGAGTTTTTTTAAAGAAAAATTTTGAACTGCACATACAATCCAACGATGCTGTGTTGAAGAGTTAAATTCTGGTTGCAGATGGGATTGAACTGCCCGCTTTTAGCGAAAAGGGGTAGATAAATGCTACTATCTCTACAATTCCATTTCTGGGTGTGTTTTGCCTAAACCATATCATAACTAAATCTACCACTTTTACTGCTATTTATTTTCTTACACCCCTGGGATAGTAAATAATGAACTTCTGAATTGCACAGTATTTTTATTAGAACTGTACAATTTTTTTAGAACTGCACATTTTGTATGGAACTGCACGTTTAAAAACACCTAGTAAAGTCATCACTTTTAAATGAAATAATATGAAACTTAAAAATTCACCGACTTTCCCTGACTTTTTGAAAAATCTTTCTTTCTCCCCTCACTTTCCCTCATTGAACATAAAATCAGTGCTCTCAAAATCAGCCGTCGGATGCGACAGAAAATTTTTGATTTGCGATGCCTACTTACCCATAGACAAATTATATGCTAAATGAAACTTTTGACAAACTTTTGATTTGTAACTCTACTTCAAAAACTGTTGAAAACACTGAAAATTCATTGATTTCTCATGACTTCCCTGAATTTATGGCAACCCTGCATTTCCCATCGAAAACACTATATAGGAATACAATGACGCCCTGAAATGCAATGGAATATGTTTGGGCATGGTTGATAAAAACACAAATAGCATACTTTTTCTATGTCTCTGTCACGCTGGTCTAATTTGAACTGCATATCACTTAGCTCCTCCTGAAGGTCCTCATTTGATTCTGCTTGGAGTGGACCATTCCCGATCTACAAAATTCATGGAGTCGCTGACAGATTAATAACTGTGGTAAAATATCAAGAAAAGGAGGTACTAGCGAAATTTCTTTGACCATCAAAGGCACAAAGACACAAAGAAGTGGACAATGGGGCAGAAGGTACTAGCTACAACAACTGAGATTACTTTCTTTCGAAAACAGATGAAACTTCTTTAAGAATACAACTTGCTCAATCTCCCCTCTCCCTCCCCTAAAAAGGACAAAAAAACAAATTTTCGTACAAATATTCTATAATCAAGAAGTCATAACAACAAACTGACTGAAGAGCCGATCAAAACATGGTAATCCATCAAATATAGGAACTCGTGATTTGGATATCAAGCTAAATAAACAAAATACTACGAAGGACTTGAAAGTGAGATGCCGTTTTTGCAAATACACGTTATGTTATAAGAAACTGGTGTATTAAGAAACTTTTAGTACTAGAATGCTAAACTTTTTTCGCCAAATTAAGAAACTTTTAGTACTAGGTGCCGATCCTAGTTTCTAATAAGAAAACGTGTAGCCCTTGACCAGCGGTCTCCAAACTTTTCAGCCCGAAGGCCGCATCAACTATTAAACAGCAATTTTATAAAAAACTGGTTTACTAAGAAACTTTTAGTACCAGAACGGGGCCAAGTAAGCATCAGAGGTCCAACTAAAAAGGAAAAAAATAAAGTAATCCGTTGACAAAAAGGTCTCTCCAAGCCAGATGAGAATGCCACGAGGGCCACATCCGGTTCACGTGCCTTAGCTTGGAGATCCCTGCCTTGGGCCAATAAATCAGAACTCTCTCCTAAACCTCTACCTTTCCAGAATCTTGGTTCACTGCAAGATTTCGCTGGCGCTCTCGTCGTTCCAAAAGCTGCCGATTTTCTTCTCGCAATCTTTCCATCTGCAATGAAAGAGATTGACCACCTTTGCAATAAAACAATGACGTAAATAGTCTATTAATGTAAACAGTCTATTAACGTGAATAATCGATAATGCAAATAGGCTATTAATGAGAAAATATCAATTTCGAAGTAAAGAAGTCAGCTTAAATGGCTTCAAATGCAAACTCTGATGTCCGGAATAAGCGCTCTCCCGCTTTTTTTTCTTAAAAATTTCTGCTTCCCTCGTTCTTATTAGTACCTCCCGCTTATTAAATTTTCAGCTCTTATAGCAGAAATCTGCAAAAAATTGGTGCAGCGGTTGGGTTGCCTAAATAATGAATGAGATAAATATGAGGTAATATTTCGAAAAGAAACTGCTTGCAGTGATGTTTATGTAAGTTTTTGCATCATGCTTATTGGTGCATAGATGACCCAAGCTTCCAAAACCCCCCTGGCTTATTATATCTTGAGGAATTTTCCAGCCCCCCCCCC
>WIPJ01067810.1:135075-151049 GCA_018155075.1 Cassiopea andromeda
TAACCCCCCCCCCCCCATTTATGCTTTTTAGCAAAGTCTCCGACCCCCCTCCTTATTCTACCCCCATAATATTCGGTATCTAAGAGTGCACTTGAAGGTCAGATATGAAACCACTGATGATTCACTTTTGGTGTATCAAGAGTATTTTTATTCCTTAAATTGTACTGTAAAATTCCAGTCAATAGAAAATGAAAATAAACTTGATGACCAGATTTGAAACCTCTAATGATTCTTAAACATCGATTCTATTCTAATGCCCAGCTAGCACACTGCTATTGGCCGCATATAACAATTTAAAGAAGCGACAACACCAAGCCTTTGGCAACTTGGTCAAGCTACATTACCAACACACGTGAATGGGAGCAAAAATACTAATTGGCTGTAGCCTTTGATGTCAGACAGGCTGAACAGTGGTTTGTGCTTATAAACTTTCTTATTCTTCCCCAATTTTCTTGGGGAAATAAGGAAAAACTTCACGACATTCTCACTCTTATTCACTGCAAATTCCAAGGAAGATGCCCAGTTTTCCAATCAAAACATACAGTTAAGAGGGTAGCTTGCAAAACTCGCTGGCTGTTGCCACCTTAATATTAAATGTCTTGATTTTCCCGAGAATTCCAGGGCAGAAATTAACTTCTCTATCAATTCCATGGCTTCCCTCAATCCCCAATATCAGTTATCACTGGTTACATCGTTGATCAAACGCTAAATTATAAAACGCAAACCTTGATATTGCTCCGTTCAGCCTTCAATTCGGTAACTTCTTCATCCCTCTCTGCAAGCCGTTCTCGCATCTGGAATATTTCCTTTGCCATTGTAACAAATTCCTGCACAAAATATATGAAATTCATCCGTCTTATATAGCAAATTCACTTCATATACGGTTGAAAGAAAAGCCTAACTATCCAAAAAATTCTCAACATTTCATGCTAAAGGCTAATGAAAGGTGGTTTTGCTAGCAGTTAATACAATCATACAAGTAAGATCATGATAAAAACTTAATATACAAAGGCAAACAAAGAATTGACCACATAAGAAGCAATAATAAAAAATTTAAAGCTTTGCAAAAGAAATAGAAGCACATTAAATAAAATAAATGACTTATAGCATATGACCTATAATGCATGATATAATGCATGACCTACAACATATAGCCTGTGACCTATGACCTATAACATATGACCTATAAATATGACATATGGCCTATGATCTATAACATATGACCTATAAATATGACATATGGCCTATGATCTATAACATATGACCTATAAAGCATGATGTACAACACACGCAGAAGTGAAGCATAGATGCACAACAACAGTGTCTGGCCTTCCAACTAAAATGGACCTTATATTAAAAAGATAGTGAAAAATCTATAAAACACTTTTGTCTGTTTATTTTCTATTAAATTCATAATATAAAGCTTATATGAAAGTGTAAATTAAACCAAAGTTTCCAGAATATACGAGCAGTCTAAAAATTCCCTAACAAAATCCTCGTTTCTGATCATTGGTAGTGCTGCAACCCCCATACCCCCAACAGTTTCGTCTCTGGACATATGATCTATGAACTATGGCGTACAACATATGACCTATGACGTATGAGCTATAACATATGTCACACCACATGACATATAACATACAAGGTATTGTATACACTTGCATGTTTACCTCTCCCCGTTTATCTTGAATTCCCCGATAATTAATTTTGAAATTTGTCAGACCCCCCGCTTATTATGACACCCTCGTTTATTATGGGCTTTAGAGTAGCTAAAACACAGAAAGTGAGGCTAGAAACATGATACAGTATAACAGCACACGACATTGAAAAGTATAATGTCAAGTATCTACCAAGGCGCCGCTCACATAAAATAGTGCTAAAACGTAGTAGACTATGTAACCAAATAAGTTTCCAAAAAATTTGGTTGATTTTCCTCTAAATTCATGTGTGGGATTTTCCTCTGAACCTCACAACGTAGATGCAATGGCATGGTATCGTTCCAAAATATGAAACGAAAAAACTATGTACTGACATATAGGTAACATGGGCCTTTGGTACAGAGAGTGCAATTGCTGCATTAGTACATTATGATAGGAGCATCCATAAAGGATATCTGCACCTTAGGGGAGGGCGAGGGTTAGCAACAATGCGGATAAAAGCGGACAGGGGGAGGGAAGGGTATCGCTGAAAGTGGACATCCTTTTCAGTGCAGTCTCTTTAAGTGAGGAGAGGGCAATTAGAGGTCATGTTGTCATCAACTTCCGTCCTTAAAGATTGAAAAATAAAGAGGCAAACAAGAAACAAGTACAATATGCGTGTCTTCTTCAAAGAGAGCTACTATTTTTTCATATTTTTGCAGCTTTTTCATTGTCTTCCAATTCAGTGTCCCCACGGACAGGGGGTGGATTGTTTAGCAAAAAGCAGACGGGTATTGACTATGGGAGGGAGGGGGGTTGAAAACTAGCAAATATGTGCGAACATCCTTTATGGATGATACCTAGTATTAAGAATAGTAATAGTGTGTACACTTCACTTAAGTACAAAAATATAATGTTTCAAAATAATAAATATAACAAAATATAATACATTATAAAACATAATACATGTTATAATATAAAATATGACATATCCTATAATATTTTAGATACTTATATTGTAATTAGGTTTTCTTTTTTCACAGGGCCAATTGTAAATCAGGCTACTGAATTGTAACCCTGTATAAACAAGTCTTAAATGAAAATGTTTGAAATTTTTTAAACATAAAATATGATATATGTTATGATGTTAGGTATAACACATGTTCCACTACAAAATAAGAAGGCTAATTCCATTATACATTAATAATGATAAATCTACAACATACCACAACAAAATGACACAAACCTCAGCCATAGACCAGTTTGGTTGTTGAAGCCTTTGTGAGGTTGAAAGAGTATCGTTGTCATTCACAGCTATCTTTAATGATTCATAATTGCCGAGTTTTTTCAGCAGCTGTTCTCGATCTAACTTTGTCTAGGATGTAAATGAGTTGAAAGTAAGCAACCCGACGAAGGCCAAATTTTCAAGAACAAGATAAAATGTAAAGAAACTAATGTAACACGCTATACTAGTTTACTTTCGGTCTGCACAAGAAGTAATCCGGTTCACCTGCGTTTTAATTTTGCCCGGTAAATAAGTATTCCAGCTGTCTTTCTTTTCTAGCAGGTACAAAACAGCTACATAGCATGCCAAATGTCTATCCGGTTTTTCCTAATAGTGTAATCTCACGACTGGCCAGCAAGGCGCAAAACATAATAATTTCCAAAATATTCGGAGGACCTAATTTTCCGACAAAGATTTACCGTACGACAATTATGGACGTGTACAAAGCCACTGCTATCCCTAGAACAATCTGAAAATACTGTCTGAACATTCAACATCCGAACTATTGCCCTCTTACTCTGTCGCTCTACTGTCGTTCGAATGTCGCTTTATCATCGTCTACTATTGCTCTACCAGTAGCGGCTACTTTTTTCTTTTAGTAAGTAATGTCGTGGAAGGCTGTAGGGCCTATAACAAAGCCCCGACAAAGGAAAAACTGAGAAAATGGGGAAGTTTAAGTAGAGAGGGAGATAAGATCAAGTTTGTTGATGTTATATTTAAAAGATGACAAATTGTAGGATTCAGGAAAAGTAGTGGGTGGCAGCGAGTTCCACAATTGAGAAGTTCTAGGAATGAAAGATGATTTGTGAGCTAGACTTCGTGGATAAGGTGGTGTACTAGGGGGGCAAGGGTGCAAAGTGCCCCCAGGTACCATAGAGTCGGCAAACTCTCGACAATAATAGTGAAACCATAAGCCAAATTCACGATCTTTAAAGAGCAAGTCACTGTTTTGCTTGAGCCTCGATTTTCTTGTACACCTTTTCTCATGAATATTCCTAAGTATTTGTCGAATACACATGTTTATTTTAAAATACTCCGCAAATTCAGCCTCTTTGCCCCCCTGAGCTTTCTTGAAAAACCGCCACTGGCTCTACTGTCGTTCTATTACCGCTCTAATGTCGTTCTACTGTCGCTCTAGACTGTAGCTCTACTTTCGTTCTACTATTGCTCTCCTGTCGTTCTCCTGCCGCTCTACTGTCGTTCTACTATTGCTCTACTGTCGTTCTATTGCCGCTCTACTGTCGTTAGACTACCACTCTACCGTCGTTCTACCTTCTCTCTAACGTCGTTCTACTGTCGCTCTATACTGCAGCTTTACTTTCGGTCTAAAATTGCTCTATTGTCGTTCTATTGCCACTCTACTGTCATTCTAATGCCGCTCTACTGTCGTTATACTGCAGCTCTACCGTCGTTCTACTTTCACTCTACTTTCGTTCTACTATCGCTCTACTGTCCTTCTACTGTCTTTCTACTGCCGTTCTAATGTCGTTCTTGTCTCTGCACTATCGCAATACTGTCGTCCTACTGCCACACTCCTAACCTCAATGTATCTGGCTTATGGGAAGTGCTTTTAAGCATTATTCTTTTAGTAGGTAATGACGGGGAAAGGCCCTGAGGGCCTATAACAATGCATAGAGAAAGCAAAAGCTTAGAAAAGGGAGAAGGGTAAAGTGGGTAGAGAGATAAGACCAACTTTGGTGATGTTAGATTTGAAGGATGATAAGTTGCAGGTTTCGGGGAAAGCAGGGGCAGGCAATGTTCCCAACGCCTATTTCTATCAGCTGTGTAGCACCATGGACCGTTTGACTCTCTATCGGGGTTTCTCATAGATAAGAAGTTCTTAGAATGAAAGATGATTTGTGAGCTAGAGTTCGTGGATTAGGTAACGTAACTTGGAAAGGGTGAGATTGGGAAGAGCTTCTGGTTGTTCGAACACGCCTCACTGAGCCAGGAATGGCATTCTTGATCTCCAGAGAGCAATGCCCATGAAAATATCGGTAGAAAATGGAAAGATCTGCAACCAGACGACGATATGAGAGAAACTGGAGGGAATTGGTGAGGTATTAGTGAGAACTGGTGAGCAGTAGCATCGAATCAAAACGACTCCACTGTAAGACTGCCTCTCAAATCTCTTCCTACTTTCAGACCAAAAGATTATAGCCTCCCAAATTTATGGCCCTCCTGCGCCTATGACAAGCAGCAAGAATGAGGAGGCAGAGGTGGCGCCAGGAATCTTCCGCAGGGGGGCTGACATACGGCTAACAGAGTACTTTTACTGGAACAAAATCTCCGAAAAATTCGTTTTCCACTCCGACGGGGGGCTAGCATCTTCTGACGGGGGCTGTAGCCCCCTAGCCCTCCCCCTGGTGCCACCACTGGGGGAAGGGGTCTCAAAAACGGTAAATTTGGCGTTACGTAACGGGTGAATGCAGGGGCGTAGCTAGTGAGGGGTGCAGGGGTGTCACACCCCCAACCATCGATGATCTCGTCGGCAAATTTAGATTCAATGACTTTCGCCGGTCATGATTGCATGCATTACCATGATATCAATATCAATATGAACAATTTATTTATAGTAGGCAAAAGAAATTAAGATAGCAAATTTATTGCTAATTAAGGCCTACTTGCTATATAGTTGGAAGATTGTTGAAAATCCATATTCTAGCAACAATGCACCCCATAAACATGATGAAGTCTTGCCAGGAAAATGCTTCTGTCAGTAAATTTGTACCACTGTCGGTATATTCACAGTTATACAACTTTGTCGGTAAAGTTTTGCTCTACAAACTCCCCCCTCCCAGAAAAAGAGGTCACGCCACACCGCTGGGAGAATGATACCTTACAACAAAAACAGTAGTTTCCTCAACGTCGCCAACAACGATTAGCTTTTGCTGACATATGGTAAAATACAGTGATGTGCTTATGGGGGGGGGGCCGAGGATGTGACCCCTCAAATGTGTACGAAACTGCTAGACAGCTGGTCTTGATGCGGAAAATGTTTCTTTTCAGTTATACCCAGATTTTTGTAAAATGTCCCCTAAGGGAAATTGTCAAGACACACCTCTGATAAAACACCTAATTACTTCTACAAAAAGTGGGGTGTTGTACCCAGGATCGTAACTTCAATAAAGTTTGGGGGTGTCAGAGGTTGCACTGCGAATATTCTTCATCTGTGACGCTTTTCAGCAACAGTAGTTGACCAATGGTCCTGGATCCAGCAAGTTGCCTTGCATAAGTACTTTGTACTACCGTTTTTGCCCTGCGAAATGGTAAATTTTCAAGGTTGGGAGGGCTACTCACCTTCCAAACGCTCCCTAAGTTTCGTCCCTGGTGGTACTCTGTACGACTACTTTGGACGCCCTGATTATAGTCACGGTGAGCAACATGATTATCGCTATCGTTGTAACTATCACACGCTTCATTGAAACCATAAATCAACAATACAGTTACTGCGGAAAACCAAATTATATTTTTTCCCTTCTAATGGCATCTCTAAAGCTATTGTATCCGTTTGCATCACACATAGCATTGCGATGTACAAAAACAAGCCCAAACATATATCTACATGCAGAGTCAAACAATTTCGTCTCTTCAGCACGCCGGTGCACACGCCGGTGCATCCAATCGATAACAACTACTGCTAACTGGAAAATTTCTTAAAGTATGCTCAAACTGTCTTTGCAATTATATTCTTGTATTGTCCTCCTTCCTTACTGCCGATATGGCCACTTCCCGTTCAAGGTTTGGCGCTAAAATCACAGCAACACTTGCCATGAACTAATCAACAATCTTGCACAACCATAAGTCAATTGATGTAAAGGCAACGGATGAACTCAATTGCTATGTTAAAATTCCTTTTGCAGGGACGCCAGAGCGTATTTTCGAGTAAGAGGGATGGGGACAAATGGCAAGCTCCTACTGGACGCGGTAGTGGGGGTCAGGGTGGAGCCCCTCAAAATGTTCACATGTGCGCCCTTAAATTGCAAGAAAACCCCCTTTTTGAGCATCAAAGTGCACCTTATATTAAAAAGGATAGGCTATCTATTCTATGACATCATACACTAGCAAAGAAGTGGGGAGGCTGCAGCCCCCTAGTGTGCCTGTTTTGTCCTATAAGAATATACCCTTTGACTGTAGAAGCAATGGTAGATGAACAGTTTAAGATCTAGCTCTAAATATATCTTCAAGGAACTTGAAACTGAAAGCCGTCCCTCGTAGATGGGCAAGCAAGGCGCAGTGAAGTGAAAATGCTTTAATTCTTCAACATGGTTAACTATGCTCTAGAATCATGCCCTCGTTGGTCTTTTTCTCATTCGCAAATATTCTCTTGCAAAAAATGATAAATATTCTGTTGCTACCGGAAGTAGAAAAACTTCAGCCCAGAAACAACAACAATTTATACCCGTGTGATGTACGATGGGCTAATGCAGTCTGAAATTATTAACCAACAGAGCCTTATTCTCAGGTTTCCACTTTTTAGGATCTTAAAATTGATTATGAGTCATGTATTGACCCAGATTTATGAGAGGGATAAAACAATAACGGGCTAAATGACGAACTACTCGATTCTTACGTCACATGTTCTATACACAAAATTTTAGTCAAGGTCCATTTTGAATAGTTGTTGTGCAAAACTTGCTTCAAATTTGAATCCCAAAGTTAGACTATTCATTTTATTGATACAGGGTAGTGAGCCAGAAGATATTTAGTGGGGTTATCGAAAACTTTTTGGGCTTCAATTGAGGATCAGCAAAAACGAGTCACAGCAAGGGGGCCATGAAAAATAACCTGAAGTTTTCTCCAAAAAATATCAAATCAGTCAAACCGTTGTTTACGTTACCAGTGTCTATTTAGCTGAATGTAGATAATTATAGATGGATCATATACAACACACAATACTGCTAAACTGTGAGTAGTTGCTCAGGAACATGGTATTAAACTTTCACATATCAGGATAGGGGGCAATGAAAAACTACAGCTGTAGAATGGAGGGGTCACCAAAATTATCAGAGGGGAGAGTGAGGAGATATTAAAAAACTCTGGTACAGAGGAAATTATCTTCCAGCCTCCTACCCAGCATTAACGATGACTGTTACCTAAAGGATCACTGATTCATCATAGGAACTAGTCACCTATTTATTATAGGAAGCATGCACTCTCAACTATCAATAATTCCTCCAATGTCTTCAATATGGCCTGATACTAAAACATAGCCATAAATAGCAGTTTTTCAGTTGGATACAGCACCAGACTGGAAAAGGAGAAAGACATAGATGACAGGGTTTTGCCTAATTCTTGTAACTTCTATGAAAAGAGTATGATTTTTGTGTGATATTATACTTTGAATTTTGAATTGAATTTCGTTACTATGTATCTAGTTTACTTCATTCTGCTTTCCTTTCATTTTTGATTTAACTGGCTTTAAAGTGTAATTAGTGTACTTAGCATAAACACGGCAGGTTTGAAAACCAATGTTATTTTAATCTCTACCCTGTATAAATAATTTTAAAATGAAACTGAAAAGACTAGCAGACGGGCTAAAAGATAGCAATTAATAGACAGTCTTCCAAAGAGCTGCAACTCAATGTGAGGAATGAGTGAAGATGTTTTGAACCTCAAGACTAAACTGAAATACAAATAGGAAAACTTAGAGTTAAATCAAAAAAGAACAACACTGGTCTGTAAACTGAGAATTGTGCTCTATAAGACCAAATCAATTTGGTGTAACTCAAGACTGCAAAGGAATTTCTCAGAGAATTAATTTTTGCATTTTTCTTAACAATTACATTTGTATTAAATAATAACCATAGAAAATAAAAAATAATTTATAACATGATATTAAAGCCAATAATAATGTATGGAAGTGGATGCTAGTCCCTAACAACTAGAACTGAGTCAAAAATACAAGCAGTAGAACAGGGTGGCCAACAGTGAAATGAAATTCTTTTCCAGGGATTTTCTGCCAAATTCTAGGGGTTTTCCAGGGAACATATGACTATGTTTTCAAAAAATATAATTATCCCATATAGATCTTCTGCCTGTTCCCATCCACTTTTCATTCTGCATCTTACTTGAAATTTTCTTGTTGGAAAAAGAGGCTGTTTGCCACATGACAAATGATACACTGCTTTTACCTCCCAATAACTTCATAGATCCTCCTCCCCTGCATTACAAGAATAAAAAATGCAACAGCACTGCAAGGCCAAAAATTGATGCAAGGAAAATCTGCTTAAGAACATGATTTTTCAGGGATGTGATGTAATTTCAGGGTTTTCCAGGGTATTTTTCCAGGGACAAATAAAATCCAGGGTTTTCAGGACCTTCCAGGGTTTGTTGGCCACCCTGTAGAAATGTGTGTTCTCAGAAGTATAAAGGGAGTCACAAGAAGGGATAGGATAAGGAACACAGCAATAAGAACAGAACTTAAGGTAGAGTCATTATTAGATACCATTGAAAAAAGAACTTTGCAATGGTACAGACATGTCATGAGAATGTCAGACAGAAAATACCCTAAAAAGGCTTTGCTATGGACACCACAAGGAAAAAGACCATTTGGAAGACCAAGAAAAAGATAGGCTGAAGGAATACAATGGGCATTGGTGAGAAGAGGGGCAACATAACATGATGTGCATGCAAAAGGATAGAATTATGAATGGGTGTAGAGGAGAAAATTCATAGGGAGCTCGACAACTGACAAATAGACTACTATATATTAATCAATGATGATGATGAAAATGATGAAACTGTCCCCTACGAGAAACATCTCAGTCACTATGATCCAGGAAAACAAAGTAAGATTTATCTTGAAAATCAGAAAAAAATTAAAATGCTTGTCAGAAACTGCTGCCATCCCATGTGCTATGTAGCTTGTAACCTCAGGTAATACATCACAAGCTGTTACTGCCTAAGAAATTTCCTATTCTCTCAAATTGCACAAAAATGGCTAAACAGAGCTGTGTTCAAATGCAAGAGCAGCAATTTGTTCAGCTGGTAAAAATTCTGGAGACTAAAACTATTAATCTAATGCAAACACCTATACTAATTTTATATCCATGGATCTCTTTGTTAATATAAATTCTCTTTCTTTGTCTAAGGCATACTATATGCAATTATACTCCAAGGGCATCAAAAGCTTTGAGATAATATTAAAATCCTTTAACTTATAGCAGAACAAGCAATTAGTTGGAGAAAATAAAGAAATAACTTTTAATTTCCTGCAGGATATCCACCGGTGTGATGGCCCAGTGGTTAGAGCATCTGCCTCATAATTGGAAGGTCGTGGGTTCAAGCCCCGGCCGAGTCATACCAAAGACTTTAAAAATGGTACTCACTGCCTTCTCATCTGGCGCTCGAAAAATGAGAAAGGAGTGGGAAGTTAAACACGGGGGCTACCAGTGGACCAGCCCCCGGCTGTAGCCTTCACTGCATTCGCAGACGCGTGGCCTAGGGCCATAGAAATGGAGATAGGTGCCGCCCTATGCACCATTAGGCGCGGGAAGGACTTTGACTTTTTGACTTTTTTTTGCAGGATATCCAACTATGGAATGACAATAAAATCACAAATATTTCTACTGGCAAAATTCTCTATTTTGATACAAAAGCTATGAGCAAAACAGCAGGACTGTAGACAGGTGAACTAGTATATGGGGGGGGCACAAATGGAAAATCAATTATGCAAAGAGTAAATATGACAGGGTAGAGCACCTATACAGGGGCATTGAAACAACTTTTAAAATGGAGGGGCCTAGTCACCATGGTTGCAAGTAAGTTCAGAACTCTGCTTATCTGTGTTGACTACAGCATCAATATAGAAACTTCTGGAATATGAAAATATAGAAAATGGTCTTTTATGACACATTCTTCTGCAAAAGTGCATATAACAGTGAAACATACTATTTTCTACAAAAAAAGTGGGGGTACTACCCCAGCCCCCCAGTTTTGATACCCCTTCTATATACAACTTAGGTGAACTATTTGGCAGGCAGTGCTTCCTTTGCCCCCAAAAGTATGTGTCCTCCAAAATGGTAGGTCTCTTTTTAACTCAATCCATTTGATATAAAGATTCCTATCACAGGGAAGTACAGAACTAATTTCCAGTGACAAACAGTATACACTGTATTTGCCAAGGTGATAAAAAATGTTCCAAGCCTTTTTCAACTGTATATTACTATAACTGCTGTACATTTACTTTCCAAATAATAACCACAAGCTAAGAGGAGAAGGAATTTTATAAAACAATATACTTGGAAAGAATAATATTTGGGATGGAAATAACGAGCCTTTTACAAAGGCATTAGGATTAACCCTCTTTGGCAAATATATTATTTTGTATCCCAGTCAAAGAACTTAAAAATAACTCAAAACTGTATAAAATAATGATGCTCTAATACTAAGATATTGCCACAGAGACTACAGAATAGCAAACTTCATTCAAAACTATACATTGAGAAATGAATTTGGAGGATTGTAAATCATCCCAGATCACTATAGGGTACCAATATGGCACCATCAGCAACATAATAATTTATCATCAAAGTCAAGATATGCATCAGCTATTCTGTGGCTAAAATTAATCTCAGCATGTAATACTGGAAAAAAGCCTTGAACTTATAGCAAAGTCCCCAACCATAGAAAACCAAGCACGGCTAAATAGAAAGGGATACAAGACTAAGTGGAGAGCGACTTTTGCATCAGCAATCCTTAGTAGGGCCATTACATGACAGCTTCAGAAATATAATATTCAAACAAAAAATGGGAATATTATCACCCCTTTGACCTAGGGCAATATAGAGAGACAGATGATGTCAAACCAAACAAAGAAATCCGTAACCTAGCTATATTTAACAAAGCATGTGGTCTCCAACTTTGCAACATAATATAAAGGGCTTGACAAATACCCAATTTGATTGTTTATTACTTGTAAATACAGTGCCCTCAATCAAGCTTCATATTATGAAAAATATGGATCAATCCGGATACATAAACTGGCGATTTTTACCAACAGTGTTTTGCGAAATCAAAGATATGATAATAACCTGCCAAAGTAAACCAAAACAAACAGGAAAAGATCACGGAAAGGAGTAGCTGAAGTGTAAGTTCACATGGCTTGTCAACAAGTCCTTAAAATCTTAGTCCGACCAGTAGAATACAACTATGGATGACCTGATGACATGTTAACAAAGATACTGCAGGCTTCCTCTTTCGAACACATACATCCGACTACGTTAGTGACAATAGTGCCTGAACAAACAACTAAAGTTATCTTTCACAAAATCAAAATCGATTACATTTAACTCAATAAAACTCAGCATTGTGAGAATAACACCCGTACATCCATAACAAGTAACGTTGATAATACAGTACCAAGTGCCTACCTCATTCAGCAATATTTCAAATTTCTGCAATAGAGCATCCTTTTCCATTTCAGTATCCTTCAATTTGCTCCTCGTATATGTAAGGTTTTCTTGGGTCTCCCGTAGAGTCTCCATCAATTTGTCTCTTTCGTCAAGCATGTTCACCATAAGCTGTTCAAAGTTGTTGTCTTCCATAGATCCTTCGTGATCATGATCACCATCTTCACTAATAGTTGGCATTATATCACCGCACATCATCATCTTGAACAGAGGTATTTAATCTTTCCTCTGAAATGCTTCAGAAGAAAAGCAATGTTCAGTAATAAATGCAGTTGCTAAGTATAACTATAACCGAAGCTACAAAATAAGCTCCACATTACAACTTCTGTATAATCATTTGCTGTTTAGGCCTAAAATCTGCACTACATCGTGTGAACTGAAATTAAAGTCACGGTAATCCAGCATTTGTTGATTTGATGAGACTTAATATATGTCACATCCAATCCATGCTTTCTTCATCGAGCCAAAAGTTAGCAATTTCGCACAGCTATTACGATGAACGACATTAAATTTTAGTTCATCTGGCCGTGCATTTGTACTGATTCTCCCGGCGAACAGTCTGACCTTCATAATCAAAAGACAGGCCGCTGACAAATGCAAGTCCGAGTGAATGTTATTATGAGGTTTAAACCAATCAAAAACTTGTTTCACAATGACATAGCTACATCCAACCTGCATCAATTTGCTACTTTAAGGGCTCTTCATGCAAATGAAAATTTTAATACACTTTTAACCATTGCAAAATGGTTACGCACCATTTTCCATCCAGATTTGCATGCAGAAATGAGGTAACAGCTGTTGAGAGAAAATACCAATGTAAACCCGGTCGATAGAGTAAAATGGAACTACCCCCTTCCGAATTCTCTTATTTCACAGTCAGTTTCAGACCCAGCCTCTCCTCAATTACGCCTTACACGACATGGTTTTGTCTTGACTTCTTCTTTTTTCAACTTAATTTCCTAGGGAACCTGCCCGCCATTATCTGTTAAATAAGATATGCAGTTAAAAAATTCTGTTATTATTTTTACACAACGATAAGTCATTGTCATTTCAACTAATTTGATGACGCAGAGGGAAAACATTTCTAAACCTCGTTCAATGTTAAGTAAATGACTTTGGCTAAGTTACAATATGAAGTGAATCAACAGAATAGCTTACAATGGCAAGCTCTTCAGACAAGTTTCAATGTTGTGTCTGTGATTTCAAAGTGGATGACAAACTTTAAATAAAGCTACTAAGTATTGAAAAGTAAACAGTACTGCCAACACCTTACAACGGCAAATGACTTACGGGCAAAAACCTTGATGAAAACAGACTATTTCACACCAAAGTATGATTTTGGAATTAGTAGCACAATTGCAAGATGGGAGCAGCCCGCATGAACTACAATGAAGCTTTCTTTTTCCAGTATGTCAGTTGGCATCATCAATAGGAGGGAGTGTCATCTGGATATAAAGGCAGGTGTTGTCTACAGATTGCACGAGTTAAGCTAGATCCAAGTAACTTGCTCGCATCCTCTATTCAAGGTGAATGGATTGCAAGAAGACAGTATTACGGAAAAAAAGGCGAGCTAAATGTGTAGGATTGGACGTAGAGTGCCACAAAACGAAGGATTCTCCTTGCACTAATTTTATTGCAATACACCTATTGCATGCTGTACATGCACTCGAAGCAAGGATGTCGCGCCCACATTTAGCAAATATAGGCAGTCATAGAAAATACGCAATATTTACAAGACTGCCATTTTGTTTCCATGGAGATTAGCGTACGACAGCTGTTTCATAGTAAAAGGTAATATAAAAGAAAAGCTAGCTAAATTTTTTAAGGTTCCATCCTGAGATTTTCATTGTAAGTTAGGATAGCATATACAAACGAAAATAATTGAAAGCTGTGTTGGGATTTGACGGCTGGACGCGAAGATCGCATCTAGGAATAAACAAAACTTCTGTTACAATTAGAAAGGAAATCGTTTTTCAGCTTAAGCAATAGGAAGCAATGCTGATTGTGGTGAGACGGGCATTGCTTTGGAAAGATTTTTATTGGTGTTGGAATTATGTTTGTACAATTGGCAAATAATAACGCAACTCGTTAAGTGAAGCGTTCACCAAAACTATGGCAGATGGGAAACTATGTAGGAGCTACGTAGGAGTCCTTTTCAGTGAAAGAGTAACTGTTCTTCTCTTGGAATATTGTGAAGCTTCTCTTGTTTTTGGAATACACACTTTTCAATAAGAATGACGTTTATAAAAATATTAAGGCTCAGACTCGCTGATATTAAGGCTTTGTGCAAACGGGAACGGATCCGTTTTCGATCTGTTTTCGTTTTGATCTGATCCATACAGGTCCTCGGTGGACGCCACTGATATGGTCCGACCCAAAGTAGTGCTGACGGAAAAAGAGGCTTCCTGCTGCGTACAGGAATCCCTTGTATTTAATAATGAAAGCAAGCCTCCAGGGGCGATTCTAGCCAGTAAAATCTGGGGGGGCCAGTGAAAATATATCTGAATTATTATAGTTTTCTCTACATGAACCTAAAATGCAGCAATTTAGAAAATACAGCCCATTGGAGGATGTCAGTCCTATAAAAAATGCTACAAATGGAAAAAATACAAAAATTGTTAGTTACCAACAGAAAAAGTTATGTAGTAGTTTAAAAAATTCTTCAACGATTGTCTCAATGGTCCTTAGGGTCAAATCTATTTTAGTGTAGTTTAATACGGCGATTGTCATGTCGTGAGTGAAACTCGTCAACAAATTGCTCTAGGTCTACTGATTCAGCGCGAGTTGATACTATTGAAAGAAGAGCCAAATGACTCAAGCGCTCGTGGCACATTGAGTTTCTCAAATACGTTTTAACAAGTTTCATTTTCGAGAAACTTCTATCACATGATGCAGTGGTAACAGGCAATGTAACTGAAATCAGCAATAAATTATAAAGACAATCGAATGCCTGTTTTTAGGGGCAAAGCTGTGTGAGGAATTCTAAAACGGTTATGCAGGAATTTCATGAATCAATCCATCATGACCGTCATGATGGATTGATTCATGAAATTCCTTTGGTAAAGGGCTAGTTAGCAACGACTCAGATGCCATATCTTAATGCAATTTCCTTCAATGCTGAATGATCCAAAAAGCTCGCAGACGTTGGTGAAAGTGCTGAAACTCCTTGCATAATCACCTTTGCATCGCCGGAAAATCTTCTATCAAGCTCAGACAACATGCAGTCCAGTATTTGAATAAGAGCATCGACATGGAGCAGTTTTTCTCAATTCACTCCGGCTGACTTTCCAATGGCATCTGTGACAAAGTAATCACTCAAGGCATCTGGTGGTCTTTGAGATCGACGCTCTTTCTCTTCGTAGTTTAAGCCACATTTTCTGCATAACGATTCAACTTCCTCGTTGTAATTTATCATATCTACGTTTCTTCTGCAGTCCAACTCCCGTTGAATGGTAGAAATGAGTTGACAAGCCTTTGCCAAATCTAAACGAGGATCTTGAAGTTGCTCAGAGGACCTTCTCCCTTAGCCTTTTTGACTTTTGTCTCATTCTCAGGCGTGACATCTTTTCGCTTTGTGAAACTTACACATTTATCCATTATTAAAAGGCACTAGTTCTTGAATGAACACAAATTTCGATG
>WIPJ01067810.1:151106-162960 GCA_018155075.1 Cassiopea andromeda
TTGAATGAACACAAATTTCGATGAACAGTAGTTAATTTCACAGCCTATTTCGTAAGCAAAGTTTGCGAGAGATTCAGTAATAGAGAATTATAACAATTTCCGTAGCAGGAAGAAGAGAAACATTCAAATCCTGTGAGAAAGTCAGACCATCAAACTCGGAAACCTGACAAAAGCCTTTTCTTAGTAGGTGGTAAAAGTTAACAAAGCACCTTTTAAAAAGTGGGGGGCCAATAAAGGGGCCAAAAATATTTCTGGAGGGGCCATGGCCCCTCCTGGCCCCCCCTTAGAAACGCCACTGCAAGCCTCGTTTCGCATCTGCACCAGTTCTGGACCGGATGCATGCGTCCACAGTGGACCTGAATGGATCAGATCCAAACTGGTACGGCTATTCTATCCGGTTCAACCTAGCACGGATAGCAGAGCCAAAGTGGATCGGATAGAGAAGGTATTGTGTGTACGCATGGCCTGTCCGCTCCAGTTTGGGAACAGAACCAAGTGGATCCACTCTCGTGCGAACTGGGCCTAAGAATGATTTAAGAATAATGCAAGACTCAGGTTTCATCGAAATTTAGATGTTTTGTGTATTCTAGTTGTTAATTTCATTTCATTTTATTTCAATTACGGAGGGTGGCTCTTCAGCCGGAGCTGATTTACAAGGGGCCTTCCACTTAAAAAAGATTAAAACATACTACAAAGTATGAATGTATAAAAGAACTTTAAGAAGTAATGACTATAGGCAGAAATGGTGATGCTTGCTTAGTTTTTCAGGAAGGTCATCCCACATTTTTTGCTCCACGACAAGAGAAATATCTTTGGCCGTTACATGACTTCCTCTTGGGCAATTTCGCAGGACATACAAAGTGCTATTTGAGTTTCGGGTGAAGAGATCACAGAAGTATGAGTACTGTTTGTATATTAACTTTTGCACTATCCCTGCAATATTTAGTAGTCTATTCCTCTTTTGACTTGCATTATAATGAAATAAGACACCAAAAAAGATTTTAATATATTCCTTTCATTTTCAGACGAAGTCCAGCTTCATCTTAAAATGAAAGACATATATTCAAATCTTTGCTGGTATTGAGAATATTAAGGTTCAATAAAATGTAGGTATTCTTACAAAAAGTGTGTACGACGTGTTGTACTTAAACTAGCAAAATCTAGAAATATTATGGGATGTCCTTTTATTTCTGACAAATAGTATTCAAAGCTGCAGTATGCTTTCCGAGGGATAGATCCCTGTCCTCCGAAATCTCCTAGGATGCTCTCGTATTTCTAAGCAAAACATAATAAACTTTGGTCTTGAAGAAGAATACACTTACATCTTTCATTGAACTTTCCGCCAACAGCTTTTATCAAGCGATAATGTGAGGTCGGCTTTGTCATACCATTATTCCTCACTATCCATAAAGCACTGGAAAATGCGAAATATCAGAATAGGAGAGAAAGAACAGATACGAGTTTCCCACGAAAATTTTCATTCAGAGATTATATCGGTTGTACTTCAAAAGCTCGCAGAATGATGCGGATCGGTAGAAAACGGTTCAAACATCAAAACAAAACAATTTTACTTTGATGTCAAGGCAAGCGTTGTTTCAAGCAATGACAGAACAATGCACACCTTTTTTATAAGAATACATAAATTTTCGCTAAGTCTCAATACTCTTAATTTTTTTTCGGTTTTGAGCCTAAGATTGTTCTTGAATTATTCTTAAATATCGAAGATATATAGCAACTTCTGAAAATCGGAGGATTGTATTCAAATCTTTGTTGATGTCCAACGCTATCATAGGCATCAATAGTGAAAAAGTTGATCTACAAGCAGTACTATAACTCAAATATACAAATATTATAAGTGTTGATAAACTCGAGTCTTGCATTATTCTTGTATTATTCTAAAATTCAGCGATTCTGAGCTTGACTATTCTAAAAACTTTATTCTTATACAAAAATGTGTAAAGCAAATAGAGAAACAGTCCTATTAAAGAAAGAATGGGCATAAGAGGGATGTTAATAATGACGCTCAAATTGTTTAAGGATAATTTTTGATTTTTGAATATCAACTTCTACTCCGCTCTGCAATCAACGACAAGATAAACAAGATCAAAACATTGTTACATTCAATGTCTAATGCAAATTATTAAATAGATTAAAATTGAGAAATTGTAGAATATCTACATAACAGTATTTGAAACAAATAAATAGTAACTTGGGGATAATTTGGAAACAGTTACAACACAGCTTATGTGAAATTGTGAGGAGGAAAATTGAAGAGCCAAATGGCATTTCATATAAACAAAAACGTATGGAGTTAAGTGAAATTTAAAAATTGTAACTGCCTACTTCCAAATTTCCTTCTTTACTAGATAAATCTTGTATAATTCCTATAAAAAACTGCGTCCAACAAAAAACCTTGTAATTTGCCGTCAGTTTCAGTAGAAATGGTGTATGCTTCGGATATGAGAATTGCATTCAAAAATGAAACAGCTTGGGAAATTTCATCATTCATGATTGCTCTAGAACAGCTGCATGTCGCAGCCCCTATTGGGGTCGAGAGCATTTCGTCGTGGGGTCGTGGGAGAACTATGGCGAGGGTTCATTATCAAGAGAAGTGAATAGCTGTAGAATAATGCTGATAAAGTGCTCTTTAACCAATAATCAGTCATTCACTGAAAACTTTGTTGAATCCAAGCTTTGTTCAGACATTTTTGCAGCACTTCAAGGGAATGGTTGAAAGAGGCTGAGTCTGAAAATACGTTAGCGCTTAACCTTTGCTAAGGCTGCGTTCAGACTGACCAATTCCAACTTTACTTTGTTTATTTTTCTCAATGGTCCAGCTATCCCAAATATGCTGTCGCAAAAGTTTTGAAGCTAAAGCTGGTAATTTTGGAGGGGGTCGTCAACAAACGTCTGGTCACAAATGTGTCACTCAAAAGGGTCGCGATACGAAAACAGTTGAAACCGCTGCTCTAAAAAGACTTAATAACGATCTAAATAAAGAAGAAAGGGATTTTTTCTTGCATTCTATTTTAGAGCAAATCAAAACTTTTAGCATAAGAATGATAAAATTTTGTTTTACTTCTACCGAGAAAGAAAGGCTGTGACAGGAAGTTTTATATTAAGCAACACCCATAAGAAGAATGGAATACAGCCACTACCCTCAATTGGAACTCTTGTTTTGATCTGCAAGCGCAGACATATATCTTTACAGAACAGCAGAAGTTATTCAGCCTTAAAAATGCTCTCTCCTTTTTCAGTATGTCTCTTCAAATTAGCTGAAACAATATCCAACTGGCAAATACAAATCGCATCACGGGAGTAAACATTTCACCAAAGATACCATACTTTGAAGACGGCTTCTAAATGAAGTCTCTTCCTCTTCTGCTTGAGAATCTGTCGAAAAAAGAGATGCAAATTCTCTCTGATAGGAACTTGGCCGTAAAACAGTGCAACGAAAATTCCTTACTGTTTGCATTACAGTGCATTGTGTAAGATATTATCACATGATTCAATATCATTATATAATTCTAAACTTTATCATAGCATTCTATAATGTATTCTAATATATTATGCTATATCGTTACATCAATTTCCAAGAAAACCTTTTTGTAGTGTAATTTTTTTTATAAGAAACAAGTTTATAACAAAATGAGGCTCAAATGGCCAAAATCTTAAGAAAATCACTAGGCTCAATTTCCAAAATTTAGTGTTTTTATTGGCCAAAAATAGATATTTCATCATTATTACATTCAAAATATTAAAGATGGGATTCAAATTCGAGTATACAAGATTAACAGTGAAAATGTAGTCCATTTTTGCCAGTTTATTTCACTTAAAAGCTGGGAAAATTTAGGAAAATCTCAGGCTTAATTTCGGGAAAAGTTAAGAAAATTGAGGCTCAGGCAAAAAGATGGTTTTCTTATAAAAAAATGTGCAATGTATGTTTTGATGCATAACACTTTGTACAACATGCTATACTGCAGAATGTTACATTATATCATACTATATCAAGCAATATCGTATTATATTATATTATATTATATTATATTATATTATATTATATTATATTATATAATGTTATATTATATTATATTATATTATATTATACTACATTGTATCATAGTATAGCACCTTATGCTATATTATTTTGTGTTATAATATTTTATATATTCCTATGTTCCTTTACATTATATTACATTATGTTATATTCTATTATAGTATATTATACTATATTGTATTATAGTATATCATCTTATACCATATTGCACTATACTATGTTATATATTGTATGTTATATTATATTGTATTGTATAATATCATGTCATGGTATTTCATATTATACTATATTCTACTTTGTTTTAATTTATTTAATTTTATAGGAAAATTTCATAATTCGCAACTCAATACATTGAAAACAGCATAATTGGTAAAAATTAGTGCAACGCGTTAAAAGGAATACAAGACATTACAATACAGTCAGATGCAATACATTAAAAACATTATGAAGTCCTACCTGAAGCATAATGATAATCATCTAAGCCATCAACAATACACTCTTCCCAAATGTGAAACAGTTGATTCATGACTTCATTAAAAGTCTTCTCATTCTTCATTACATTCGATAAGTTTCTGATAAGAGATAAAATCCATAGGCTTTGTTCCCGCTTTCCAAATAGTGTCTTTGCATTCCAAGTGAAGCGTCTCTATAATATTTATTTGCAAATTATTAAATAAGATTATCTGCTTCATTATCATTCAAATAATAATTTATTGGGGCTATCTTTTCAATTTCGTGATTCATTCATCACAAGAAATCCGTTATTGACTTAATCATTTACTAGTTCACATCCTTTCTCATTGGTCTAATGAAACATCCGCGCCATCGGTTCTCGTTCGCAGGATGGACACTACTGCATAACTATTCAGTTTAGCATACATCACTTCAATTATTATCAATTTTATTTTTTGATCAATAAATTAAAGTTGCAGCATTTTATTTTTCAGAAACAACATATTGGTTCAGTGTGTAGTGAGAACCAATTTTTACAGTGATAGAATGGTTTGGTGCAGTGTTGAATGTGGAAACAGCGCAGTAATAAATCCATTCAAGAAAATAACTTTTACTTTCGGAAACACAACCATGCAATTCCTTAAGACGGTTAGCCGGATCTAATCTATTCCTTTCTCTCACATATGTTAATTGGCAAGGCAAACGTATGGTTATACCAAACATCTTAACATACATCCTGACAGTGGCCACATCTTGGTGACTAAGTGTTGTGCTGTGGATTGATAGAAAAGACTTTCTCTTCATTCTACAATTTTAACTTCTCCTACTTTTGCAATTGATGCCATTGTGACTAATTTCACAGCTACACTTGACACACCATAACTAGTTGCAAAGGAATGAAAGCTTAATAGAAGCTTCTACCTCAGAGAAATAATGCTCTGACGATGAAAAATATGTTGGTGTTGTAAAAACTGATATTGATTCAGACAATAAGACTCTAGAACATGTGAGAAACCATTACGTCATCTTTATCGTGATTGGTCAATTTGCTTGTTTTGCCCACCAAAACCGCGGTTTTTGGTGGGCAAAACAAGTGCATTGACCAATCATGATAAAGATGACGTAATGGTTTCTCACATGTTCTAGAGTCTTCTTAAGAGGAACAAATTTCTTTATCTGAAGTTAAGGCATCAGAATGATAGTTATCACTAGCATCAGTTACTTCATCGCCTTCTGTAGAATCAAAAGAAATAATACATGCATCTAGAATGTGCAAAAGTCGAAACGGAGAAGAAGTGCATTTTGTGAATCAAGTTTGCAAATTCTGATGCTGTGAAGCGTATGTGCTATAGAGGAAGAGAATCCTTGACTTATTTATACTCGAAGGGATAAAAGCCAAAGGAAAATCACCTAAAAGCAATAAGATAGGATATCACTCCTATAATTTTCGAAAGGTGACAACATAAAGACACTTTCAGATGTCGAAAAGTTGAAGCTCATTTTAATGCTACTTTCAATTTGCAGCGTCAAAACTTTGTCAGTAAAATGGCTCTATGATTATTCAAGTGTTGCACCCAATTTTTTACTAGAATAAATTTTACAGCAACGTTAAGGCTCAAAATCGCTGAAATTTAAGAATAATTTAAGAATTTTGCAATGCCCAAGCATAATCAAGACTTAGAGCTTTTGTATATTACGGTCATAGTACTGCTTTTAGATTACATTTTGCAATATCAATCCAATATTTTTAGTATTCTTTTTCACTTTTAGTGGGGATTAAACTTGTTTAACCCTAGTTAATGGCAGGAAGCTTTTGTCGTATTTGTCCAATCAATATGATCCAGTCATAGCACTACTATGAATCATGGGATATCGGAGGGTGGAAGCATATGGGCACAGAATAGTGGCATGAATAGAGAGGTGACACTATGGAGAGGGCAATGCTACCTGGAAACCATAAAGACACGTTGCTTCTAATTTTTTTGCCCCCACCCTCCCACACAATTTTTTGTGCATAGTCTTTATATCGTTAATCTTCATCTATTCCTCAGTTTCTCTGTCTGTTCTTAACTTCTTTCCTCCTCGCGGTTCTTTTTCAAATCGTTTTTGAGGCAGGTGCATTGCTCTCTTCTGTGGCTAGAAATTTATTATTGCCTGAGCCAAGCACCGAAGTTACAAGGATTGCACGTTCTTTTTTACAAGAAAAAAGTTTATAAGAAAATGAGGCTCAAGTGGTCAAAATCTTCAGAAAATCTTAAGAAAATCACAAGGCTCAATTTCCAAAATTAAGTTTTTATTCGCAAAGAATCGATATTTCGTCGTTATTGCATTCAAAAAATGTTAACGATTGAATTCAAATTTGAGGATACAAGATAAACAAAGAAAATTTAACCCATTTTAGCCAGTTTATTTCAGAAAAAGTTTAGAAAAATTTAAGAAAAACTCAGACTCAACTTCGTGAAAAGTTAAGAAAATTGAGGCTCAGGCTAAATGATTGCTTTCTTACAAAAATAAACGTGCATATCATCCAAGGAAGCTAGTGCAGTACATAAACCCCATTTCCTGGAGCTTTCTTAGGCATTAATTTTCTTTCATCATGAAATATGACATCAACCGAGATTTGTATATATCCTTTCTATTTTCAGTTGTAATTAAACCTTTGATATTTTAGAACATTTTAAGATAATCCACGGCTCAAAACCAACAAACAATTAAAACTATTGAGGTTCAAGGAAAACTAAAGTATCCTTACAAAAAACAGTGTGTATGACCCAAAATGCTCGACATTTTCAGATTTTCTTGGGAATCAAGAGGGGTTGCATCTGAAAATATTCAAGATTATGGCTACAAAGAACTTTAGTCTTTAGCCTTAAAAAACTTGGAACTTACAGGTTTTTCAAATAAGAAAGTGGTATTTAGTAGCCAACAGATTAAAAGCAAAAAAGTTTCGATACTGGATACTTAAGGCCTGAGAACGTCACTAGGTTGGTGTGCATTTAAAATTCCGATAATCTGTGCATAAAATATCATGTATGGTATGCTTAATTATAGTATTTTTATGCAGGCTTTTTTTGTAAGAAACAAACTCTATGGTCTCAGCCTTGATGTTTCTTAATGCTTCTTCAAGTCCAGCCTTAAATGTTTTTTACATTTAAAGACTTCCACCCACAACAAAAACCCAGATTAGGCAACTGAGATGCAAGAAAACGGATATTCAAGTTTTGTAAGGCATGTAATGGATGTTAATTTTATTTTCTTTCGAGTTTGGTCAAAAATTTGCTGGCAACAGCAATTCTTTAAAGTTATTATTTGCAACTCAGCCTACCTGTCTTTCTTAAATGTTTCTTAATTTTGCCATATTTCAGCCTCATGCTCCGTATAGATATGTTTCTTACCAACAAAAACGTGAATTTCAAGTAAGCATGGTGCTTTTACCTTTCCTTTAGCATAAATAAGCAAATCATTGGAACTCGAACAATTTTTGATAAGAAAGTCCTGGTAGAGTTATTATACTGTGCTTTTTATAAAAAAAATTCTATAAGAACACGAGCCTGAAATTTGGTGGACAACTGAGAAAAAATTAAGAAAAAGCCTGAGGGTGAAGAACTATTGTAAAATGAAATGTCCTTTCCTTTTCAGCCTGAGGAAAATTCACGGCCTTGTCACTTCTCATCTTTGATTTTCACGAATGAGTTGTCCCCTACACAACTAGATATTGCGCTAACATTTCCTATTTATAATTGTTTATAATTTTTTTTAAATATAAAACATTGATATGGGAGAGAGACCATGTCAGATGTAACATTTGGCTAGTGGGCTCTCAAACAATCAAAACATCCAACTTTATCTTGTATATCATTTAATTTCTAGACAGCCTACACCTTACAAATGTAAGAAGAAATTAAGATCAATTCGGTCTCAAAAGTTAAGGAAATTAACAACAGCCAGTCTGACCTCACTTTTACTCGTTCTTAAAAAAGAGTTAATTGTGGAAAGAGCTAGCAAATTTTCAAAACTTGACCAAAATATTTTGTCATAAAAAACTATATTGAGCATTTCGCCATTTAAACAATTGTTCGTTTCTCTATGTACACGTGCATGTATGCATGTATGCAGGTATGATATATCTAAAGTGCAAAGCAGGACAAAGTAACATGCCTGTGTACAAAAGAAAGTATATAAAGATTAATTTATGTAAAAAAAAACCAATAAAATATGTATGTATGAACATTTCTATAAAAAGGTAAAACTATTTATCACTAAAATAGTATTCATTCAGTTCATATATAGCTGTGTTAATTTTTCAACCTCAAGCCAAGTTTGTAAAATCTAAAAGCAACTTGACTTTTGCTATCTTTAGGCCTTTATAATATGTTTGAAAAAGTAGGATTCAACATCTGACCTGCCATATATGAAAGAGGAGGTATGACAATTCTCTCGTCCTCCCATTTATCGCCTTATTGCCAAGAACTTCACAGCAGAAGTTTTCACCACACTGTGATAACAGCGATGAAATACACTCAATATCCCATTCAGAAGGTACAGCTGTAGGAGAGAAATATTTCTGATAAAAGTCGACAGTCCAACTTGAGTGTCGTACGATATATCAGCTAATGGCAACAGGAAGTGATTTTTGAAGCAATGCAATGAATAAAATGAAATAAAGAGAACCCTAATCCAGGACCTAGTGGTAAAAGCTTCTTACTTTTTGACCTGATTCAAGCTGAATAAATTTCTTCAAGCTCTACTAAGTACAAGAGAAAGTTAAGAGAACTCAGCCTTAAAAACAAGTAATATTTACTGACAACACAATATCAACAATTGATCTTTAAGATGAAAGTAATACATTCCCAAAGTCTTAAGATCCCTTGTGCCATGAATTTCCAAAAATTTAGAGGTCCTTTGAGTGGATGTTTTCAACGTTTTTGTTTGTATAGAAACTGTGTAAACACAAGAAAAGGAGGTGAATAGAAATGAAGTTGCTAATGGTCGAGTGGAGAATCAACTAGCTAATAAGACAACCCAAGCATAGAGATATGGCTACGAATTCGGGCATACACGTAGGAAAGGGGGTGGTAGGGGGCTGCAGCTCCATTAGTTTGAAAGGAATCCGCTTTATTCGAGTAACTTTTTTGAAAGAGCAGTAGGAAATTTGGATAACTTTTCTGATTGCTTTCTAGATCTCTTTGGTCTTTCGGGTAGAAAGCTCACAGCCCCCCTAAATTTGAAGTCCTCCTGATGTCCATGTGTATACAATCGAAGATTAATGAATAAAAGACTTTTCTTCACTTACAAGTGAGTTCTTCAAATAGGCTTACAGCATCATCCGCATTCCATATGTTTTTTGAATCATTCCAAATTACTCGGAAAATCCGACCCAGTTCCGCGAAAGTATTTCTCGAAGCTGCTGATGAGGTAGTTACTAGTTCCCAGAGTATCTCATCTATAGAGAATATAAAAATGACTATTGAATGATGAAATGAAACACAGGAAAGGATTGGAAAATTCGCTATAAGATAGAGAAGAATGAAGTAGTGCGGGATAGAACAGGACAGGGGAGTTAATGCTAAGACAAGAAAGGAAACAGCTGGACAGACCAAGAAGAGACAAGGCAAATCACATTGACACGGGTCAACTCCTGTTAAGTAAGGAGATAACACTTTAGGGTGGGAAAGAGTATAGTTATAGAAAGAGTGCAAAATAAAAGAATTAAGGCTAGAATGCACTTTCTTTTTTTTTTCAAACTTTCATATGAATATATTTACTACATACAATAATACACCTCTCATATAATGGTAGTGTACCATTGGCTAGTTTGTACTATACATGAAAAGTAACCAAAATAATAATGATAATAAACATACAACATAACTCAAAAGTAAAATAATAAGAAAAGGAATTAAATGATCAGAAGTTCTGGGTTGTTCCATGTTTTATTTCTTTGGCAACAGATGAAGTATGAGGTCCGAATGGCAATGTTGATGGTCTTCATACTTTTTTCAAACTTCATTGTATTGAATAACATATTATATACTATAAATGGAAACCTCTCTCTAATGAGGTAGTCTACAAATGGCTAGTTTGGTACAAAATGTCATTAATTGTCATACTCACTGTGGGCAGAGGAGTCAGATGAGGGGTTAGAAAGAGAGTAGGTTAGGTGAGGTCCATGGCTTATTGCGACAGCAGAAGATGTAGTAGGTTGTGCGAATGGCGATGTTTGTGATTTTAGAAATGATATATTTTTTGTGACGGCTTTCAAGCTTCAATTCATTACACATTTCCATGAACATTGTACAAGATTGATCATATATGCCTAAGCAGCTTAAAGATAAATTTATGAATTTAACGTCCTGGTAATACTTTCTAAGATTTTTCACAAGAGTGGAGTATTTTGCTTCTTTGCGCTCAGCGTTGCATTTAACATTGGTTTCAAAACCAATAGTTAGTTCTAGAATGTGCAAAAGATGAAGTATGAGGTCCTAATAGCAATGTTGATGGTCTTCATACCTTTTTTTTTCAAACTTCATATAATTCAATCAACACTACAAATACAATTATACACCTCACTAATACTAGGTAGTGCACAATTGGCTAGCCTGCTAATAACATTTAAAACTAAATATGGTAACAACTATAGGGAAAAATACAAAAGTAGAATAAAGATAATGATGTAAATATGAAATCATTAAAAGTTTAATAAGTTTGGACATGTCCATTGCTTATTGGGCCTGCAATAAATGTAGTAAGAACATCTGATGGCAATATTTGATGCTTTCATGACAATGTTATTCTGGACATTAGTGTCAAAATGCAGATCTTGAAGCATTTGTAAAAGGGAGTCAGAAGATGCGCCAAAGATGCCAAGAGCACTCATTGAGAGGTTAACAAACTTAATGCTGGTGTAGTTTGTTCTACGGCTATTGAAAAGAGGACGATATTTTGCTAATTTGCGGTCACTATTGATTGTAATGTTGGATTCAAAACCAACCGTCAGTTCCAGCATATAAACAGAAGTTTCATTGAGTATAAGGACACGATCAGGCCTGAGAGAATCTCCAGTAACCAAAGAAGGAGATGGGAAAGTAGGGAGATCAGCAAATAATGAGGTATTCTTAAGTGAGGATAGTGAATTGGCCAGATGTAAAAGTACAGAGTTATGACGCCAGGTATATCTACCATCGTCGAGGTAAGACTTGCAACTTGATACAATGTGTTGAAGGGTTTCCGACTAGAAGCAAAAGGAGCAAGCTGATGTCGAAGACAGAGACCATTTGCAAAGGTTCTTTCTAGTAGCGAGAGTGTTATTTAGGTACTTGATGGTGAAGTTGAAAATGTTTCTAG
>WIPJ01067812.1:5827-20577 GCA_018155075.1 Cassiopea andromeda
GTTTACGTAATCATGTTAATTTTGTATAGAATAATTTGTGTATATATTTGTGTGTAATTCATGTGTGTAGTCAGTCTGAGAGTCAGTCATCAAGTCACGTTCGTACCAACATCGTCTCCTCTCTGGCTCCGTGTTCTCTGCACGTAAAATAAAACTTATATTGCAAATTCACATCAACAAACCAACGAGGGGCAGTCACAGAAAAGAACACGATATGATAGGAAAACCATCGTTCCTATAAAGTCCTGGTAGGACAACATCAGAGACTGGACACGCCAATCAACTACAAAGCTACTGTGTGCAGCAGAGGACCGCAAGTGATGGTGATCCATTGCAGTGCAGGCATCCACCACGTCACCCTAATGAGCCTCTGCACTATTCATGGGATGGTCAAGTCAAGTCAAGTCAAGCCTTTAGTGAAACATTTAAATATGACTCTTGAATCTTACGGAGGTTTTGCATGCCTTTTCTTCCAAATTCTCCATTGGACAGCGAAGCTGGTATACCATGCTTATAAGGTTCAACGATGAATGCAAAATGTGTTATAAGATACATAGAAGATTGCCAGATTTCCAGAAGCATACCCCACAAGCATCCCTTACTAGATTAAAAAATTTGCTCTTATTCTCCAGAATCATGATGCTTTTCCTAGTTCATTTTTTCTATTTTATTTAATAATTATTCAATTATGTTATCTTGAACTATTTGACTTATAGCCTGGTCAGAACGATGAGCTTTATTAAGCGCAGAGGCTTTGTACTCGAAATGACAGAGAATAGGCTCCTCCGCGACTTATCTTGCGCAAAAAGCATCTTTCAAACATACTATTCTTTATCAATCAGCGGGCACAGATATGCTTTTTATTGAGCCCTCGCCGCCGCAGAGGATGATGCTTATGTATAGCACTCTAAACACACGATCTGATTACAAATCATCTTCCTTACATACTAGGGTTAGAACTAGGGTTAGGTTCCATCATCAAATCATCTGCATTCTATTGAAAACACCAAAATTGTAGAACACTATTAACCCTCTGGGACAGACTTTATACAAAAATTTCGAAAAAAACTATTACATGGAGAGCTGCAAGGATATATAACGCCATTACGCTTACTGATACAAATTTTACTGTACATTACTTCAGAACAAACAAAAAGTTAAAGCGACTTTTCTCACACAGAGTGGTCGATTATATCATAAAACGTCATTGGATTGAGAGGGAGACATCATCTCAGTATTATTTACAACCTTACCCTTACACTTGTTATCGCAGTTTCTTATATGGCCTAAGAGCACCTGTTCTCAACATGTGTCTCTTCTCGGAGATAAAGCAGGAAAATATTTCCAAAAGCGACTTTTCTCATACAGAGTGCTCGATTATATCATAAAATGTCATTGGAGTGAGAGGGAGACATCATTTCAGTATTATTTACAAGCTTACTCTTGCATTTGTTATGGTAGTTTCTTATATGGCCTAAGAGCACCTATTCTCAACATGTTTCTCCTCTCGGAGACAAAGCAGCAAAATATTTCGAAAAGCGACTTTTCTCATACAGAGTGCTCGATTATATCATAAAACGTCATTGGACTGAGAGGAGACATCACTTCAGTATTATTTACAACCTTACCCTTGCAATTGCTATGGCAGTTTCTTACATGGCCTAAGAGCACCTATTCTCAACATGTTTCTCTTCTCAGAGACAAAGCAGCAAAATATGTTGAAACGCGACTTTTCTCATACAGAGTGCTAGATTATATCATAAAATGTCATTGGATTGAGAGGGAGACATCATTTCAGTATTATTTACAACCTTACCCTTGCACTTGCTATGGCAGTTTCTTATATGGCCTAATATACAACCTGTGTGTTCCCGAAAGTGCTAGCGTGATTTAGATTGAATGTACGTTATACCCCCGGTTCCATCTCTTTTGCTCACGGATTAGTTTGTGATTGTCGATACTAATCCCGCAGTTGTGAGTGTCATCCCGCAGAGCACCTATTTGTCACCTAGCACTTATTTGTCACGCTCTTTAGAGAGCACCTATATTCAACGTCTCGAGGCGAACATAGTTGGCTAATTCTGCTGTTCTTTCCATTTCCAGGCGTTCAGAAGTAAACATGTGCAAGACGTCAATTACATTATAGCATCAATTTGGACACCCCGTCTGCCTCTCTCATTGCTGTCTCTATTTTTAGCAGTGCTGTGTCAGTCGGTATAGGTAGCGATTTGGGACAGATAGATAGATAGAAAGATAGATAGATAGACAGATCAATAGAGAAGGCTATTAGCGCCATCAGAGACAACTGAATGGCATATGCACTACATATAGGGGTATATATTCCCAGGTGGGGTATACTTCTGCACTGCCATCACAAGATTATCAACAAAATAAAAGTAATGTTACAAAGAAACCTGAATAGATGCGTCAACTGAGGTTGGAGATGAATTGCTAGCTACTAAATCTTCATCTAGATGTGCTGCACTGGAAACTGCTTCCATTATGACACACTACTTCAAAATGCCATTGTGCAATAGCTTCATTCCCAAACTGAAAAGGTACAAACTGGTCGGTACTGTTCCAACTTCAGGACCATTTTATACCTCGCAAAAGCAGTAAATCCAAAACACACGTATATGCTTCACTGTAGGCTTCCTTCCATACCATCTTTCAAATGGCGGTACTACCACTGATGTTCCTGGCAAGCGATTTCGTACATAACATGCAGTAGATACAGACTGCCCAAAATTCTCTTGGCAATCCTGCATGCTGTAATTGGCTCAATGCCATCTCATGAAGTGCTCGATTTAGGTGTTCAGACACTCCATTCTGCTGAGGGGTAAACAGTGTTAGTGTTTCATGTCTAATCCCTTTTGATTTAAGGTAGGCTTTAAATTGTACAGACATGTACTCTCCTCCATTGTCAGTGTGAAGAGCTTTAATTCCTTTCCCCATGAAATTTGTAACCTCAGTTTCATATTCTTTAACTTTCTGACACACATCAGATTTTCGTTGCAGCATATAAACATGACAGAATCGACTGCAATCATCAGTAAAAGTTAAAAAATACTTTGCCCCTCCGAGTGAGTCAACAGAAATCGGTCCACAAACATCACTGTGAACAAGTTGTAACGCTTCAGTAGATTGAAGTTCAGCTGAACCTTTGAAAGGTTTTCGTGTTTGTTTTCCAAGGACACAAGCATCACAGAAAGGCACATTTCACCAGATAGATTTTCAACTCCATTAATAACTTTTTGATTGATAGCTGTCTTAAGTTTTGTAATATTGACATGGCCTAATCGTTTCAAGTTTCAAAGTGTTCTGACCTTGCAAAACATTTACTTTCTCAGTAATTTGATCAGTCTCACATTCCAGAAACCATATCTGATTCACCTGGTAACCCATCAATAATTCCTGATTGCTGCGAGTAATTTTACAGTGTTTACCTATAACTTCTATAGTACATCCCATTTTTGTTGCAGCAGTAACAGAAAAGAATTTGTTTACCAGTTGTGGCACATATAATACACTTGAGAAAGTGAATTGTTTCCTTTTTCCATCACATACTCGGCTAACAATCACAGTACCAATACCAAGAGCGTCACAGACAGCACCATTTCCCAATAAAACTGCGTCAGGTACTTTAAACTGAACGTATTTCTTGAAGAATTCCTTACAAGGTGACATATGCTGTGTTGCACCTGAATCAATTATCCAGACACTTTTGTCTTTTGCCTTTATGTCAGAACCAGAAGCAATTGTAAGAATAGTATCCTGAGGATCTTCATATGACATACTTCCATCAGTATTACTAGCTTTGTGTTCAGCTTTCTTAACACTATGTTTATAGGGGTTAGTTGGGCAATGTTTATGAAAGTGTCCCATTGTTCCACAACCATAACATGAACCTGGAGGCCCATTAAAACGTGACTTTTGCCTTCCCTTAAAACGCACTCTACTACCACCACGTGCAGCTAAAACAGACGTAGCACTTGCTCCCACTGAGCCTATATCAGGATATAGTCGACATTCTTCAGTTTTAAGAGCTTCCCTTACTTCAGACATTGACACAGTACCTTTTGCAACAAAAGCCATACACAGTCCATCATACAACTGAGGAAGACCTCTCAACAACAGAGCAACTTGAAAGTCATTATCAACCATGGCACCGAGGGCCGCTAGTCTCTCAGTATGATCTTGCAAATTCCGTAAAACAAGAGTCAATCGTAGATTTACTATCCATCTTCAAATCTAACAACTGTGTTTGTAATCGTAGCTTGTTAGACAAAGTGGGCCATTCAACAGTTCCAACAAGTTCATCTCATATCGCTTTTGGTGTATTCAAACTCTGTTGATCAATAACATGAAGCTGGCTATTTGACACCATTTGTAACAGAATTGATTTAACACGAGCGATACGTACATGATACTTTGACATTAACTCAATGTATGCAGCAGTATTTTCATTATTTCCATCAGCAGATAAAACAGGTTCTGTTTCTTCTCCATTACACAATTTCCATAGTTCACGCACCTGTAGATAGGCTGTTACCTGCAACTTCCATATAGGCCAGTTGGAATCATTTAACTTGTTGATACTAGGCAATCGGTCTTCCATCTCAAAAAGACACTACTACAAATCCTCGCAATATCATAACACACACCATCAGCATCATGACTGGGCCCATAACCATTGTTAGATAGCAGAATTAGATAACGATAGAAACACATTCGTAACAGAACATAGCAATCCTTATTTTGTGTGTAACTCAACATAACATTACAGAAGAACGGAATCAAAGTTCATTTGTCAATAATCGTTCTGGACGGGGGTTCATTAAAGTATTACTAACAACATTTACACTAAAGAAACTGTATTTCTGTTGTACTGAAGATTTTGTTTTGTGTGAACCATGCATACACTAGAAACCCGCATAAAGGAAACTGTGTTTATATGAACTTTACAGCTGCTATTTAATCTTTTGAAACCTCTAAATACGAACTCCAAAGAGAAGGACATGCAGCATGGTCCTTTTTTCCTGGGTTTCCTGTTATTTAGTCCAAAATTCCAAGAGTAAACAATGGTATAGGATGTTTGTGTACTGATCACGTTTTACAAAGAAGACCGCACACAGTTACCATTTCTACATCACAAGAGTCACTGAGGCTTTTTCAAGCTTTTTCAGTCACACACTGATTGCAAGGTTTTTCGACAAGAATTCTCACCTGAAGGTATTCTTACAAATTTTTCAAGAGTTCTTGTGCTAAAACCTGTGCTAATGTGTAAGGCATATACTGTATATAAGAATGCGTCTCAAATATTAGTTAGAACACACTGTAACTACCTTGGATTCACACCATGTCCCCTATAGGGTGCACCACACACTGTTTGAGAGACTGGTAAATAAGAACCTTGTTAAAAACCTTGGAATTGAGCATACTGAACAAGTACCTAAGAATGTATCCAGGCTAACCAGGAGAAACCTAGGTTCCTTTTTTGCAGTCTTCTACTGGATATACATTTTCGTTTTATATAAGTGTCACTTATGTAGACACCCACTTACATATCAATGAATACTTTTTAACCAATGCTGTCATTTATTTCTTGTCCGAAAAGTCTAGCAGTAATTTTGGAGCATACAATTCAAATACTGTGCTCTGCACAGATTTTTACAGCCTATTGTACGGTTCATCAGTAAAACTGTAGCTCAATTAGAAATGTTCCATAACTTCTATTTGACTTTCGTCAAGTCATAGTTTTACAAAAGGATGCTTTGGGCTGAATCTATGCTGTAAAGGCAAGAAGGGAACTTATAGACATTTGGAACTGTGTAATTCAATAATACGTACTAGATTCTTTGTTGGTGCATTGTAGCTTGAATTCAATGGCAATTTTGATAGTAACACTTATTGGCATATGATCTTATAGATTCCCTGCGATCTTTGTATTATTGTTATGCAAATTATGTTGTTATGTTAATTAACTCCTTGCTTTGAGCTTTTCAAAAATGCCGCGTATGCTCTATGCTGTGTAGAATCTTAAGTACGTTCATCCATCATGGCAAACGAGAGTAACTCAACAACAATGAGGGATCATCTATGCCTTTGACATCCCATCATTAATTCTCACTGGAACACTCAAATCAAGTCAGAGTGAGATGAGGGCATTGAAGTAAGAAATGAAATGCTTATATTGACAATGTAACAAATTCTTTCATATCTACATACAGTATAGACTAGCAGGTTAATACTCAATCGTGGAATTTACTTCATTGAATCAGCTATATGTGACAATAATTCCTTGCATTAACGTCTATACACCTTTTCGATTGTTTGTAGATGTCTAAATCATCGCTTAATTCTACCTTTTATTCTTAAATTGCTTCCTCTCCATTATTTCTTAGCTTTTGAAGTATCATGCTCGTGTCTGTTCTTGTTTGGTCGGATTGTAAGAATCCGTACCATGGAATGCCTGCATAAAAACCATCTTACATTACTCTACTCATCATGAGTCTTCAGATTATGCAACAAAAGTTGTGGAAAATCCCAATAACTTACCCAAATTCAACTTTGGTTATGCCATCTTTATCCCTTTGCTGTTCTGCCCTTCCACATCTCAAAGTACACCATTATCATTGGAATATTGAACGCAATTTCTCAACATGCAGTACAATTCCTTTCATATAGCTATATTATAGTGGTATGCATATTGCAACCACAATTCTTACGTACTTTTTCTCTATAGTTCATCCAATACATGGTGCCAATTTGCCTAGTGCACTGGCCTTCTTCTTGCACAGAACAATTTTGGCGCCACAAGTTCAAACTGTCCATGCCACTCAATGGATAGCACTCTCTTCCTGCTTTGTTATCTACTCCCGTACAAAAGGAGCTATTTCAAGCTTGATGGAGTATTGTGTACAATTGATAATACCCCTATAAGAAACTATTTTCGTAAAGGTAGATTTACACTTGTCGTGTTTTTCTTGCTGCCCAGTTGCCATGAACCTATATGCCCAGCATTTTTTTCCAATGTCACCAGCCATGCAGTATTTTAATGATGCAGCAGAGCTGAAAAATAGAAAGGGACATTGCAGTCAGACAACATTTTGGATGCCAAACAAGTCAACAGAGGAATTGTGATCCATTTCTAAAGGAAGTTACCATGCAAGCATGCCAAAAGAAAGCAGGATTGTAAAAGATGATAGTATCAAGAGGCTGACTGGAAAATTTTTTTCAAATGATGAGGATTAATCCCAGCACAGCGATGACATTATTCATAAAGGTGGATGTGAACATGGCTTCATTGATATGCCTATCATGTTTTATCTAAAACCTTCATTGGCAAGTGACAAGTCTAGTTAGCCTCAGGATTGCCAATAATTTCTTATCCACCTGTAAACACCTTTGAAGTTACCAGATGACTCAAAGCGGTGTTGCTTCGCTTACAGTGGAACACGCTGTATGTGTGAACAAAAGCCATGCTTTTTTGCAGAATAGTGCCGACCAACTGCATCATACTGTGCTGCATGATGCCGCAGCATATGTGAATCTACCTTTAGGTACAAATTTTCCTCTCATTGTTATAAGAAACTTAAGAGCTTTGTCTACCTAGTTATATCAGAAACGCATGAAGTGAGCTGTAATGCGGAGTACAGGAGTGAAAGAATTCATATCCCGACTATCTCTGTCATTCGAATTGGATCTATAGCATGCCAGTGCTATAACATAATATGGATATGAAAGAAAAGAACGTGGAATAGAAAGAACAAATCAATGAAGGAAAAGGGCAAGCATTGAATATTTAACATAACTTTCCATTCACATGACTATATATGCAGCATTTATGAACATGAATTAAGCATTTATGTATTTATTCAAGGTGGAGTGCATGCTCATGAAAGGAAATGAATTGATAATATTTCTATATGAGATGATGTGCACAAATTATGATAAAGCACTACAAGTGGCAACTGCAAAAATCAAATGGAACACCAAAATAACTAGCGAAGTAAACTAGCAAATCAAAGCACTTGATAAAAGTCAGTTATACTGTTTTGACATGTGCTGTAGCATGCTATAAAAAGATTCTTCTGAATTTTTTCCAAACCTCTCCCTCCAGAGGAATTCATTAAGCTACGATGGTACCAGATTGAGACTTACCATAAATGGTCTCTTCATGGGACAAATTTAATCCAGCATCTCTTTGTCACCCTATTGTACATGTCAAATACCTACTCTTGATATTGCTAGTGTACACCACCATATTGATATTTCCTTTTAATCATAAGTGATTTGTTTATTCTACCATTTGGCCTGCACCACCCAGCATCTCCTCAGCTTGTGGAAGTATCAGGACCTTTGCTGAATACTCCACTCTCAATAAATTGTACCAATTGACACTTGTAGGTTGCAATACATCCAGGATTGTTGATGTGGTTGATATTGACATACCAACTGACCAGCAGTATATACTTTGCAATAAGTAACCCAAGGCAAATTGGAAAAGGGAGAACACATTAGGAACTTTTCAATTTCAATTGCATCTCTCTAAGTAGAAGAAGTAAGAATAAGCAATAATAATGAAAGAAACAGCTTTACAGAACAGTTTCTATAATTCCCAAGCGTTATCCCAAGGTTCTTTTCAAAAACAAAAATCAGAGGAAAAATCCCATCACATTGAAAAATTGCCACAAGCTTGGGAAAAACAAGTAATAGTTGACATATAAACTGTTGTATTATAAAGAAATGTCTTTTGGTGACACCCCTAGGAAGCAGAGAAGTAGTATGTATTATTGATTGTGAACAATAGTCCATCAAGCTTGAAATAGTTATTTGTAGAGGGGTGGATGGCAAAGCAGGAAGGGAGTCCTATCCATTGGGTGGCATGGACAGTTTGAACTTGTGGTGCCAAACGTATATTGTGTAAGGAGAAGGCCAGTGCTCAAGGGAAATTGGTGCCATGTATTGGATGAACTATAGTGACAAAGTAAATAAGAATTGCGGTTGCAATATACATAAAGTTATAATAGAGCTATATGGAAGGAATTGTACTGCATGTTGAGAAATTGCGTTGCATATTCCACTGAAAATGGTGTACTTTGAGATGTGGAAGGGAAGAACAGCCAAGGGACAGTCCAGTTTCAGTTTCATTTATTACCTATCAACCTCAAATACAAGTTTACAAACTAAATAACAGTACAGCTAACTACATAAAATATACATACCATACCACACAAGAAGACGTTGCTCACCTTTGCTCACCATTTTCTCGTCTTTGGCAACCAGCGCATCGCCGGCACCCACGGGGTTGGCCTGAACTTTTTGCCCTCCACAGGGCTCGATCCTGGGCGTCTTCTTCATTGAGGCCTCTCCTGCTCAGGTCCTTTTTCATGACTAGCCTCCAGGTGGTTCTGTGTCGTCCTCTGCCTCGCTTTGCCCATGACCGGTCCCATGCCATGCACGTCAGATGGTCTGCCAGACGCCTCAATACATGCCCAAACCATCTGAGCCTCGCTGTGTTCACCTGCTCTTCAGTGGGCATTACTTGGAGTTGGTGTGTAATCCAGTCATTTCGGACGCAATCCTTTCTGGTTTAACCCAAGCACCACCTCATCATCCGCATTTCTGAACCTTTAGGTAGTCCATGTCAGACTTTCTGGGGGCCCAAAGCTCGGCGCCATAGAGCATTGCTGGCCTTACCACTGTTTGGTGTACTTTTCCCTTCAGTTTGTTGGGCACTCTTTTTTCGCATAGGACTCCAGAGACTTCCCCCCAGTTGCTCCATCCTGCCTGTACGTTTGCTCGTATGTCTTGCTCCGTGTTGCCGGTAACACTCATTGTGACTCCCAGGTATTTAAAGTGGTCCACTTTATTTAGCTGGGTACCTTGTAACTGAAGATTCTTATTCTCCACCGAAGACATGAACTCAGTTTTCTTTCTGCTAAACTTTAGCCCATGCGACTCCATTACGCCATATTTCTAATCAGTTTTGGAGCACTTGACTGCTGTTTGCTGTTAATACAAGATCGTCGGCAAACAGTAGTTCAGGGTTATTTTCTGGTTTAGAATGGATGAAGTGATGTGTCATTTCATCTATGCACAGAATGAAAAGGTATGGGCGTAAAGCCGAACCTTGGTGCAGCCCAACAGAGACAAGAAAATCCTCTGCTTGGCCGTGCTTTGTTTGGAGCTTTGTTCTGCTTTCTTTGTACATGCTATTAATTAGTGCAACATATTGTTCTGGGACATGTCTGCACTGCAGAATCCTCTGTATGTAGTCTCTCAGTACCGTATCATAAGCCTTTTCCAGCTCAACAAATGCTGTGTGTTGGTCTTTACCATCTTTCTGTTCACCCTGCAGGTATAGCAGAAGGGCAAAAGCTGGATCAATTGTACTTCTACCCGGCCTGAATCCAAACTGGTTTGCTGATACGTTAGTAAGTTGTCGCAGTCGGCTATCTAGAAGTCGTTCCAGGAGCTTCATGGAGTGACACAGTAGATTTATACCCCGGTAAGTACTGCAATCCCGATGGTCACCTTTTCCTTTGTATATTGGCACCAAGATGCTGTGTCTCCAGGTATCCGGAATCGTGCCTGTACTTAACATGCTATTCAATAGGTGCGTTACCATTTCTAAGCCAACCACCCCTAGACTTTGAAGTGCTTCAATGGGTATTTGATCTGGGCCAGTAGCTTTTCCGAACTTCATCCACTTCATTTGTTGTTCAACTTCTGTGGTAGTAAAGGAGTTTATATCCATGAAGGTTGCTTCGCCGGTTTCCCAGTTTATGTGAGGACGCTCTTCATTTAGCAATTTGGAGAAGTACTGCTTCCAGCGATTGATGTTTGCCATGGGTTCTGTAAGGATACGTCCATCCTCATCCCGCATAAAGAATCCTTCGATGTTATCTTTGGTCCTCTGGTCTCGTGATCTTGCTAGTCAGCAAATAGCTTTCTCCCCTTCAGGTGTTTCAAGTTTGTCATACAGGTCCTTCATTGCCTCCGCCTTTTGTGATGCGACAAAGCGCTTTTCCTCCTTCTTTGCCAATCTATGGTTTTCTTCATTTTCACAGGATTTTGTCTGCAGCCATTTCTTGTTGCTCTGTTTCTTGGCCTTTAGCGGTGCCCGTACTTCTTCATGCCACCACCAAGCCTCTTGATTTCTAAAAGCGCCTTGTTTTGTAACTCCACATGCTTTTTCTCCAGCCTTGTGATTTTGTTCTTATAATGCATTCCATGTTCGCACATACACTAGCTCTGGATTGACTAGGTGATGGTATTGTTCCCTGATAGAGGTTTCCTGTAATTTCCACCACTTGATTTTGTGGATCGCTACTTTTGGGTGGCTTTTTTCCTTTATCCCCATGCGCAAATCCATTACCACCAGTTTATGTTGTGTCGCTGCGTATTCCGAAGGGATCACTTTACAATGTATTATGTTTCCTGCCTGCTTTGCTGCCACTAGGATGTAGTCCACTTGTGTCTTATTCTGACCACTTTCGTATGTGATTAGCTGGGAAGACCGCTTCTTGAATCTCGTATTTGCAATGGTCATTTCCATTGCATTTGCAAATTGAATTATATTCTCACCACTGGCGTTTCGCGTACCATAACCATTGTTTCCATGCAAATCATCTTCCTGTGCATTTTTACCCACATGCCCGTTGAAATCTCCTCCGATAATCGCAATCGTATCTCTAGCAAGATCATTGATGCAATCCTCCAGACTATTTCGAAATTCTAAGTTCATTGCCTCTGGGCAACTCGACTGTGGAGCATAGGCCGCTACTATTGCATATGTTCGCTTGTTCTCTCTGTTCACAATCTTGAGCCACAGGAGCCTGTCGCTGATGCGTTTTATCTCCAATATACCGTCCAATAGGTTAGCATTTACTGCTATGCCAATCCCACTTTTAGAACTAGTCTCGCCAAAGTAGAAGAACTTGTATCCACATCCAATCTCTTGTGCCTTGCTTCCTGCCCATCGAGTTTCTTTGATACATGCAATATCCACTTTTCTTCGCTGCAGACTTTCTGCTATCTCCGCACTTCTCCCTGTCATGCTACCCATGTTCTAGGTAGCGATTCTCCAATGTTTCACTCCTGCAACTAGCTTCTTTAGCCACCGCCGTTGCTTTGCTTGCGGTAGCCCTCGCACACTTGTAACATCAGTCGGGCGAGTCTGATGCTCATCGCCTCGGAGGAACGCCCTAGCCGTAATCGTATCCACTATTTTGGACATACATTTCATGAATTATTTGGAGCATGGTTTTTACGGCCGGATGCCCTTCCTGGCGCCAACCCTTCTCCTCTCTCAAACGGGCTTGGGACCATCTATGGCGGAGTTACCACACAAAAAGACTTAACGTAAAAAAAACAGGAAAAAAAGCTCTACAAGAGTGTATTTAAGATGGACTGATTAAAGAGGAGCTGTCAGGTGTTTCTCACAAGGAGACTCCAATGAAGATTTTGAGCTAATATGAGCTGATAATGTGAGCTTTCAATGTGGATCACAAAATAATGACAGAGCTAGCAACATGGATGAATATGGGAAGTGTTTTCCAGAGTTTAGAACCAAAATACTGAATTCATTGAAGACCATTCATAGTAGTATTTTAAGGGATTTAAAGAGATCACCTATGGTTGCCTGCCAGGGTCAAATCTTGTGAACAGTTGTGTTAGGATGAAACTAGTTATGGAAGTGGGAAAGGTATAACTTAGTAATTGCTTTATAACCAAAAGTCAAAATAGTGATGTGCAGAGTATCCTGAAGCTTGAGAATTTTGAGTGATTGAAAGATTGGTTCTGAAGGAGCTGAGAATCATTTAAATTTGATACAATGCAGAACTTTCTTCTGTAGTGTGAATAGTGGGTTAAGGTAGGAAACGAAAGTAAGGCCCCATGCTATGAGACCATAGAGGAAGAATGAAGAAAATAGTGAGTTGTAAAGGCTGATTAGGGTTTGAAGTGGGCAATGGTGGCACAGTTTCACAAAGATGATAGAATGTCTAGAGAGCTTTTTACATAGCTCTACTTTGTGATACTTCCAGGAGAGATGCTCGTGCATAAGCACTCCTAGACATTTTACATACTTGTTTCTTTGAATATCCTGATTACCAATATTGAGTTGGAAGTTCCCTGATAATTTCTTTTGGTGGGGGTGAAATACAATACAATACAAAGTTACATATATAGACATAATACAAAGTTAGTATTTCCTAGATTAAGAGCAAGCCTGTTTGAGTCAAGCCACAATTTGACTTTCTTTAGTTCCTTGTTGAGCTTCCTTGTAAGCAGTGGAAGATAACCTGATTCACAATAAATGTTAGTGTCATCAGCAAAAAGGAAACAAAAAAATAAGTGATGAATTGGGCAAATCATTTATGTAGATGAGAAACAGAAGTGGACCAAGAACCGAGCCTTGGGCAACACCACAGGATATGTTACATAGAGAAGAGGATTGTCCATTCACATAAACAAACTGTTTGTAAATACTAAGATAGAAATTGAACCAAGTCAATGCATGATTCCATAGTGTTCCATCTTTGTTAACAGTATGTGATGGTTTACGGCATCAAAAGCCTTTTGTAGATTAATAAAACTTCCACATCCTACCTTGCTTTTGTCAACTGATCATGTGATTGTTTCAGTCAAGCTAATAAGTGCATGGTCAGTTGAGTGCCCAGTGAAAAAGCCAAATTGCATAGCAAATAGAACTTCACACACTTCTAACCATTTTTCAAAGTCGCTGATACATTATTTTTCACAAGGTTTACTAAAGACAGAGAAGAGAGAGACTGGTCTATAGTTAGATGTAATGGAGGCAATTCCTGTCTTAAAGATTTTTACTACCTTGGCAATTTTCAATTTATCAGGAAAGATTCCTGAGACAACAGATTGATCAATGAGATGCAAGATCACTTGATATAGGTCCCTGGAGAACAGTCGATACTGTTTGGTCCACTAGACTTACCAAGTTTTAAAGACTTGATAAGCATAGATACTTCATCAGGTGTGGATGTTGAGATAAAAAATGATTGTAAGTTGGGATTGGATAAATAGTTCAATGGGGATTTAGGAATGCTTGGGATTTGTGTTTTGATACTATGACCAACATTAGCAAACTATGTAGTGAATTGAATGGGAGTAGTAATGGTGCCAACAAGTAATCAATGTGGGGGCATCACCTTTAGGTGCTGCCTTGTTTTGGACATTTGTAATGGCAGACAAGATGGTGAAGGGTGGAAGGGGTAGGGTGGAAGGAAAAAGGAGGACAGGGAGTGCAAGGGGAGAGGTGGAAGGAACACATGTGTAAGGTGTAAGTCCCAGAATTGGGGTAAAGTAGGAAAAATATAGATATAAATAAGGGGTGAGTATTTAGGCATAATTGGGTAGAGAACTGGCCACCCTCTACCTTAAGACGACGGATGGCTCAAGAACATTTACACAGATGAACAAGACCAGAAGATGGTGGTGATTCTAAGGAGAGATAATACATTTTGAATGTATACATATAAAGAAAGAGGCAGCCAGTATTGTTTCTGCTCTTTACTATCAGGTGTACATCACTGAGTTTCCTACGCATTTTGGGCTGTTCTGCAGCTAGAATGAGTTAGGTTGAAATTGTCCACAGCTAAATGGTGGGTATCCATTCAGGGGATTCCTTGCCAAACACACTTTCTTTGTCGTACAAGAGTGGAGACAAGATAAACAAACAATGTAAAATATTAATACTCACAACAAAGAAG
>WIPJ01067812.1:26587-63497 GCA_018155075.1 Cassiopea andromeda
TATATATATATATATATATATATATATATATTAAAATGTTTTAGATGAAAGGAGGGAGGCAAAATACAAATTAAATTGTTAAAATTTGAAGTTGTTGAGAGTAGGTGCTCTTCTAGCTTCGCTAGTAGGCTGTTCCACAGTTCTACCCATAGAGATAATAGGACTAGAGCGCTCGCTATGTCACGTGATGGGGGTCCACTATGTAAATTTAAAATGGTAGCGTAGTCAGGCAAAAGACCACACGGAAACTACGTTCGCATTGCAAAGGTTTAACAAACGTTTGAAATATGATTAATGGGAATGTATGTTGGAAATAGATAATTATTTCCGCTATATTAACCTCTTACGCTGGCGTACAATTATACACTTAGATAGCCGAAAACACCAGGAACAGCTGAAATCCATATTTTTGTCTCATTGCACCAGTTAGTGCCTAACTCATATAAGGTTGAAAAAATCAAGGCAGAGGGGGAATAAGTTGATAGAGCTTTATTTTTCGGTTATATTGAGGATTACTGAGTGATTATTTGATGACAAAGGCATGTACATACAAGGCCAATGCAAAGACTTTGGTGAGTTGTTTTCTGTTGTAACAACCCTCTCCTAAGGAAAACCTGGAACTTTCTTAAATATTCAGAATGTATAGAAGGAGGGCTATCATATGGTATATGATTTCTATATATTTAGAGAGTATCAAATTCCTCACATCTGCCTGGATCAAGTTAGCAAGGAATGCTTTTGAGGATATGGCAAGTTGCAATGGCTATCCCGTGATATGCAAATGGGAGGGTATGATGCCCTCAAAATGTAAGAGATGTACGTAGGCACATGTCTGTGGCAATGTACTACAAAACTTTATGATATTCAGAGAAAGGATATCCTAACTTTAGGATACAAGTTCAAGACATCATGCTAGAAGGCCACTTCACAAAGTGAAAGTGGTTGCCCAAACTATTTATTTCTCATTCGCCACAGCAAATCAATTGCCTTGGGTGCTGAAGTAACAGTTCATTGAAAGTAAGCCAATAACTGAACTTATCATGATATTCAACAATTTATACAATGTACTCTATTAAAATAGCAAATTTTGGAAGGCCATGAAAACACTTTTGACACCATAGAATCTTTCAAACAAAGGATTTGTTAATAACTATGCATAATATATATAAAAAATCATGCTAATATATATATATATATATATATATATATATATATATATAATTTATAAATACTGTTGGAAAGAAAATTATTGATGGTCTCAGAAAAACATTTTCTATTGGCTTCGGTGCATCAGAACATTCCATTTTTGCTATCACACAAAGGTTATTGTCCAGAAGTAAGTCTGCTTTTGAGAATGCTTTTACATACAAATTTCTTGAAGGTCTCTGGAAATGGCTTACAGCAAGATTTAAAGAGATAATAGTTATAATACTACGCCCAATCCTTGGCAGCTTAAGTGCAGTTTTAGAGCATTGTCCCAGAATAAGAGCATACAGGTACTAAAACAATGCAAACTGTATTATGGAGAATATCCATTCTCCTCAGAATTCTTCATTTTGTGTTAATGATAACTCGAAGGCTATTTTGGATTCAAATGCCATCTTGAAGAGTGATGATCTGTTTTGCACAATTGGCTTGATCTCACATTCATAAAAAGAAACCTAAATATTCATAATCCGTTGCATCACTCTATCAACCAGTTGATAAACATCACATCATTTACGCTTCTACATCTCTATTCCAATTCTAGTGACAGCACTTCTTGAAACAAATAATCTTCATTCTTTTACTGCCACAACGCTCCATTGAAAGCCATATTCTTGTTTCAAGTCTATGAGATGGCTATGTAACAGTATTGATAGAGTGCCTTGCAGAATTGTATTAAGAATCATTTCTCACAGGCTCGGCAGAATTTACACTGACCACGTTATAAGAAAAAGTACACCTTCTAGGAGACAAATATTGTATTGCATAATACGCAATATTGACAGAAGATGTCTTTACGTTTTTTATTATTTCTATCGCACATAGACCGATAAATAAAACAGACACTTTAAGCTCTTGAAGGCCTTAAACTCATTCCTGAGACGGCATAGGTAGCTACTACTTCGAAAAGCTCTTTAATTTGAAATGTATTTGCTACTAAATGAATCTTAGCCATACTCTTTAACCTTCATTACTGTTTGTTTTAAGTATAGATCATAAATACCTTCAGCACTTGAGGAAACTTCCTAAGGTATCCACAGCAACGCAGCAACAATGTTCGATATTGAGCTACCACGGTTGAGTCCACGGCTAATAAACGCAAAAGTGTCTCCAAAAAAGCATGAAAAACTCTTAGTCTCTCTCCAAAGCCATAATGTATTATAATATCCGTGAAATAATCAGCGAAAACATGATTTATTTCCTTTTTGCGTCTAGTGTACTGTAACTTTCTGCCTTACTAGGGCGCCATTATGGATTTGCATGCTGGGCCACTGTTTTGTATACAATGGGATTTGTCAGTCAGCGCTCTAGTTCTATTAACTCTATGGTTCTCTCTGTTAAATCCCGTACATCTTAAGTTTATTTCAGGGAACGCGATAGTCAACCGTATCAAAGGCCATTTTTAGACCTACAAATACCATGCCACGCATCTTACCAGAATCCAGCCTCGTTTATCAATCATCAGTACTTTTAAGTAAACATGTTACAGTGGAATGTAAACGTCTAAAACCAGACTGAATAGGACTAAGTAAACCATTGTGTTCAAGATGTTGGTATATTTGATTACATACAGGTTTTTCAAACAATGTAGATATAACTGATAGGACTGATATAGGGCGGTATTTCGAAATATCAGATTTGCCACTTTCTTTAGAGATCGGGATCACCCTTGCGGCTTTCCAATCATCAGGGAATTTATTCCTTTCGAGTGATGTGTTAAAGTATTAGCTGATGGAGTTACCGTACGCAAGGAATGAAATACAATTAAATTGGGATGGGGGAGTAAAAATGAGATATTTTTGACAACACCTTTCATAAAAAGATGATCTTGTCCTATTGCAAGTTGAATAAGGGGCGTATTGAATAATTCATGACTCACAATACAAACGGCTCATTAACTTTGATAGTCTGTAGGCAGGCCTTTAGATGGTTACTGCCCAATTAGGTTTGAGCACAAATATGACAGTGTCGGAAAAAATCATGTAGTTCCTTCTTCATTATATGGCGAAAAATGTCGCTCTTTACCTAGTTTTAGGCACCCTAAGTGACCAGAAAATGGACTGCAGTGGAGCCTTTGCATAAGTTGCTTCATTAGGCATTCTGGAATTACAGAGGTAACCATACCTACTGGCCAGGGGCCAATGGCACCCATTCTGCAAACTGTCCGTTGTAATCCATGTCTCAAAACATAAACAGCTCATCAATGTTGATAGTCTGCAGGCAGGCCTTTAGATGGTAAAGTATAATTTGGTTTGAGCACAAACCTGACAGTGTCGGAAAAAATCATGTAGTTCCTTCTTCATTTGTGGCAAAAAATGTTGCTCTTTACCAATTTTTAGGCACCCGAAGTGACCAGAAAATGGACTGCAGTGGAGCCTTTGCATAAGTTGCTGCATCAGGCATTCTGGAATTACAGAGGTATACTGAGACAGAGATCGGTGAGATAGGGATTGGTGAATGTTGAGGAGCAGAGGTACTAAAGGAATCGCGGGGTTGTTGTGATAGCCGAGAAAGTGCATCAGCATTTTCATTGACAGTGCCTGGCCGATGTTTGATGGCAAAGTAATATTCTTGAAGCGGCATGACCCAACTGGCGAGCCGTCGTTACCGACTGAAGCAACTTTAATGCACTATGAACAGCGAAAAGTGTTAATTCCCTCCACAATGAGTATACACGATAATGACAACCGGTTGTGCGGTGTTGTCGAAAAGTCTACTTCTGTGAAAGCTAACCAAGATGCTTATTAATGCCGGCCGCACAGGGCTGCCCATTGCCACACCGTCTAACTGCTTATGCATCTAATTGTTGATGCTAAATTCAATTCCTCGTGTTGCAATTAGCATCACTTCCATGAAGGTTTCCTCAAGGAATGGCGGACAATCAATGTGATCTCGATACGAAGCATCAGCACAAACTATCTATGTTCTCATCAAATGGGATGTTTTTGAACAGCCTGCTGACGTCAAAAGAATATAGAATTTTATTGGCAGGTTCAAGATTACAGTTTTGGATAATGTAAGCAAATATAAAGGAATCTTTTATTCGATATAAGGAGTATCGTTTTAGGGCCTGTACCAAATTTCTGCTAACCATTTAGCAATTTCGTTTTGGGAAGAGCCAATCGTTGATAAATTCGGTATAGGTGGGATGTTTTCTTTATTTGCTTTGGGTAAGCCATACATTCGCTGTCGTTGTAAGCCTGTGGGTGGAACCCTATCATAAACATTACGAGTTAGGATGTTTTGGCTTAAAAAGTCTAAGAGACGTTTTGCAATTTCTGCTCGTTATTGGCCATATTGTCCTGCAAGTCTACACCATTTATGTTCAAAAACTTGTTTTTATCGTCAAGAATAATGCCTATCTTTCTGATGTGATCACTTTTGTTAAAAATGATGACCCCAGATCCTCTATCAGCTTTGTGGTAACAATCTGCTCATTGCAACGTAAGGATTTAATAGCCTGAAAGTGCTCTTCATACATATTAAAATCTGCTATGTCGACTGGGGTGCCACAGTAAGCGTGCGCTAACTCACTTAATATTGCTTTTAGAGAACTTAGTTGGTTGGATGAAATTACTCTTGCCTGGCGAGGTGAGCATGTAAAATTTCAATTTCAGCAAAAGCCTCTTCTCTCTTTATAGTTTTGGGTGGAAGACAAAAAACAAGGCCGTTACTTACAAGAAACTATTTGGTATCAGAGAGAGAATAATCCGAAAGGTTTAGAATATGTTTTTCCTCATTACTCAACATGCTACCAAAACGATTCTTATGCAAAAGTTGAATGCTTCTGTCGTACTTTTCTTTAGTAAAAATTTCAGTTTGCTGATTAATGTCCATAAGGTAGCGACAAATTCCACATAAGCCGAAAAGTAACAAAAAGTTGCGAATTTTGGCCCATTGACTTTTGCAGACATATTTTGTGTATCAAATTTTCATGTTGATCTTATCAATTTCATCATTGAGAAATTCTCGTTGAATAGAAGAGCTGTGCCTTGCACACAATTTAGAAGTAAGGACAGAAGTGAATGTTAGTGAAACATGATTAGCAAAGCAAAGTTTGTAAAACGAAACAAGTTTAGTCGTTCTGATCTTACCTCCTAGCTTTATTATATCATTCAGATCTCCGATCTGCTGGTTCGAGTACCTCCACCGAAAATACGTAAATAGTGCGTGGGTATTACATAACTTTACTACATCCAGACCTTTACTACATCTTTCAACTTCCAGAGGAAAATAGTGGATCCTCGTCAGGCCTGAGTCGGCAAATCTCAACTTTGGCAAAATTCCTCTCAAGATCCACAGTAGGGCAGAAAGAAGCTTGCAAACTTTCCTTTAAATGGAGATACGAATCTTTTGCTTCGTTGGGCAATGCGTGGATATATTTAGCTGCAAAGTCACTCAAGAATGCTGGCAAAACACCTAACCTCTTCTCCTTGTTCAAGCAATTGGCAGTCGCATAACACTCAAGTTGATGAAACGATGTGAGGATATCTCCCGAATCGAATTTCTCTAGCTGAATTGATGATGCTGCCATTTTGCGTAAAAATCTTCGTTACCTCTGTCACCAATACTAAAGCTATTGTTGGTCTCTCTATGATACATACATAAATGGCAACGTGTTTTTCATAGCTTTGGCCAAGTCACTTATAAGCTTGACTACTAAGTACTGAGTTAATACATCAAGTAAGCGTTGCGACGTCAATCACAACATCTTTCTCCGAGCCCTGTTCTCGAGCTGCTCCAGTACATGTTTTTGAGGCATATGAGAGCTTTCGCAAAGCAAAGCGACCCCCTTTCAATACTAAACTGTTAACTATATTTCTTGATATTTCTTCCTTGCTCAAGATTTGCAAACTCATTTTATCATTGTGTCTGAAACTTTGGAAGTCATGGAAGCTATCAGGGAATACGCAGGAGCATTTTTATACAGTTTTTAAGGGAGTGGTCATAGAAATTCTGTTTTGAGTTCTCTTGTTAAAATTTAGCACGAAGCTAACCATTGATCAACAACCCACCTGAAAAGCTTGTATGATGCGCAGCCAAACTTCATGGAAAGCATGTGATGTTACCCCTATTATTGTTTCTTCTAAAAAAATTATCCTCACCGAAAGTTTGTGCTTCTTCTTTCCTCTTATCAGTCATCTTTGAGCTTCTCTTCAATATTGATAAGCATCCAAAACCTACTAACATTTTACATATAAGTACCAATTAAAAACAGAGGCCCCAAATCTCTTGGTGGCAATGAAGGAGAGTAACCTCATTGGCTCATAAATAATGCATGACATAATATAGACAATGGATTGCCGCCGGTCGCCGCAAGTAGTGTTTCCAATGTACTTGTGACTCACTGCGGCACCTAGAAGAGTTGAACATGAGTCAACTTCTTCCTTGTACCGCCGGTAATTACAGGCACTAACCTTTCAATGTACCCTTTCTGCACGTGACCATCGCAGGTAGTGTGTTTGCAACGTACCTTAACTACCACAGGCTCACTTGCGTTGGTAGTCACCGGCAGTCGCACAGTGGTCCAACAACACGATTATATGGTAATGTAAGCATAACTTTGTCAGTTTTTCTAGCAGGAGGTAGTATGACTCCCCATTTCTCATTCTATGGCATTTTAAAGCACGATTCATTGAAAAAGCTTTTGCTACCTATATGAAAAGATGTCTTGGTCACAGTACCCTACTGAACACTAACTGCACCAAGTAAGGCGACGGATAAAGGAGAAAAGCAATGCTGACAAGGTTTGGATTTAATGATAAATGTTGTACCTGATGTCGACAAGGTAGCATCGCTTCTTAATCTGATACATAATGAGCCAAGAAAACCATATTTTGCGGAAATTTCCTTATCAGCATTAGTAGAAAAGTTTATCACAAAAATTCTGCTTCAAAAATATATAGATATGGAAGCATTGCAAGAGCTCATTTACCTTAGCCTTGACGTATCAGAATAAAGTAGTTAACAGCCTATGATGTTGCATCAAACTAAGCAAAGGGAAAATTTATGAAGTACAAGGACTTTGACGTTAAATCTTGCGCCATCTTTGATTGCATCGGTCGACTTTCAATGAAATAGAAGATCAAAATAAAGCCATTCCCTTGCTGAGTTCAGGCCAAAACGGTGCGCCATTTGGGCTGGAAGAATCTCATTTGTCTAACACCAGAATCTCAAACAGAATGAAAGATAACTCTCTATAACCATGTGTGAAGAAAAGGATATACACCATCGTTTATTAGAGGAATTGTATCCACTTCTGATCTATATTGCACAAAATATACAAACATTTTTTACAAGAAAAGGCATGTTTTTTACAGGGAAGTAGAGCTCGAGAGCTCAAAGAGATAAGAATGCTCAGTATCTGACAGAGCTTATTAGTTTTATGTGCATTGAAGTTTCGAGTTATCTGCTTACAAAATGCCATGTTTGTTATACTGGCTGCCGTCCAACAGCGTAACTTGAGTTGGTAAAGTTTCTTAATATTTTAAGCGTGCATAGAGCTTTCACGTTCCACTAATGCGCATCCTTAAAATTTTTAAATTCTAAAAGGATTGCCAGGAATGTCTTAAGAATAGTGTGATCTGGAATTTTGAAAAATTTAAGAAAATTTCAGAATCAGAGCTGAGAAAACTTTTCAACAAAAGACTTTGACAAAAGGAAAACTTTGTGCAAAACTTTCGGTCACATAGTGTGCACTCAAGACCCATATCAGTTTACAATACAAGTCTTGGTGAGTCTCTTTTTGTTTAAGTTCAATTTTATACAGAAAATTAGATCCTCGCATTCTTCTGTCTTGCACAACATATGGCCAATAATACCTAGTTTTTCTTATCAGAGTTTGGCATTCATAACGAAAAGAAAGGATCTAACACAAGCAAAATTTCACATATTGGAAATAATTGCAGTTACATAGCTTATGCTTTTACTATGTATTGTTATAAAACAGGAATTTTTCGTGTAATACAGATTATTGACTCCTATAGCATGTAGATAAAGGATTCAGAATATACGTACTTGATGAATGTCCAAAATGTCCAGCATCTATCTTCTGGGAGCAATTAGAGGATAGACACAGGCCTCTTAACAATTCCATACAAACCATTGCTATTGTTTTACCATCGCAGCTCTCCTTGTTTTACATGGCTTATGGTCAATCTGACCCAACTCTACTACTTTACGAAAGCTTGTATTTCATTCGGCTAAGAAATGGTTTGCATTGAGGGAAAGCTTGCAGTTTCAAAAACTCTGATTACTGACCTAAAATAATTCTATATCCCTGCAATTTTTGCTGCATTGCCTTAAAGTCGGATTTTCTTCAAGTGCATGAAGTAAAGATTCTCATAGCATATTTATCTAGAATTCAGGATATATGTTTGTTTGCATATGTCCAGATTCCATCTACTGCGTGAAAATTGACGAGAAACAATTATCTCATTGAATTCATTATTACCATTTTTGAACCCTCCCTTTTCTCCTGCATTGGGCCAAAACTGTGCTAGTAAAGTAAAAATTTATCAGTAACCAGGTTTTCACATCGTTTGTCGTCAATATGGCTGAATTCAACTAATTTAAGAAAAGTTGTATTTCATTTGGAAACGAAATGGTCTGTCTTGAAGGATGAGTCACGGGTTCACAATGTGATTGCTTGCATAATAAAATACTACGTCCCTACAATTTTTGTTGTATTTAAAAAACCTGATTTGGTTCAATTACATGAAGTAGAGACTCTTGTAGCATATTCATTACGGATTCAGGGATTTTCGTACTTTTTTGCATTCTTGCCATTCTGTGCCACCGCTTAGAATTGCTTCCGGTGCTCCGTTCCGGAGGTGGATTTAACAGTCGTAGCTGCAATTAAAATGCCATCAAGTATACGTTAAAGAGATAGCTGACTTTGCCACTGGTCCTTCAGATGCTCCTTGGGCCAGCTATTGAAAAGAAAAATAGTAGGAGGGATTTAAAAGAGGCTGTGCTCAAAATAGGCAAGGGAAGAATGAGCAAGAAAAGGGAGAAAAGACATTGAACGAGAAGCTGTGACTGTCTAATCACTAGAGTCTAAGTAATCATGCACACATATATATATAATCTTGGCAGCAGCATTAAAATCACAGCATTCAGATGATATTCAATGCCTAGCGTCTGGATACTTGACAGCTGAGACTTGTGGCAATGCAATGAAGGAAATTAAAGATGAAACCATGGGTATTCTTTAACAGAATCCCACTACAAATTCGGAGGTAATGTCTTCTTGAATGATATTGCTTTATTGCTTCCACCAACTACCACCGATTGGAAACCAACAAGTAACAGGGTAAAATGTTGGGAGCATGTGAAACTGAAGAAAATGTCCCCAAAATACTTTCCATTTTGATAATGCTCAGTGTACAACAATTTAAATCAAAATTCAAGGCATTACTGATTTGCTTTCTTTTGTACTGCATGAAAGGCATTAATAATAACAAAAATAATAAAGAATCAAATCATTATGCAGGATTATTTATCAGTGCAATAATGCACTCTTATCAATATGGTCTTGTTCTTAAAATTAAATCAAAACTAATATCTTACAAGGCAAAAGTAAATAACAAGACTAAAATACTGAAGCAAAAAAAATGATAAAGAAACATTGTCAAAAAATGCTAAAAGATAAAGTCAAATATGTAGATAACATTGTAGATGTGACTCAGTATCTTATAGCACTGTAATGTGGTCCAAAGTGACTCAAAATCATTGGGATTGAGATCTATACCCTGAGCTGGTTATTTCCAACTATATGTATGATATTTAGGCTACAAGTAAAGGTCTATCAGAGACAAGGAGTAAGAATAAAATGCTTAAGTAAAACGGGAATTAATTCATTGTCTTCAGATTGATAAGAAGAGGACTGAAATGACACATTGTGAAAGAAATATGTAAGGAAATGAATGGGACATCTTGAATAACCTAGTAGAAAAACTCTGCATAAACAGGTCATTGATATGACGGTGTCATTGCTGACAAATGAATCCATAGATGGTGCTAACTCCATTGGCATGCTGCGTTTACTAGAAAAAGATGGCGTGAATGAAAACGATAGTGGGTCTTATTATTGCTTTGTTGCTTCCACCAACTAACACCGATTGGAAACCAACATGCAACAGGGTAAAAATGTTGGGAGCTTGTGAAACTGAAGAAAATTTCCCAAAATACTTTCCACTTTCATTATGCTCAATGTACAAAAAAATATATCCAACTTCAAGACATCACTAATTTGCTTTCTTTCTGTACTGCATGGAAAGCATTAAAAATAACAAAATAATAAAAAATCAGTTTATTATGCAGTATTATCTATCAGTGTAATAATGCAATGTTATCAATAGGGTCTTGTTCTTAAGAGTCAAAAGAAATATCTTACATATCTAAGAAATATCTAAGAAAGGTCAATAACAAGAATAAAGACACTAAAGCAATAAAAAACGCTAAAAAATAAATTAAATATTTGGATAAAATTCTAGATATGATTCAGTATCCTATAGCACTGCAATGTAGTCCAGAGAGACTCAAAATAATTGGGATTGAGGTCTAGACCTTGAGCTGGTTATTTCTAACTAAGTGTATGATATTTAGGCTACAAACTAAGGTCTTTCAGACACAAGGAGTAAGAATAGAATGATTAAGTAACACGGGAATTAATTCATTGTCTTTAGATTGATAAGAAGAGGACTGAAATGGGCCATGTTGTGAAATGAATGGGTTATCTTGAGAATGACATAGTATGAATACTCTGTATAAACAGGTCATTGATATGACGGTGTCATTGCTGACAAATGAATCCATAGATGGTGCTGTCTCCATTGGCATGCCTCGTTCAGGAGAAAGTGGTGATTTGAATGAAAATGACAGTGGGTCACATTCAAAAGGTGAAAAAGGAAGACATTCTTTTATCACTGGATCCTACATTCTCGCTTGATCCTGCTTCAGTTGTTAGGAAGCATCTTTCTGTTGAAGAAAGTATTTTCTTCTAAATATCCAGCCGTGCCAACCTCCAGAATCTGTTCTTTCAGGAAGAAACAACACCATTTGTGGAAGAAACAGATACTGTTCACAAGCGATCTTCTCTACAATGAAATGCATAAAAGTAGGCGAAAAATGATAGCTCATTCAATGGGAGAAAAGGATTGTTTTACATCTCTTGCTTGTTATTGTCTGATTCTGCATTACGAGGGGAGCACAGGAGTACAAACAAAGGAAATGGCTTTACTGTCAATGGTTTCTCAAATTGGAAAAAGCAATACTAATCTTTTGAAGAGCATGAGAGGATGCTAACTAACAAAACTGCTAAAGTTGTTGAGGCACTATTTTTATAAGACCAAATGCTGAACAAGGTCATTGACTGAGAGCAAGTACTGCAATTGGACCAAAGAAAGAAGGAAGTTGTATAGAATAAAAGCATTCATAGAAGAGTTATTGACAGGGTGCTTTTTCTTGGAAGACAGGGCCTAGCTTTTAAGGAGCATCGAGAACTATTGAATGTTGATTCTAATAATGTCGGAAACTTCATTGAACTATTGAAATATCTATCAGAGTACAATGAAGTTCTCTTAAAAATCTTTTGCAAAAATTTAGATTGCGAAATGCGAATCTAAAAAAGACTTGAAATGTAGGAAAAGGTAAGAAAATTGCATCTCTTAGTAAAAGTAGCCAGAGTAAGCTAATTGCCATTATTGCTAACGAAATGTCATCGGAATTGCAGAGAATGATTAGAGCTTGCAGATCTTGGGCAATAATACCAGACACAATGCCCGATATCAGCAAACATCAACAGTTACGTCTTGGTGCAAGAGTTGTCAGAAAGGATGGGAATGTTTCAGAGCATCTTCTATTTTGCACAAGAGTTTCATCCACAACAGTTCAAGCATAAAATACTGAAATCATTAAGGCTAGTAGCTCAGATATATAGCGAGGCTTCCAGCATAAGTGGTCAGAATAATGGACTGCAAAGAATTACCCAGACAAATATTGGTGAGCACGTCAGTTTTTCACACATTGCTACGTACACACTTTGAACCTTGTTCTCCCTGATGCTACGACTGTTTCAGTACAGCTTTCCAAACTCCTTAATAATTTAGAAGAGCTATATAATATTTTCAAAAAGTCAGAAAAGATTCACGGTGTATTTGAATCCTCTCAAATAGATAAGAATTGGCCAGTTATATCTGTTCAACGGATCAACACAGTACGTTGGGACGCTTAGGAATTTTGCCTGCACATTTTTATAGAGAGGTGTGTATCAATCGTATCCGAGCTCGAAAAGAATATAAAGATACAACTTTTGAGCGTGACCAAAGGAATGTGGTTTCAGGCTTATTCGATTCTTTTCAAGCAAAGCTTGTTTATTCAGGGAAAGGTTTTAAATTATGGGGCCCCTAAGCAATAGTCTACAAAGTGAAAACATTGATTTTTGAAAAGCACTGGACTTCGTTCACTCACCAATAACACAGTTAGAAACACTAATAGAAGATGTGCTTAGGGTAGTCAGAATATTACTACAGCACGAAAAAGCGGTTACAGTCTTTCGAAATATTTAAAGCATTTTTAATGCGACCCTCATCCAGTGGCGGATCTAGAAAATTTCATGATTGTAGCACATAGGGAGTGACTCTTTAGTAGACGTGGTCAAACCATGGAATTCTGCGACTGTTTGCTGTGGGGCTGGTGAAGATAGTGAAAATAAATTACACATGTTGGTCACATAAATATTACACCATAACACATATTAAAATTAAACCATGCAAAAGAGGCACTCTTACTGACTATCATATGATTATAATTGCAAATTGTAATGATAACCCTAACCAATGCTCTAATCCAACACAGTACTAAGAGTTATAAATGAATTGCTGCTAATACCTCAAGCTTCATAATAAGCAGGGGTGGATCCAAGGGGGGCTGGGGGTCATGGCCCCTCCCAAATAGCAACACTTCCTATAGCAAACAATAGTGTTAAGAAACTTCCAACATAAAAAAGACAATAAAATGAATCCGGTGGGCCCCCAAAGTCCAGCACTAGACGCTTCCCTGATTTATAAGACATATATCCAGTTACCAAAAGTGTTTCATGATGTGTTTCACAAATTCTATGTAACAGAAATGACAACACAAGAATGTGCTTTGAGCATGTGGAGTTACCAAACACATGATCATTCCCCAGCAATATCCTGGAAGTTATCTGCTCTCTACAAATGATTTCAGATTGGTTTCAGGCGCGTTTAAGGAGCAAGACAACATAATGTAATATTGAAAGTGATATCTTGAAATGTACCTTGCAGCTACGACTCTTTTATCACTCATAAAGCCAAGGTATTCATCATTCTTGGTCTTCAAGTAACATGGTGTTTTTTCTTTAAATTTACGGCACATTTGCCGAGCTTTGCTAATTCAGCATCATAGATTTTCTCCAACGTGTTGTAGTTCTCTTCTTCAATAAAGTGCATTACTTTTTCCAGGAAATCCATCATAAGATAATAAAGATTGCGACATGAACGAAATTCTGCAGTCTTCACGTGCTAAGCAACCTAATAAAATCTAGTTATCAAATCTACTTTACGATTGTGCGACAGCACACCAAAGCATCCTTTCAGCATACGGTCGCACAGGAAAACGATATGATTGGCTTCCTCAGTTCATATGCAAATTGTGCGACAGTCGTCGGACAGTGGATAAGAAGCATCCTGTGCACAGATATCTTAATCTATTTACTTTGCTACTCAGGAATAAGGATTACAAACATGATATCTCCTCTTTCTGACCAGCTCCTCCGCAGAATAGGAAAATGTTAGACACTTCTATATAATTCCCTACCTACTTAGAGCAAACAGAATCTTAGAGCTGACTCTATGTAGTATAAATTAGAAAACTTTCCAAGTGACTAAAAATGTTGTTGTGCAGCTGAACTTTGACTGTCGCATGTGCGACCTGTGCGACAGTCTAGATCCGCCCCTGCCCTCATTAGAGTATGAAACATCGGATAGTAACAGAATGTTAAATGACATATATAGCCAGACGCGGCTACATGTAATACGGTGCATCGAATTGGCCCAAGAGTGGCCAGTTAGGAATTATTCGCCATTGTTTACTTGCAGAGGCCTGATGAAGAAATGAACTCTTTTTGTTTGCATAAAACCCTGTCTTGTGTAGACAAGAAGAGTTCGTTTCTTCGTGCTTAATAAGAATACATGGCAATTAACATCAGCAAACCAACGAGTGGCAGTCACAGAAAAGAACACAAATGAGAGAAATCATCGTTCCTATAACATCATGCTTATGTGATCCTTAAAGTATAGAAGATTATATTTAATACAAGGCTATAGAGTGATTACAGTATTGCAATATGATAGGAAGTGCAAAGTCTTATCGAGTAATATATGTAGGCAATCTAACTTTATAAGTGTATGGATTACACTATTGCATCTTGCCCATATAGATATGCTGTCTATGCAAAAAATCAATTCAAAAATTCTATTTCCGATAGGGGCAATTCACAAAGGACTTCCATCAACAACATGAACTTAAGACCCCTCTCCCCCTTCGTCCAGCATTATCCGTATAAGGCTACCCCCTCCCCTTGAACATACATTTATTTCATACCAAAAGCCACTTATGCAGATAGTATTTACTCTCCAAATCGGAATAGAAGGGGGTTGGGATGGAAAAAGCATGAAGCTAAATAGCCGGGGGATTGCAATCAACGGAGGGCCAGGTAAAATTCCCTAGTAATGCATATATTCAACATGCAAAAGGAATTCCATTATCCTCTCTCCATGTCATAATCATTGGCGCGACTTTGAACTACATTTTTAGGGCTTCTGGAGGCAGTGTCTCTTTTAAAACGCTCATCCAGTGATGTAAGCTCTGGGTTCCGGATGGACAATCCCCATCATGTTTCAAAATTAATAAGGTTAGGTGAAAAAGAACGTCCTTACATATAGCTTTGTAAAGAATGTTGTTGGGGGAACATCTATTCCAGACTGGTAAGTACTTTTGAACAAAATTCAAGCATACATAATTCAAGTAGGTGTAAAAACATTGGGCGTCACTAGCTGTCTTACAAAATTTTTTGAAATATTTGTTTGTATCAAACTTCATGTTTTCTAACAATTGTTTCATAATGTGCATTCCCAATAATTTCACCACCGGTAAGATATCTTTCAAAAAGTGCTTCCTAGATTCGCTTTAATTTTGCTCATAGCAGGATGCTCTCAAATTCTCCAAGGAGCTTGTTGTTGGGCCCTTTTGAGGTTTCTTGACGGTGTTGAATTGTTCTTTCCAGATAAGGTGTTTGTCGATGCTAATCCCCTTTTGATTAACTCATTAGTATTTGGGATAAGATCTGTTAAAACGTTTGCTACCCTATTCATCTAACTTTCAGGACCAATAGCCATATGTTAAATGTTTGTTGTATCTAAGCTATACTTTTTAGTCCTCATCCAATTAGACATATTTTCCAGTTCATTCTTCCAACCTTTCAGCAACTCATTCAGGTTTACTGATGCGATATTCACACATGTATTATCGACATACACATCTGAGATTTATGCATTCCAAGCGATTCTCATAATTATTGATGTACAATATGAAAAGCAGAGGCACTAGGCATGAGCTTTGCTGAGTACCGCACTTTATATTGTATTTACTGAAACAGGTTCTATGAAAGTTTCAGAACTGCTCCTTGAGCGATCTTTGAAATTAATGAAGCAGAAGAACGTTCAGAATCTCCTGCTTTGTAACTGCTACTTGAAAGTAGCAGGCAAAGCTCTTTCCAGATCATCTATTAGATTCTGGAAAGATTGATACTTCTTGTAAAAAATTAGACGTGTGCATTGGTATCTCAGGATGGACATGACCACTGTGTGGCCAACCTTATCCAAGGGCATTATTTTCCAGTCATCCATGCATTAAAAGGTTCCAGGTCTCATCTTCAGTATCTAGAAGTTCATACAAGTTTGCTAAGAGTTGATCAATAATAAGACAGATCGTTGGCTTTAATTGAGCATTTTCAGAAGCTCTCCCAAACATTTATTTGTTTGAAGTATTCAAACAATACAATTCCGGAATGAACCTCACCAGAAATGGCTTGCTTTGTAACACCACTATTCTGGACGTCCGGATTTCCTTAAACCTCCCTCCTCTATGTCTGACTTTCTTCCTATTTTACTAGAGCCTCTCCTCCCTGGGCTTGGATGTCATTTGTGATTGGACCTTTTTAAACAAGTAGCAAATGAAAATTTTGAAAGCTTTGCAAAGTTTAGGGGAGATATCTGAGTTTTAATTCTGAAAATATAATACCACCATAGGAGTTAGCTAGGCTGAACCAGCTCATGTATTGAAGATTTCCCCGGTCATCTACCGGATACAGCCCATTCAAATTAGAAGTCAAACACGATCTACACCACCATGCTCCAATGTGATGTGCTGCGCAGTTATATCCGGCAAGATCCTGATCATGGTCCTTTGTTGAGAACCTCTCTCCCTTGGGTCTGGATTTCCTTTGTGATGGAAACCTTATAGAACAAGTAGCAAATGAAAACATAAAAAGCCCTCCAAAGGTTAGGAGAGATATCTAAGTTTCATCTCTGAGAATGTGATGCCACCGTAGGAGCTAGCAATGTGGTACCAGCTCATGTATTTAGCATCACCCTGGCCCTGTCCCGGATACAGCCCATTCAAATTAGAATAAGAACACGCATTATACCACCATGCTCCATTCATCGCTACTGCGCAGTTGGCTGGGTAAGCATCCTGATCGCGATCCTTTGTTAAGAACTTTCTTCCGTTGTGATATGACAATGAGTCCCCAGCATCTCCAGAAAAACCACCAACTTTCAGTTTATATCCTTCAGATTCACTCAGAACCTCAAATACGCTGTATTCTGCATACCTAACAGAATCTGGGCTATTGACATGCTTTATGTCCACGCGAAGTATTGCCCCTCTCCCTGGCGACGCAAGTTTATGGATTTTCTCAGGTCCAAGCCAAAAGTTTCCATTTAGGTCTCCAAATCCATTCTTGTATTCGTCCCATCCACGGTAAAAGTCAATGGATGCATCAACACGCCGTTGAAATACAATCCATCCACCACCATCAGTAACCATATCACATCTGACATTAATGATATCCATATCAGGAATGTAGATTGGTACTACGCTAGTTGTTTTGTATCCTTTGTTGTACGCCTCTTGACAATCATGGAATGGACCTTGAGAAACTGAAAAGCAGAATTTAAAGTGTCTAAAACACAGAACCAAAACATGATTTTTTCCTACTACAGCAAATAACTCTAGAAGAAGCAATACGTTTACCTGCCTGGCACTATTCAAGATGTAATTGGCTCATTAGTCAATGCAGAAAAACACTGCCTAAAGCAATTTACAGATGTAAATGGTGCTTGTTTCACCGATTTATTATTATTCTTCCAATTCCTTGTTGCAGGAAATCGACTGTAGTTGGTAAAAAAGTCAATATATGCTAAATAGTTTGGAGAAAATCTCCTATACAAAGGTGGTCATCTATCGCAACAAAGGTCTTTTTGCTTCAACATGCATGTGTCAATACAACGAGCTTAGAACAACAGTGCGGTCATTCTAGTCCTAGTATTTCTTTGACTTGAAGTGCACCGAAATAATCGCAAGTAATGATGGCAGACTGAAACACTTCTCGGCCTTTCCTTTCACTAGCAAAAAATACTTTGTAAGAGCTTGCAATCTAGTCGAACGGTAGAATCTACAAGAGCCCATCAAAGGTTCTTGTTTAATGTTCTTCTACCCGGTACTACCGCTGAGTGCATTAATGGCAGAACCCACATTCAGTGTGATGTAAGTATTCAAGTAAGTACAAGGAAATGAAGCGTCTTACATGCTTTTTACACATGATTTATTCTGCGTTTTATCCACAACTAATTTATGTGTTCTTCAAAAAGAATGTATATTACATCATTACCTGTACGGATAGCTCCAAATATTCCGTTAATAGTACGAGAAATGATTCTGTGCTAGGCGGATAGAAGCCAGTCTATTATAAATGGAGACCCGTTCCGTTCTAGCAGACACCTTCCACATTAAATTGCATCCCTACATTTTTAGAGAACACTATAGTATAACCACGCGTTGAACAAGGCTGAAAAATGCTACAACTAATCAGATCTTTACTCTCAAATGGCATAGTAGCCAATCAGAGCTCGTAAAGCGAGCATGAGTTTTGGGAAAGGTGAAGTCGACTTAGTCCCATTCTCTTCCATGAAAATATATGCCAACATAATGTTTAACGATATTTAGTGATGGGACAACTAATATAAAGCTAAGTGGGACTTAAGAAGCACTACGGCTGGTATGCAACGGCAGTGAATTAAAGCTAAAAAAACAAAGGCAAATATATGGGACCATTCATTTGCCTAATCTGCAGTTGCTAATGGTTGCAATATTCCAAACAAATAGTAACCTTAATACAACATTTATAAAGAAAGATATTTACTGAGAGAGTTGTCCAATAATATTTGAGAGACAAAAATCATTTGCAATTGCCGAATGTCAAGACAGCAAAACATGGAATTGAAAATATTCGTTGAAAATATTCAGGTCACCATTTATGGGCCTCATTGCCGGAGAATATTAAGGACTCTGATACACTAAATAATTTCAAAGAAAAATAAAACCATTGCAAAGTAGTTCTTGAATCTGCAGGTTGTGCAAAGTATTTGCTAATGGAATATGATGTTAATAGTCTTATTCCTTCTCTCTTAAAAAGTTGCAGAATAATTTTTTTTTGCTTTTATTCTGTTGGCATTAATTAGCTACTTAGCTATATTTGAATTAGTTTCCCCACCTTAAAGAAATTGTAAATAAATAACTAAAACGCTACTTTTTGGCTAGACAAAATAATTTGGTTTAAACGTTAAATAATTTCAAAGAAAAATAACATCATTGAAAGAAATACTTGAATCTTCAGGTTGTGCATAGGATTTGTTAATGGAATTGTCTATACGCTAGCTGTAGAAAGCCTTGCATGACACCAAAACCTAAAGAAGAGGGAGCTTACCAATTACTTGCTTTATTTTATGATTAGTGTTGGCTCGAGCATGTGATTAGAACTTATTTTGTGCAATGATGTAAGTATTTAGGTTTAATGTTTGCTTGCTTGATCATTATTTCAACCCTTCACCTACTGGAACTTCGATCTTAGAATTTTTCCAAAGTCCATGAATGGACTACAGAAATATGTGGAATAGCTGTTTTGAAGTTGGACAATCATTATGCAATTGTAAGCACTACGTTGCGAATTCTAGGGACGACGATTCCTGCTTCACTTACATTGATACATAGGTTAATAACACACATAGCAAGTGCATGTTCATCATCAAGTCAACAGAAATTACTAGTGCATGGATATACACAGCATAAAACAGTGTTTTCAGTGGGCTACCAATCAATGATCTAAATAGTGAGCATCGCTTAGTTACGGCCTTTGAAACGACTCAAATATGCAGTTTAAAGCAATCAAGACAATTTAGCCCATGGCATTTGCCTTACCATGATAAATGTTCTTCCAGATGCGAAGCCCAGTCCTGTTGCGAGGAAGACTAGCAGTACTGTTGCACAGAGAGAAAGTTCCATTTATCAGATTCTTGATGACATATTTGCAATGTTCTAAGATTGAGCACTTATGGAATGACTTGTGTATGATTGGTGTTCGTTGCATTGAACCCTCAATGTATGTATTACCATCGTTACCTGAAATCTCTTCATAATATGTTCCAACACTATCAACGATGCTATGCGATGCCAATAAGCACATGAAGATGCTTCCAAATACTCTCATCACTTTATGAGAACTATATCGACACACAGAGGATCAATAATAATGCAAAGAAATGCTATAAGTAAGTTTTGGACATGAATATAAGTGATAATTAGGATACAGGGAAGCGTCATTACTTACAATATCCTCATCATGGCTTCAACTTGCTTTAATTCGGGAAGACCTAAAGTAGTCACTTCAGCAGCCTCAAGTACATGTATTGCTTACACGACTTCAGTGCGAAATTTGCACTCAATTTGTACAATACAATTCAAACCTAAATATGTACCAAAGATCTGAGATGGTGGTTTCGTCTACAAATTTGCACAGCACGAACAGGTAAGACAATTAGATTACCTTCCATGTATGCATATCCTTTGCATTGGAATGCCTGTTTGAATATTTCATATAGTCTTCTTAAGGGCTTAATAGACGGGGGTTAGGAAAAGAGCGAGGTTTCGAAACTCTAGGTGAGCTTTCAGGGACGTATGCAGTAAGCAGAAGTTGGATAATCTACATCCAAGATAAAACTAGGGTATACAAGAGTAATAAGGGTCACCAGGATATATGGGTCGCTGCTGTTTTTATTGGTTTCTCACAACTAGTCTCTCCAGAATTCATTTCTTTCTGTTTTCAAAACTGTTTAAAAATGAAGGAAGAATTCGGCGAGGGGCAGACTGAAACTGATTCAGTTCATAATTTGAACTTGATCTAGAACAATGATGAAATATGATTTGTCTATGAAAAATGGTGGAAAATTTAGACTGATAACATTATTTGCTGAGGTTTATAAGTGTTTCTACTTAAAAGCAAAGGAAGTTAAATTTTGCATTGTCTAAGCGATCAGAGAAACATGGGTTATCCTGTTCAGTTTAATACTTCTAGCATTGTTGGAAGACAAATGTATATCTCTGTACCTAAAATTGCCCTGGGTTGGTAATCTTTCATCAAAGTTTGAAAAGCAAATTAATAAAGCGATTGAATCTTGTTTCTATGCTGAAGACCTGTGTGGTTTACCACACTAGAGTCATTCTACAATCTACTAAAAAAGATGGCATTCCTGCCACTCAAAAAGTTGTGCAGTTTATGAATTTTCGTGTAGCCAAAGATATGTATAATGGATGAAAGTTAAGTTTTGAGGCTATTTGTTAGTTAGTTGATGAGAATGTGGCACCATAACAAAGCTACTACATGCTGCATTATTACTTGAGTATAAGTAAGTTTAGGACATAAATATAGGTAATAATTAGGATACAGGGAAGCGTCATTACTTACAATATCCTTATCATGGCTTCAACTTGCTTTGACAGGAATGACGCTCGGAACGATATAAGTAGTCACTTCAGCAGCCTCATGAACATGTATTGCTTATTCGATTACAACGTGAAATTTCCAGTTAATTTGTAGGATACAATTCAAACCTAAATATGTACCAAAGATCTGAGACGCTGATTTCTTCTACAATTTAGCATTGCACGAACAGACAATAGATTTCCTTGTGTGCATGCATCCCTTTTGCATTATAATGTCTGTTGGAAATTTTTAAAATACTCTTCTTAAGGGCTTAATAGACGGGGGTTAGGTAAAGAGCGAAGTTTCGAAACTATAGGCGACTTTTCAGGGGGGTGTGGGGTAAGCAGAAGTTAGAAGATCTACATCCAAGATAATAAGAGGGTAGAACAGAGTAATATGGGCAGGGGCGTCGTGAAGCAATCTTCTTTGGGGGGGTATGGGTTGTAAATTTACCTGATCAAATCAAAATTTTACCTAAAATTCCTAACTTCTAAAGGCATCAATGGGCGTCAATGGAACTTTTTAATGCTTACTCTAACTTTATCATTATATTTTGTGAATTATATCAATGAATTAACTGTAATAGACACCTAAATATTAATAATGTCGTCTCTTAAAAGTTATTCAATTTTTTCGCGGCGATTTTTGAGTAATGACCATTTTTTGCAACCTTTGTCAAATCAATGCTATCTACGAGGTCCTTTTCACTAGCTAGTTCCATGCAGTCGTCCAATCGATCCACTGACATTGTGCTAGGAAAGTAGCTTTTTACTAATCTCAGTTCGCTGAGTCTTCTTTCGTTTTTGCACACAGACGGTGCTGCAGATAAGAACAACTGATATAACTTTGCAGTAGTCTTGAAGAGAGAATGACGCCTTGCCAATTCCAAAGCTAAGTAACCCGCACTACTCGTTTATAATTCACCCCTTGAACCATCTTCAAATTCTTTTCTCACATACAGGAAAAAGATCTGAAGTTCATTATGAATTCCAGATGATGATTCCTCGGAAAAAAGTGCCGGGAAGCTTGCGACAAGGCGTGCTATTGCCTCAGGGGGTCCTGGGTTGTCCGGATTCAATGCCAAAAGGAAATCATTAAACGTATCTTTAACAAGTTTAAGCTTGTCCTTGAGCTCGCACGCCAACGTGTCCATAACTGCATAAAACTGTGCCCTGTAGTACAATTTGAGATCTGATATCCTCCAACATTTTCAACCATTGCAGCAGCCATATCAATTGATTCTCCTTGGAGGAAATCAGAAAGAAGTTTGGTCTTATACATAATATTCTTTAATAGCATGATTCCACTTATAAAGTCAATGTTTACCACTAAATTGATAAGAATGGCTGCTTTCATTTTTGTTTCTGAGTCTCCGTTTTCTTCACTACGATGCAGAACCTCAACGATAATATCCAAGCTTCTCCACACAGCTTCTATGGATTCAGGTCTGGCTGGCCATCTTGTTTGCGACAGACTTCGCAGCTTCAGTGCATTGTCAATTTTCTCAATTGCATGATCTAGCTCTGCATGTCTTTTTATTCTTTTTGAAAAAAAGACATAAATACTCTATTTAGAGTCAGCCAATGATTTTGCTTCTTCTATTGTAAGCATCACTGTATTACATATCGCTGCCACTTCTGCAAATGATGATTCAAAATGAATAACAGTGGCATTACATGAAAGCACTGAGTTAATCTTTTCAGCCGCAAACTTAAGTTGTCCTATGCATTGAAAATAGCTGTCACTTAAAGCTTCTTTGGTAATGCATGCAGCAACATCTGTTAATTCTGTCTTCAAGTGACTTTTCGTTCTCATTACTAAAATCTTTCTCTGAAACCTGCATATTTTCAGTGCAGATCAATGTTACCAATTGTTCTAATTCGTTGATGTCGCTTTTTAGGCTGTTTGATGTTGATGCCCTTTCACTCTTCCCATTATCAATATCTGGCATCAAGTCAGTTTCATCTGCGTGTTGGGTCTGAAGGAAGTAATTGAGAAATAGGTTTCTAATAGATATGTCTACAGCTTACTCTAAAAAATTTTGAAAATTTTCAAAACTAGCTTGACAACACCCAACTCAAAAAGTACCCAAGCACCCAGTACATTTAAACTGAAATATTGTCAAGCGTTGCTCAATTAAATATCGAGAATGCTGTATCAACGGGTTTTTTTTATAAGAGCTGATCGTTTCGACATGAAGGTTTTGAGTTCAATATGGGATTTCTTACCTGCTATTGCTTCTGTGGCGCAAAACATAACTGTTTTTGTGACTTATCATAAACATCCTTGACCTTTATAACTTGCCCAGCGTGAAATGAATTTTGGTGATACAATTATTATCGCTGTTTAACTCCCTGTTACAGTAAAAGCATATCACGCGTCCCCTATCAGACCTCTCGAACTTCTTTCTTTTCGCGGGATTTTCTATAACCGAGAAAAGTAAAACAAAACTATTAAATAATGTAATGTCACAAAGTTGCAAATTTCGAGGGAGTTTCGATGATTATAATCCTAAAATGCAGTAAGTAAAAAGCTTTACATCACATCACATATCAATTTGAATATGAAGAACTTTCTCTCAATTCGGTGCATGTGATTTCAGTCAAATAAAATATTGTGATATTTAAGTTAGTTACTTACCGCTCATTGTTGGCATTTCCTCTGCTTCTTCAAGGGCCAAGGCCATTAAGAAGAATATTTTTGATAGCTGCATATAACTGACACAAATAATCCTTTGCTTCGTTTCCTGGTAGACTTCATGTCTCGAAATATCACAGCAAGCATCTATTATGTTAATTTTGCTGACCTTCAGAGCAACAATATTTGACGCCAAGCACAGAAAACTACCATTGCTCAATATTATATCATTTTCCTGCCAACATTACTTTGCGATATTCATTGTTTTCATACAATTCCCAGTCACCAAACTACCTAAACTGTTTGTCCTTTAATCAAAATTTACCTGAAATTTACCTGCCGAGGAACAATTGGAGGGTGTAGCACCCCCACACCACCCCCGGTCGCGACGCCTCTGAATATGGGTCACCAGGAAATATGGGTCGCTGCTGTTTTTATTGGTTTCTCACAACTATTCTCTCCAGTATTCATTCCTTTCTGTTTTCAACACTGATAAAAAATGAAGGAAGAGTTCGGCGAGGGGCAGACCGTAACTGATTCAGTTCATAATTTGAAATTGATCTAAAACAATGATGAAATGTGAATTGTCTATGAAAAATGGTGGAAAATTAAGATTGATAAAGCTAAGATTGATTAAGACTGACTTGCGAGTACCTCTGTTGAAAAATGCTAATTGGCAGAAATCAGTTCCATATCGTGGGGCTAATGCTTGGAACAACCTTGAATCTAAAGTTATAAAAGCACCTTCGTTATCTGTATTTAAACATCGACTTTGATATCTTTCTGTTCCTATTGTAAGGAGGCTACCCCCGGTATAGCGGTACATGTACCCATGCATTGTAATTTTGATTCATTCGGTTATAGTTCTAATTAGAAAACACAAACTCGGAGTCTTTCTGATATTTCGTATCTACATTACTATAACCGAATACTCAACATGGATTCGAAAATAAAGAGTTTTGACGGAACTGGCAATGTGAAGGTATTTCTCGAAAAAGTTTCAATCCACTCTTCTCTCAAGGGTTACGAGGACGAAAAATGTGCCCAAAACATAGCGAGTAGGCTGGAAGGTCGAGCGTTTGATGTTTACATGAGACTTGGAAATGAAGATAAGAAAAACCCTGATAAAGTCAAGGAAGAATTATTGAAAGAGTTCGAGAGGGGAAAACAGGACAGAGAGCTGGCGACACATGAATTGTCTAATCGAATGCGAAATGCTGATGAATCTGCTTAGACATTTGCCTATAATATTCAGGAACTGGTAACCCTGGCCTACCCAACATTTAACGTCGATACACACAATACTATTGCTAAGGATTATTTTGTGAAGGGACTCCATTTAAGAATGCAAACTGCCCTAAAATCTTTGCCAAATTTCCATTCAGCAAACATCAACGAGTTAGCAAAGGAAACAACAAGATTGCAAATAGCGGGAATCGAACCATTCACATCTAAGAAACCGATGCTGCAGGATCATTGCATGTCTGTTGATCCAGATACCCTTGTCGATACAATCACGGCGAAAGTACTAGAGAAAGTCCAAGCAATTTCACTGAATAATCCAGGGGGTAATGACCACAACCCCAACATTCAGTATGTCAACAACAAAAGGCCAAATGGAAACAGAAGCTTTGCAGGCAGAAGAAATTTTCGAGGCCGCTATCAAGGCAATCGTCCACCTCGCAAGTGTCGTTCCTGCCAAAGCCCCGACCATTTTGTGCGGGAATGCCCTTCAAGATTTTGCCAATCGTGCGGTTCTCAAGGACACGATGCATGGAGCCCTACATGCCCGAAGTATTAATGACTAGAAGGCCAAAAAACTAAAAACATTGAAGTAAAGGACAAATTTTCTGCTGTTTTAAAAATAAAGGTTGCTGATTCGTACTTGAATGTTTTGTTGCACACAGGGGCTTCCTGTTCTTTGATAGACCTTGGTAGTTTAGAAAAATTAGGTTTAGCGAGCAACATTCGCCAATCAGAGCATCGCTTAATCGATGCCTCTGGACATGAGATGAAAATAAGGGGGTCAGTGTGCGTAAAAATCGGAGTCAAAGACGCAGTTGTTTACCAAAATATGAAAGTACTTGACTCAAAATCCTACAGAAATGTTTTGTTGGGACCGGATTTTTTTATCACAATTTCGCACGGTCCAATTTGACTTTCAGAGCAATAAAATTAAGCTGGGATCATTGTGGTATAATTGCGTGACACTCAATGAAAACAACGGGGTCAAGTTAACAAATGCTGTTTCTTTACCTGCACGGTCCGAAAGTATTGTCAATGTTCAATGTGGTAAATCATTCTCCTTGCTCACTGCTGATTTTGACCCATTAACGTTATCAGAAACGCCAGGAGTGTATGCCACGCGATGCAGAATAATCCCCAATATCGAGGGCGGTTTTCAGGTCTCTTTTCTAAACACTAGTGATGAAATTGTTTCTTTAAAAGCTAAAAGACGAGTTGGATCTTTGCTCGAAGTCTGGGAAACAATCGCAAGAATTGATATCCCAAATCAAGATGACTCCATCAATTTAGTCACTGATCTAGTGTATAGAGAAAATCTTTCACAGGATGAAAAAGACAAAATCTCATGCTTAATTTCGAAATATGGTGATATCTTTGCAACAAATCCAAAAAAACCCACCCTTGTGAAAAATATGCAACATCGCATAGTTACAAATGAAGCCCAACCAGTCAAACGCACCCCTTATCGTATTCCTCATGCATGGCACGCAGAAATTGACCATCAGATTTCTGAAATGCTGGAAAACCATATTATTCGTCATTCATCATCGCCATGGAACGCCCCTGTAATTCTTGTCAAAAAAAGGACGGTTCCTTACGTTTTGTGTGTGATTTTCGGGGTCTCAATGACGTCAGCAAAAAGGATTCCTATCCCTTACCCCATATTCGTGACGTGATTGATAAAATGCACGGTGCTCGATTTTGGTCCACACTAGACGCAGCGTCAGCTTATTGGTCAATGCCCTTGGCTGAGGAAGACAAAGAAAGGACGGCTTTTTCCTTGCCACGGGGAAATTATGAGTTTAACGTGACCCCATTTGGACTCTGCAACGCAGGAGCTTCGTATCAGCGTATGATGGACATCACATTGGCAGGACTAAAAACCGATCGTATCTTAGCGTACATGGATGATATCGTCATTTTCAGTAGAACATTTGAAGAACATCTTACCGATATTGAGCAGCTTTTCCAGCGTTTGCAGTCTTCCGGAATTTCCCTAAAGCTTTCAAAATGTGTTTTTGCGAGTGACAAGGTAGACTTTTTAGGATTTGAATTATCACGCCAAGGCATCAAACCTCAAAATCGTCTTACAGAGGCTATCCAAACCTATCAGAGACCATCTAGAAAGAAAGAACTAAAAGCATTTCTTGGATTGGCTGGCTTTTATCGAGCATTTATTGCAGATTTTGCAGAAATCAGTCAGCCCTTAAATTCACTAACAAGCGAACATGCAAATTTTCAATCGTCAGACAATTGCGAGAAGGCATTTAACCAGTTAAAAGGAAAACTACTATCGAACCCTATCTTACAATTCCCCAATCTCGAGAGGCCTTTCATTCTTGAAGTAGACGCCAGTAATCTTGCCGTAGGTGGGGTCCTATCCCAACGTGGAGATGACAATGAACTACATCCTGTTGCCTATTTTTCAACATCTTTACAAAAGTCACAGAAAAATTGGTCAGCCACTGACAAAGAAATGTTTGCACTGATAGTTGCTGTAAGACACTGGCATGTGTACCTAGCTGGAACTAAATTTATCTTACGTTCTGACCATAACCCTTTGATCCACCTTCGTGAAAAGCAAAATCCACAGGGGAAGCTCGGACGATGGTTGTCAGAACTCGAGGAATATGATTATGCTGTTGAATATATTCGCGGTAAAGACAATCTCAAAGCTGACGCTCTGTCACGCAATGAAGCCGCCTCTCCAAGTCAACCAACATCTGATTTTGATAATAAGATATATGCATTATTTGTAAACCATGAGAATTTTCACACGCAGTTAAAGGACGAACAGTCAAAGGACCCTTTAATTCGAGACGCATTGCAACATATTCATGATAACACTAAAATTCCAAAAGGCCGACTAAAAAGAGTGCAACACCAACTAAGAATTGAAAACGAATTGTTAACGAAATCTGGACGTCCCTTACTTCCACCGTCACTACGCCAATTAGTTGTTCTGGAATATCACAATATTGCACATTTTGGAACGGATAAAATATACAATTTATTGAAAGAAAGGTTTTATTGGCCCAACATGTACAATTTCGTGCGAAACTTCACGGCAGCATGCGAAACATGCCAACAAACTAAATGCGATAACCGTCCTCCGAAAGCTCCATTGCTTAAAATGTTTGTTCCAAACAAACCATATGTTTAACGTAAGTAAGTATTCGTGTCTGTATGCTACGGAACTGAGTAGATTGCGGTTCTTTTGCGCAATCGGTTAAAGCGAATATCTAGGCATCGGACTTAGTTTAAAAGCACTATTGCTTTCCTGTTTTTTTATGTTCATTCATTCGCTAATTGATTGTATGTAAAGGATAGGATTACATACGCATGCATTTTGGAAAATCGAGTCAGTTGCGTCTTGACGGTAGCCGAGTGAGTGTATTGTGAGATAGAGTTTTATGAAACGAAACTACAAGTACAATGTTGTGTTTTGTGTTGACTCATTCTTCGGTTCAACTTTACCTCCTCGAACTAGCTGAGTGCGGGTTATTTCCCAACAAATTACGATAAAGAAAAATTCCTACACGATCTAACATGAATTGGAAGCAAATGCTATCCCCGTCTTCTGAATCACCAAATCTAATGGTAGATAAATTCCATTCGGGTGTTGATGGGTTTTTAAATGCACATGCACCAATTCGAAGAAGAATGTTTAGAAACTAACTTGCGCTGATGATTACACCACAAATAAAAATACTTATGGAAGAGAGGGATATGGCCAAGACAAAATCCGCAAACAACTCCAAACTTCTTAAATCTTATGAGTCTCTGCCAAAACAAGATGACAAACACTATGTGATCATCTTTAAGATGACACAGATCGTCTTCTGGCTTATGTAAGATAATTTTCCGTAATGCCGTTAAAAAAGATATTTTGTTTCAAAAATTAATGAAATACTGTACAACTGTTGGGAAAGATTATATTTTAAACCTATATATTTGGATTATTGGTCATATATCTATATGAAGGATGACTTCATTCCTATTTATGAAGCGCCATACCATGTGGTGGCATGACTATATTTCAACTTTATTAAAAAATTATCAATTATCCAAAAACGCTCTGTAATTTTGACACTAAAAATTTCACGTCTTCTATAGAGTAATAAGAGGCATAGTAAGCTTTATTTGGACTCATTTTTACCCCTACTACTAGTTCCATAAACTAAACTATATATTTAATTTCAACATGTCTCGTACTCCTTCTTTCATTGTTTTTGTATCCCCATTCCTTGGGGATGCTTGAGCGACCCCACTGACTCCATGCATTCTTTGAGACCCCACATAATGACCATGTCTACACTACTTGGGGTCACGACCTCTCGTTTCGATACCAATGCGTTAAACCGTTGAAAATTAGTGCTTGGGTCTGCACAGCTAGTTATTTCTAGACAATGTAGTTCTAGAGCAAATTGCTGGAAACACAGCCACAAGCTGTCAATTATAGCTCAATCTAGAAAAGCTGTTTTGAATGCGAGGAAAGGTCTTCTAAAAAGTTTGACTGTCAATGCCATAGCAATGAGGCATTAAACAACAGTCATGACTTATGAAGTTCTACATGGAAAATTGTCGTCATAAATTCGTTGAAAGATCCATGATTTCTTAGTATGGAAAAAGAACTCATAGAGATTTGCAAATTCCCAAAATCAGGCTAGAATATGCAAAAAAGTCTTTACTTCTTGGATTTCAAAATTGGATTGATATTCCAGGCAGCATGCGATAGCAAGAGTCTCTCACTTGTTTCAGCAAGAGATTTAGACAGTACCTTCAGAAGCTGCAAGATCCAAACACGACCTCTTCGTAGAGCAGCAATTTAATTCTGTTTACCTTCCGTTAAAAAATTTGCATGAAAAGTAAAACGTGCTCCAGCATAGCACAAAAAATACATCATGAAATTTCACTATATGTAGCTACATGTTCTTTGTTTTCTTTTTTATTTTAAATCTTGCTGAAAGGATGTCCGCGTTAAAATATTAATTGACAATTAAAAACAGAGTGAAGCCAGCCTGGTTAGTGGGTGTTTCGAAAGCTAAGATTACGCATGTTTGCCTGGCAGGTTCTTACTTGCGGCACTGCAGTATAGATAAAGGGCTTCGTTGTCGTTTGTGGCTGAATTTGACATGTTGTTTATTGAATTTGATATGCCCCCTCTCTAATGGATGAATTGTGCAGCTGGTGATCGATCCATTAATTTCATTAATTATTTATGTTCATTTGTGTTCTTATGCGTTGTGTACTGGCAACAGGGTTACTATGCAGTTTCGTCCTCCATATGGTATCGATTTCTATTTGTATGTTTGTAAAGGTGGTATGGTGTTCTACACTTTTTTCGTGATTCTCCTTGACGGTAAAGTAGGGGTATGGGTGGTACTTTATTCAATGCTATGGTGTCACGGCGAAAAACATGTTTAATGAGAAGTTTTACATAATGTAGGAGCTCCGGCACTGCATAAGTTAATGAAATTGTCCAATGAAGCAATGCTTTCCAGTTTCTATCTATCCTTGTCCCATCTTACCGTTTAACGTAGATAGGACATGCAAGCACTAAATTCTCCTGGACATTGATGTTTAGGACATTTTAGTGCCTTAGTGCTGAATTAAAATGTGGACACTTTGTGTATTTTTTATGTAGCAACTCCGATGTTTGCTCGATTTCGAAAAATGTGCTTTCACTGGGTCTTTCATGTTTAGGAATGTGATATTTAAAAGCCTATTATAGAAGTTGATACCTTGTATTAAAAAATGTTGGATCTGAGAATACATGGTTGGCATCTTAGCTATATAACAGAATGCATTGTTGCAGAGCAAATGGGGTGTCCTCAGGGCTTGATGATATAAATTATTTGATTCTTCAAGTTTTGGCAGTCACTTTGATACCAATTTTGTGAACGTAGATGCGAAAAATCGAGTGTATTTTTACGTTTGGAAAATAGAAGTATTGGATTGTGATGATATTGGACTGCGACAGCAGTTTCCGACACATATGTGTTTGTTCAGCGTCATAAATCCTCTTGTCCGGTTTTAATACCTTAGAAAAATGCCTCTCCACTTCCTCTTTCTGTGTTATTCGGGAAGATGGCTCATTCGCGAGTCTAATTTCTGGTTTTCTGATTCGCTCTGATCTTTGAGTCGACATGTTACCTTACATCAACAAATCTGTCAATCATACAGCGCACGCGCAATGTCTTCTTATTCATACTATGAGTTTTCTTACTTGACAGTGAAACAGAGGAAAGAGTTTAATATGGATAAACAGGTACAGCCACATACTTCTGTTATTGATGACTCATAAATTGAGATTGTTGAAAATGCTAAATATGGTGTAATATTTACGTCCTCAACATTTGTAGTTTATTTTGACTATCATCATCAGCCCCACAGTAAAAATTCACAGAATTCCTTGGTTTGACCACGCCTACTAACGAGCCACGCCCTATGCGCGACAGTCATGACATTTTCTAGATCCGCCCCCTGCGGCCACCTACCTCTGTTATTGATGACTCACAATTTGAGATTGTTATAAAAGCTAATTATGAGTGAATTCAACTTGATCAGCATCTTACTTGGGATGAGCATGTTAGATTTGTATGTGCTAAGGTGCCTCGTGCTTTAGGGCTTTTAGAGTATTCTAAGAAACTGTTACCCCAGGAAGCTCTTAGCTATATCTATAGAGGTATTGTTGAGCCATATTTTCTTTATTGTAGTTCGGTATGGGAGATCTATGGGAAAACAAAGCTTTTTACAATGTAAAGTTACAAAGTCGTGCTGCAAAAATAGTGACAGACAGTACCCATGATGCACCTATTGATACACTAATAGAAAAGCTAAACTGGTCAACTATCTATGAAATAAGTATAACGAGAGACCTTCGGTACCTGAATTTAAACATTGACTTTGATATCATCCTGTTCCTATGTTATTTTTCTGTTATTTTAGTTTTACAATTAGGCTACTTACTTTTACTGTATATATTTATATTGTACAGTTGAAGTCATGTAATTCGAACTCCTATAGTTTGAATAATCATATAAATACAACGAATTCTCCGTTCCCATCCGAGTTTACTCTAAAATCCTTATAAGAAAGCTCCTGTAATTCGAATTCATGAAATTCGAAAAATCAAGTAAATCAAACAGGTTTCTTGGCCCCGTGAGCAAATTTTGACCATGTCACTCGAATTTTGAAAGTTCTTAATCCGTTCAAAGTTCTAAAACTCAAATTTTCGGCAATGGAACGAGTCCCTTGTGGATTGCGACATAAAGCTTATGACCAATGAATCACGCCCGTTGTCTGTCGCAGAAACAGTGAATGAGTATTAATAGGTCGAGATGTTTGATGTTGATACTAGCTCCGATGATGTCAAGGATGACTGTCGTGACGACGAGCCAGTTTCGCCACCGTCGCAATTTGAGTTTGAAGATGCGATAATACTTCTGAAGAAACAGACGTTGTTTGAGACCGACCCAGTGTTTGATACTCTACTGTCGCAAATGTCAGTTAAGATCAACCATAGAAAATTGGCTAATAGAAAAACAGACCAAAATCATGGACTTTTATGAGAAAAATGATATTTAAAGTTTTTTAACAATTGGTTTACATAAAAAGAACAACTTATTTCTCAAATGCTACTCGTCATTTCACAACATTGAAAATTTACAGCACCGTAGACCCGTTAACACTTCCCTACCAAAATTCAGCCGGAAAAGGTCAAACTCCTATAAATCGAAATTCATGTAATATGAACAAATTCTGAATCCCCTTGAAGACTCGAATTACATGAGTTCAAGTGTATTTTGAATCGCAAAGTTTGTCACTTACCCCTGAAGAACAGTTTCATTTTTCATAAAATTTCATTTTAAATGTTTGAAGAGGGTGACCCCCTTCAGCAATCGCTGATTAGCAAGGGGCCCTCTATTTATGATAAAATATAATATAAAGTAACTACAAAATATATAATTGCAAGCCTAATTACAATATAATATGAAGTTAATTAATACCATATGAAAGAGGGAGTAGAAAAAGGAAAGGCATAATAGTAAATCATATATACAGTAAAATATTTTAGAGGAAAGAAGGGAGGCAAAATACAAATTAAATTGTTCAAATTTGAAATTGCTGAGAGTAGGTGCTCTTTTAGCTTTTGCTGGTAGGCTGTTCCATAGTTTTACCCCTCGATACGAAAGACATTTTTGTCCATTCACGAAATATTGTGTATTATCTTAAAGTCAGAAAACGTATTACGCAGGAGACGAGATTCTATGAATCTTCACCAGCAGAGTTTCTAACGAAAAGGTGGCATAAGTACTGTGGAGCCAACCCATAAAGAGGCTTGTAGAAAATTGTCCCTGAGTCTTCAGCAATCACTTCTTAGAAGGTTTTCCAACCAAATCTTTCTATAAGTGGTCTGCTGAAAGCATCAAATTTGGTGTTAGTGACAATTCCAGCTGCCTTGTGTTGAAATTGTTGAAGGCGGCTTTTCTTACTAACACCAAACGTTTCCCAAACTGAGCAGCAGTACCGAAAGTAGGGCTCCACGATTCTTTAATAGAGGGTTCTTAGATACTCTTCAGGGGGATAGTATTGAGCGTGGTTTAGTATCCCCATTCCTCTACAAACCATGGAGGTAACAGATCTTTTATTGTTGTTTCCAACTTAAACTGTAATCAACATGTACACCAAGGTATTTGATTACATCGACGGATTCCAGATCTGTCACGGATTAGCAAATTTAGCTTGTCCTCATTGGTGTTGAGAATTTTCCGCCTTAATTTGGTACAAATGAGCATAGACTTCGTCTTTTCCACCTTCAATGAAAGCTTATTTCCTTTAAACCAATTATCTAATAATTCTAGATCTTCATTAATTGCAGATTCCAGCTTGGCAATATCATTGGACATATGAAAAAAGCTAGTCTCGTCAGCGTACATGGATACTTTTCCCGGTATAGGTTTTGGCAGATCGTTAATGTAGATCAAATTTAAGAGAGGTCCAAGGCATGAACCTTGTGGAACACCAACCTCAGTTTCTCCCACAATAGAGTCATAGCCACCTACACTACAGTATTGTGTTCTGTTAGAGAGGTAGTATTTAAACCAGGAGAGTTCTCTCTGTTGAATCCCATACATCTTAAGTTTATTACAAGGAACGCGATGATCAACCGTATTAAAGACCATTTTTAGATTTACTAATACCATACCAAGCAGCTGACCAGAATCCAGCCCCGTGTACCAATCATCAGTATTTTTAAGTAGGCAAGGTGCAGTGGAATGTACACATCTAAAACCAGACTGGATAAGACTAAGTAAACCATTGTGGTCAAGATATTAGTAGAATTGATTAGATACAAGTTTCTCAAACAATGTAGATATAACTGGTAGGACTGATATAGGACGGTAATTCGATTTATCAGATTTGCCACCATCTTTAAAGATTGGGCTCACCCTTGCAGTTTTCCAATCATCAGGAAATTTACTCCTTTCGAGTGATGTATTAAAGTGTCACCTAATGGAGTTACCGTACGCAAAGAAGGAAATGAAAATGAACAGAATGAAATGAAATAACAATAGACCAGTTTGGATAAGAGACTGATAGGGAGTGGCCAGGGCAATAAGAATAGGATGGGGGGCACCTATGAGAATTCTTTTACTACACCTTTTATACAAATATGTCCACGCCCTCTTGCAAGTTGAAGAAGGGGCTTACTGAATAATCCATGGCTAAAAGGACAAACGGCTCATTAACGCTAATAGTCTGTAGGAAGGCCTTTAGATGGTTAGGGTCCAATTCAGTTGGAGCACAAACCTGACAGTGTCGGCCAAATAATGTAGTTCATTGTTCATGTGTGGCCATACATGTCGCTTTTTACCTATCTGGAAAGTACGCTTTTTCCCTAAGTGACCAGAAAATGGACTGCAGTGGAGCCCTTTCATAGCTTGCTGTACGAGGTATTATGGAATTAAAAAGGCATGTTGTGGCAGAGATTGGTGAAATAGTGATCGGTGAATGTTGAGGAGCAGAAATACCACAGGAATCGCGGGGTTGTTGTGATAGCCGAGAAAGTGCATCAGCATTTTCATTGAGAGTGCCTGGGCGGTTTTTGATGACAAAGTAAAATTCTTGAAGTGGCATGACCCACCTGGCGAGCCGTCTTTACCGACTGAAGCCACTTTGATGCACTATGATCAGCGAAAAGTGTTAATTCCCTTCACAATGAGTACACACGATAATGACACCTTTTTTGCAGTGTTGTCGAAAAGTTTGCTTTTGCCGGCCCCACAAGGCTGCCCACTGCCACACCGTCTAACTGCTTATACATCTGGTTGTTGAAGCAAATTCAACTCCACGTGTAGTAATTAGTATCACTTTCTGAAGGTGTCCTCAGGGAATGGTGGGCAATCAAGGTGATCTCGATACGAAGCACCAGCACAAAATTTCTATGATCTCATCTAATGGGACGACGTTTGTGAACAGACTACTGATGTCAGAAGAACATAAAAATGTATTGTTAGGTTCAAGATTACAGTTTTGGATAAAGTTAGCAAATGCAATGGAATCTCTTATGCAATTTGAGGAGTATAATTTTAGGACAGGTACCAAACTTTCTGCTAACCATTTAGCAAGTTCATGCTGGAAAGAGCTAATCATCGATAAAACGGTCTAAGTGGGATGTTTTCCTTGTGTTTTGGACAAGCCATACATTCGCGGTCGTTGTAAGCCAGTGGGCCGAACCCTATCATAAACATTACGAGCTAGCATGTTTTGGCTTACAAAGTCTAAAAGACATTTTTGCTACTTCTGCTCGGTATTGGCCATATTGTCGTGCAAGTCTACACCGGTCATGTTCAAAAACTTGGTTTTAGCGTTAAGAATAATGCCCATCTTTCTGATGTAATCACTTTTGTTAAAAATGACGACACCAAATCCTTTATCAGGTTTGTAATAAGGACTGGGTCGTTGCAACGTAAGGATTTTATATCATTAAAGTGTTCTTTATGCATATTGAAATCTGCTAGGTCGACTGGGGTGCCACAGTAAGCCTGTGCTAAATCACTTAGCTTGGCTTGTAGAGAACATAGTTACCTGGATGAAATTGCCTTTTGCCTGGCAAGTTGAGCATATAAAATTTCAATTTCAGCAAAAAACCTCTGCTCCGTTTCTACTTTTGGGAGGAAGACAAAAAGCAAGGCCATTACTTAAAATAAATTTTTCCTTGTTAGAGAGAGAATAATCCAAAATGTTTAGCATATGCTTGTCCTTGTCACTCAACATGACGCCAAAACATTTCTTACGCAAAAGTTGAATGTTCCTGTCGTACTTTTCTTTGGTAACAATTCAAGTTTGCTGACTAATTTCCAAAATGTAGCAACAAAATCGAAATGAGTCGAAATGAAAAGGTTCCACATATTGGCCCATTGAGATTTGTAGGCTTGTTTTGTGTGCCAAATTTTCTTGCTGATCTTATCAATTTCATCATTGAGAAATGCACGTTGTATGGAAAAGCTATGCCCTGCATTAGATCTAGAAGTAAGGGCAGAAATGAATGTTGGTAAAACACCATTAGTTAAGCAAAGTTTGTAAAACAATATAAATTTAGTTGTTCTGATCTTACCTCGTAGTTTTATTATGTCCTTCAGATCTCTGACTTGCTTGCTCGAGTACCTATGCCGAAAGTACGTAAATAGT
>WIPJ01067812.1:64856-91369 GCA_018155075.1 Cassiopea andromeda
GACGAAGGAACTCCCAGAGACCATCTGGTGTAACGAAGGCAGTCTTTTCACGGTCTTTAGGGTCAACACTGACCTGCCAGTAGCCAGATCTGAGATCAAGTGTACTAAACATTTGTGAACCTTGCAAAGAATCAAGGAGGTCATCAATCCTGGGAAGGGGATGTGCATCTTTCTTTGTGACTTCATTCAACTTGCGATAATCTATACAAAAACGAAAGGTGCCATCCTTTTTTTACTAAAACAATCGGTGAAGCCCAGGGACTACGACTGGCTTGGATAACACCTTGGTCTAACATTTCTGCAACTTGCTTTCTAGTTTCTTCACGATAAGCATAAGGCAATCTTCTTGGGTATTGACGAATGGGCCTAGAATCGCCTGTATCAATTTTGTGCTGTACTACATTAGTATGCCCCAGGGTTTCCTCAAAAATATCAGAAAACATGAGCAGTGTATTAAGGATGCTTTTTTTCTCATGCACATTAAGAGAAGGACTCAGAGCTGCTTCCAATTGGTGCTGTATGGCTACAGGAGTGGCTGTGCTGCATTTTATAGATGAGTCATTATCTAACAGAGTTGAAGCTAGGAGCTCATTTTGAACAAGCGGAATGAAATCACTTACTCGTTGTCCAGCATATAATTGAATATCAACAGTTGCAGTATTCATTAAACGAACTGGAATGCAATTAGATGATCCCTGACAAACAGAATAGGAAGCAAGAATGTTGGATGGCAGGGAAGAGCTGCCTAAGAGAGGTGATGACATACCTAACTCCCCTTGACAACTGTTTGGAATACTACAACTGACTAAAACTTCAGTCCTACCTGGAATACAAATATCTGACTGCAGCTTGACTGGAACAGGACCCTTAGTTGCAGACTGAACGAGTAAACAGGGTGAGGTTGCATCAGAGTTGGTTGGTGCAATCCCACCAGGCAAGGGAGGTGATGGTAGAGGACAGGGGGCTAGAGAATTCTGTGGACTTAAAGGTGTTATGCCATGGGCCCCCACAATAGAATACACTCCACTTTCAGCATAGGACAGCTGTAAACTATTAGGGGTTAAAAAGTCCCATCCCAAGATGCACTGTAGTGGCTGAAAAAGGTGGGAAGAAACTAAAAAACTACCTGAATATGGTGCAGAGCCACTACATGGGAATGACAACTGAGTGTGTATTGTACCTACAATCTTTAATGGCTCACCAGTGATGCTAATGCAAGAGGAAATGCTTTTGCTTATTATTGGTAATGGCCTCATCTGATCAACAACATGCTTGCTAACAAAAGATTTCATGGAACCAGTGTCTATTAAAGCATGGACATCTACCCCACCTAAAGCACACTTAATCAAAGGCTGAGAGCAAGAATATGGCGCGAAGCCAACAGAGAAAACACGGGTGTGACCTTCAACCCAGCCCTTTATTGAGGCACCCCGTTGAAGTTTAAAGAATATGAAGATGTTGGACTTACAGTGCTAGCAGGCAGGGATTGTCGGTTTGCTGGTCCATTAAATGTATAATTGTTGGCACACTCTTCTTGACGATGGCCCCAACCAAAACACAAGCTGCACTGTGTGTCCCATGGGCAGGATCGCGCATAGTGACCAAACTGATTGCAATTAAAACAGCGTACACCACGTCTTTGCCGGCTTTCCACATCCCGCCATCTTTGAGCTGTGCGGCCTTGGTTTGGTGTTGGCTTCGGCGGCTGCGGTGGCGCTTGTAGCGATGTTTGGCTACTGCTCTTCTGATTCGCTGTCAGAGCGGCAACGGCTGCAGTTAATTCGACGACAGACGCACGTAGGGAGTCCTGGGGAGAATCAACAGCATCCCTGGTGGTGAAGGCATGGTTGATTGCACGACTTTCGTAGGCTGTGCCATGAACTGCATGAAAGCGCTGCACGAATTCAACCATGGACGTGAGCTTTGGGGTGGGGTCATGTTCCAAAAGGCGCAACTTGATTTCGTTGGGCAGACCTCGAAGAAATTGTCTCCCTAATAGGGCTTGCTTGGCAGCATCACTTAGGTCTGGGTCGGCTTTTGATAAAATGTCCGCAAGGGCCCAAAGGAAAAGCGAAGGATCTTCGTTCGGACGAAGGTGGCGGCTTTCACATTCTGCATAAAAACGTTCGCGATCAACAACTGGACATAAACGATCGCGAAGGAACTTAACAAGATGTGCATATGTGTCCTTTTGAGCATCTGCCAGGCTATGAAAATAGGCTGCAGCTGGGCCACGGAGAAAGGCAGGTAGTTTCCGTAATTTTGCGGCAGCATCCCAATTATTTGCATTAGCACAACATTCAAACTGGCGTAGCCAGGCAACAAAATCACCCGTTTGAAACGTCTCAGGAATAATAGCAGACATACTTGATACTTGATCACTCAGCTCTGTTCCTCTGTCACCAAATGTTGCGTTTAAGGGTTCGCCAGAGAGAGACAAGAATTTGTTGACTGCTTTCTATGAATTCCCAAATAATACTGACTAATACAAGAGGTTCTGCACGTGTCAATTAGTGCCCACTAGGCCCGGGAGTATGATGACAACTAGGGAGTTAACACAATCATTACACATGTGAGGATATCTTCCGAATCGAATTTCTCAGGCTGAATTGACGATGCTTCCATTTTACGTAAAAATCTTCGTCACCGATACTCATATCACTGTAGCATCTACCAACACTGAAAATCTAATCCAAAAGGCCCAAATGGAATTGCCAAACATCTCCACATGGATGCGGATAAATAAATTAAGTGCTAATCCCAAAAAAACAGAATATATGATAATTGAACATTCTAGAAAAGTAAATAAAATCGAGGTACATGAACCATTGAGACTGAATGACTCTGACATAAAACAGGTGACGAATACCAAATCGCTAGGGATTATTGTAGATGAAGGATTAAACCGGGATCGACAGTACAAGACTGTTCACAACAAAAGTCGTGGGGGTCTTCAATCTCTAAGAGAGCTCAAAAGTTCTATGGAACAAGTTCAATCTAAAGTCCCACCACTCCAGATACAATACACGATTCTGCAGAAACATCCAGATTCTTAAGTATAATCTAGAATATGCAAAGAAAGGATTTTCATACTCAGCTCGTATAAATAACCTAGAGTAAAATCCCCTTAAGCATTAGGGAACTTCCACGCCTTTTCACTTCAAAAAACAACTGACAATTTATTTAATGAGCTGACAATAAATCAAACACAACCCCCTGGAAGAACAGCTTAAGGAATATTTTAATTTTTGTTATTGTTATTACACCATTATGACAATGATGTATTGCTAAGTATATTTTAGTTTTGTTGAAGGGTAATTCGTGTAAAAATATGTTAGTATGAATAAGAAATTAATTAACCTCTGTCACCAATGTTAAAGCTATTGCTGGTTTCTCGAAGATAGACAAATAAATGGCAACGCATTTATCATAGCTTCGGCTAAGTCATAAATAAACTTTACAATTACATGCTTAATTAATACACCAAAGGAGCGTTGCGATTTCAATCACAACAGCTTTCTCTGCGCCCCTATCCTGAGCTGCTTCAGCACTGTTTTTGAGGCTTGTGGGAGCTTTCGCCAAGTGCAGACCACCACCCCCTTTGGATGCCAATTTATTTAAAATATTTCTTGCTATTTCTACCTTGCTCAAGATTTGCAAACTCATTTTATGATTGTGTCTGATATTTAAAGCTTAATACTGCAACCTTTAAAGTCTTCTTGGAAATCAAGGGAGTTATCACGGAATAAGCAAGAGTGTTTTTATACGGTTCTGATGGTAGTAGTCACAGTAATTCTGCTTTGAGTCCTTTTTTTAAAAATTTAGCACAAAACCAACCATAGATCAACAACCCACCAGCAAAAGATTATATGCTGTGCAGTTGATCTTCACGGTTAAGCATGTGATGTTACCCGTATTGTTGTTTCTGTGAAGAATTTTCCTCACCTAAAATTTGTGCTTCCTTTTTTCCTCTTCTCCATCATCTTTCCTTTCTCTTCAAAGTTGATAAGCATCCAAACCCACTGACATTTTTAATGTAAGTGCCGATTCAAACAAACCCCCAAATCGCTTGGTGGCTGTGAAAGAGAGCACCCTCATTGGTTCATAAACATCACATGACATAATATAGACAATTGATTGCTGCCTCCTACCACAGGTAGTGTTTCCAATTTACCTGCAACTGCCTGAAGTATTTAGAAAATTTGAAAACGAGTCTACTTTTTCCCAGAACCACCGTGGCGACAGGCAATGCGTTTCCAATGTACCCTTACTGCTGGAGACCATCGCAGGCAGCATGTTTCCAATGTGCCTTAACTACCACAGGCACAATTGCAGTGGTAGTCACTGGCAGTCGCACACTGGGCCCAGCACACCATTATGTGGTAATTTAATCATAAATTTGTCAGTTTTTCTAGCAATGGCCTCTCATTTGAATGACACCTCATTTTATGTCATTTTTAAGCCCGATTAATTGAAAAAGCGCAATTCCCTTTGCTACCTATATGAAGAGATATTTTGTTCACAGTATACCCTACTGACAACTAACTGCGCCAATTGAGGCGACGGGTAAAGGAGAAACGCGGTGCTGAAAAGGTTTGGATTTAATGATAAATGTTGTACCTTATGTCGAAAAGGTAGCATCGCTTTTTAGTCTGATACATAATGAGCCGAGCAAACCAGGTTTTGCGGAAATTTCCTTATCAGAACATGGCAGAATTGTACGAAGCTCATTAACCTTAGGCTTGACGTACTGGAATAAGATAGTTCAAGACCTACGATGTTGCCGTCAAAACATGCAAGGGAAACCTTATGAAGTACAAGGACTTTGACGTTAAATCTTGCGCCATCTTTGATTACATCGGTTGACTTTTAATGAACCAGAAGATCAAAATAAAGTCATTCCTTTGCTGAGTTCATTCCAAAACGGTGCGCCAATGGGGCGGGAAGAACCTCCTTTGTCTAACACCGGAATTTTAAATAGAATTAACTCTACCATCTTACGAGAGCTTGAATTTCATTCGGCTAAGAAATGGTCTGCATTGAGGGAAAACTTGCAGTTTGAAAACTCTGATTACTGGCCTAAAATAAGTCTACATCCCTGCCATTGGCGAGAGACAAATATCTCATTGAATTCATACCACCACAACATTACCATTTTTGAACCCTCCCTGTTCTCCTAGATCGGGCCATAGCAGAAGCAGTATATGGCTACTTGATCCGAAAACCAGGTTTTATATGCGTTGTGTTGTGAATACAACCTAATTCTACTAACTTAAGAAAGTTTGTGCTTCATTCGGATACAAATTGGTCTGTATTGAAGGCTGACTCACAGGTTGAAACATTGATTTCTCCTATAAAGTAATTCTACTTCCCTAAAAGTTTGGTGGTATTGTCCTAAAACCGGATTTTATATAATTACATGAAGTACAGATTCTTGTAGCAAATTCATCAAGAATTCAGGGAGTTTTTTTATAAAATTTTTGCATTCTGAGCATACTGTGCCGCCGCTCAGAATTGCTTCCAGAGCCCTTTTCCGGAGATGGATTTAACTGTCGTAGCTGCAATTAAAATTTTGTCAAGGACTCCTTGTAGAAATAGCTGACTTTTCTGCTGGTCCTTCAGATGCTCCTTGGCCTAGCTATTGAAATGATGAATAATAGGAGGGTTTTGAAAAGAGCCTGTGTTCAACATAAGAAAAAGAACTGTGTGCAAAACAAGGAAGAAAAAACATTGAACGAGAAGTTGCGACTGTCTAATAACTAGGGTCAAAAGGATCATGCGCAGATAAATATAACTAGTTTTTGGAAGCAGCATTAAAATCACAGCATTCAGATGATATTCAATGCTTGGAGATTGGATACATGACAGAATTCTGAGGTAACGCTTTCTTGAATGATATTGCTTTATTGCTTCAACCAATTAATATTGATTGGGAACCAACATGCAACAGGGTAAAAAATGTTAGGAGCTTGTAAAACTGAAGAAAATGTCCCAAAATACTTTCCATTTAGATTATGCTCAATGTACAACAAATTATATCAAAATTCAAGGCATCACTGATTTGCTTTTTTATGTACTGCATTAAAGGCATTACTAATAACAAAAATAATAATAAATCAAGTTATTATGCCGGATTATCTATGAGGGCAATAATGCTCTGTTATCAATAGGATCCTGTTCTTAAAATTAAATCAAAACTATTATCTTACAAGGCAAAAGTAAATAACAAGACTAAAACACTAAGGCAATAAAAAACGCTAAAACAACAAAGTCAAGAAATGATAAAGAATAAAGTCAAATATGTAGATAAAATTGTAGATATGATTCAGTATCTTATAGCACTGCAATGTGGTCCAAAGAGACTCAAAATAATTGGGATTGAGATCTAGACCTTGGGCTGGTCATTTTTAACTACGTGCATGATATTTAGGCTACAAGCTAAGGTCTATCGGAAACAAGGAGTAAGAATAAAATGATTAAGTAAAACGGGAATTAACTCAATGTCTTCAAATTGAGAAGAAGACTGAAATGGTCAATGTTGTGAAAGAAATATGTAAAGAAATGAATGGGCTATCTTGAGAATGACGTATACTCTGTATAAACAGGTCATTGATATGACGGTGTTATTGCCGACAAATGAATCCATAGATGGTGCTGTCTCCATTGGCATGCCGCGTTCAGGAGAAAGTGATGATGTGAATGAGAACGACAGTGGTTCACATTCAGAAGGTGAAAAAAGAAGACATTCTTTAATCACTGGATGCTACATTCTCGCTTGATCCAGCTTCAGTTGTTGGGAAGCACCGTTTTGTTGAAGAAAAGTCCTTTCTTCTAAATATGCAGCCGTGGCAACCTCCAGAGTCTGTCCTTTCAGGAAGAAAGAGGACCATTTGTGGAAGAGACAAGAAACTGTTCACAAGCCATTTTCTCTACAATAAGCATAATTGTAAGCGAAAAATGATAGCTTATTCAATGAGAAAAAAGGATTGTTTTGCACCCCTTGCTTGTTATTTTCTGATTCTGCATTACGAGGAGAGCACAGGAGGACAAGCCATAGTAATGCCTTTACTATCAATAGTTTCTCAAATTAGAAAAAGCAATACCAATCTTTTGAAGAGCATGAGGAGGTTGTAACTCATAAAAGGGCTAAAGTTGTTGAGGCACTATTTTTGTAAGATAAAGTACTGAACAAGATCATTGACTGAGAACAAATAATGCAATTGGACCAAAGAAAGAAGGAAGTTGTATAGAATAAAAGTATTCTTAGAAGAGTTACTGACAGGGTGCTTCTTCTTGGAAGACAGGGCCTAGCTTTTATGGGGCATCGAGAACTATTGAATGGTGATTCTAATAATGTCGGAAACTTCATTGAACTATTGAAATATCTATCAGAGTACAATGAAGTTCTCTTAAATTTTGCAAAAATTTTGATTGCAAAATGCGAAGCAATTAAAGAAAAAGACTTGAAATGTAGGAAAAGGTAAGAAAATTACATGTCTTAGTAAAGGTAGCCAGAGTAATGTAATTGCCATTATTGCTAAGGAGATTTCATCGGAATTACAGAGAATGATAAGAGATTGATAAGCTTGGGCAATAAGCGCAGAAACAATTCCCAACATCAGCAAACATGGACAGTTACGTCTTGGTGCAAGAATTGTCAGCAAAGATGGGACGGTTTCATCGCATCTTCTATTTTATACAAGAGTTTTGTCCACAACAGCTGAAGCATAAAATACTGACCTCGATAAGGCTAGTAGCTCAGACCTATGATGAGGCTTCTAGCATAAGTGGTCAGTATAATGGACTGCAAAAAAATTATCCAGAAAAACATTGGTGAGCATGTCCATTTTCACACATTGCTACTCACACACTTTGAATCTCATTCTCCCTGATGCTGCAACAGGTTCAGTACAAGTTTCCAAACTCTTTAATAATTTAGAAGAGCTATATAATCTTTGTAAAAAGTCAGAAAAGATTCACGGTCTATTTGAATCCTACCAAATAGCTAAGGATTGCACAGAGTTCTATCAGTTAAACGGATCTACACTGTACGTTGGGGCGACTTGGAATTTAGCCTGCACACTTTTATAGAGAGGTATGTTTCAATCGTATCCGTGCTCGAAAAGAATCTAAAGATACAACTTTTGAGCGTGACCAATGGAATGTGGCTTCGGGTTTATTCGATTCTTTTCAAACAAAGCATATTTATTCAAGAAATGTTTTAGGGCCCTTAAGCAATAGTTTACAGAGTGAAAGCATTGATTTTTGAAAAGCACTTGACTTCATTCACTCACCAATTACACAGTTAGAAGCACTAAGAGAAGATGCGCTTAGGGTAGTGAGAATGGTACTACAGTACGAAAAAGCGCTAACATTTTTTCGACATACTTTAGTAATTTCAAGTTGTCTTTCTTTTACTGAAACTTGCCTTTAAATGTTAAGCTCATACCAATAAAAATCCCTGTTCGTGTGTAGAATTCGAGGTAGTAAAAAGAAACAACTCTTACCTTTTCGTTCGTAGATCACAACCAACTTTTCTTACAATAACGTGACATAAATAAGCTTTTCCCCCGGAATGACATATATTTTTGAGATAACAAAAGCGATGCTTGAAAAAGAAGGGTGTATTCAAGCATGACAATAGATGTAAACAAGAGATAAGATGCTAAGACGTACTTTGATGTTTTCGTAATGTGAGGGTAGTGCATGCGTGTGGAAAATGATGGCGACGAGATATATAAAAAAGTACACGTAATGAATGAAATGGAAAATAAAGTAACCAAAATGGAGTTGCTACAATACTTAAAGCTTTTATAATCCGATACTCGTGAGAGTATGAAACGTCGGATAGTGACCGCAAGATTAACCGAAATATATAGCCAGATGGGGCTACACGTGATAGGATGCGTTTAATTTGCCCCAAGAATGGCCATTTAGGATCTATTCACCATTGTTTACTTGAAGAGTCCTGATTAAGAAGCGAACTCTTGTCCTCTACATAAAACCCATTCTTTTGTAGACAAAAAGATCTCGTTTCTTCGTGCTAAATAAGAATGCATGTCAAACAACATCAACAAACCAACGGGGAGCAGTAACAGAAAAGAACACAAATGGTAGGAAATCATCTTTCTTATAGCATCATGCGTATGTGATCCATAAGGTATAGAAGATTATAATTCATACAAGGCTATACAGTGATAAAAGCTTTGCAATATGATAGGAAATGCAAAATCTAGTCGAGTAATATATGTAGGCAATCTATTTTATTGGCTTACGGCTTACATTATTCCATTTTGCCATACGGCTTACTATGTAAAAACCAATTTATAAATTCTATTTCCATTAAGGGGCTATTCACAAAGGACATCCGTCAAAAACATAAATATTAAACCACTCTCTTCCCTTTTCCGTATAAAGGTAACCCACCTGGACGTCCAGTTAACTCATACAAAGAACTACTTATACAGATAACATCTGCTCTTCAGATCGGAATATTAGGGGGAATGGAATAAGTATATAGCTAAATTACCGGAGATTGCAATAGACCATAGACCACTCTCTTGCCTCTGTCTAGCATTGTCCGTATAAAGGTAATCCCCTGGACGTCCATTTATATGATAGCAAAACTACTTATAGAAGTAGCATCTACTTTCCAGATCGGAATATTAGGAGGGTGTTGGAAAAAGTACAAAGCTATATTGCCTGGAGATTGCAATAAACGGAGGGACAGGTAAAATTTCCTGGCAATGCATATTTCCAACATGCAAAAGTGCTTCCATTATCCTCTCTCTTTGTCATAATCATTCGTGCGACTTTCAGCTACATTTTCAATGCTTCTGGAGGCAATTTCTCTCTTTTCAAGCACTCGCCCAGCAATGCAAGCTCTGGGTTCTGGCTGCACAACCCAATCTTGGTTTAATATTAGTATGCAGGTGGGAGTTGCAATAAGAACATCCTGGTACATAGCTTTGTAAGTATAATTAGTCGGGGAAACATCTATTCCAGATTGATGTGCACTTTTAAACAAATTTCACATAGGTAGTAATGTCAGTAAGTGCAAATACTTTCAGTGTCACTAGCTTTGTGGCAAAAATCTTTTGAAATATTTACTTGTATCAAATTTCGTGTTTTCTGACAATTTTTTAATAAAGAGCATTTCAAATAATATCACCATAGTCAAGATATCTTTCAAAAAGAGCTTTCTAGATTCGCTCAGTTTTCCTTGTAACAGGATGCTCTCAGACATTTTCAAGGAGCTTGTTTTTGGCCCCTTGTGAAGTCTTTTCGATGGTTTTGAATTTTTCTTTCCAGAAAAGACTTTTGTCCATGGTAATCCCCTTTTATCAACTCATTAGTATCTGGAAAAGGATCTGGTTAAATGCTTGCTACCCTAGTCAATTAACTTTTACAGCCGATAGCCATTTTTGAAATATTGCTGGTATCTAAACTAAACTTTTAATCCTCATTCAATTCGACATGTTTTCCAGTTCATTCTTCAATGGTCTCAGCAACTCATTCAGGTTTCCTGATGCGGTATTCACGCTTGTATTACCGACATATACATCTGGGACTTATACATTCCAAGCGATTCTCATAATTTTGATGTACAATATGAAAAGCAGAGGCTCCAAGAACGAGTCTGGTAGAGTACAACACTTTACATTGCTTTTACAGGAACTGGTTCCATGAAAGTTTCAGAACTGCTTCTTGAGCGATCTTTGAATTTGATGGAGCAGAAGAGCATTTAGAATCTCTTGCTTTGTAACTGCTATTTTGCAGGTACAAGGCAAAGCTCTTTTCAGATCATCTATTAGAGTTAGATAAATTTCAACAAAGATCTCTCCTGTATTGCAAAAAATACGACTTTAGTCTTGCTATCTAGTGCTGGAGATGACCACTTTGTGGCCAACCTTATCCAATTGCATTATTTTCCAGTTAACTCGGTACTAAAAGATTCTAGGTCTCATCCTCATTAGCTAGAATTTTATACAAGTTGATCAATGATAAGAAAGATCGTTGGCTTCAATTGAACACTTTTCAGAAGCACTCCAACACATTTATTTGTGTGAAATGCCCTAACTACAATTCCAAAATGACCTTTTCCAGAACTGTCTTGCTTTGTAAATCTACAGCCCAGAATATCCTCATTTCCTTAAATCTCCCTCCCCTTATGTCTGAATTTGTCCCTTTTTCACCAGAACCTCTCTCCATTGGATCTGGATGTCCTTTGTAATTGAACCTTAACTAAACAAGTAGGAAGTGAAATCATTGAAATACCTCCAAACGTTAGAGGACATATCTCAGTTTCATTTCGGAGAATATGATACCACCGAAGGAACTATGCAGGTGGTACCAGCTCATGTATTTATTATTTACCTGGCTCGCTGTCGGATACAGTGCATTCAAATTAGAACTAAAGCACGAGCCATACCACCATGCTCCTCTGAATTGTACTGCGCAGTTGTCTGGGGAAAGATCCTGATCGCGATCATTCGTTGAAAACATTCTTCCGTTGTGAACAGACAATGAGTCCCCAGCATCTCCAGAGAAACCACCAACATTCAGTTTATATCCTTCAGATTCACTCAGAATCTCAAAGATGCTGTATTCTGCATACCTTACAGAATCTGGGCTATTGAAATGTATTATGTCCACGCGAAGTATTGCTCCTCTCCCTGGCGACGCAAGTTTATGGACTTTCTCAAGTCCAAGCCAAAAGTTTCCATTTAGGTCTCCAAATCCATTCTTGTATTCGTCCCATCCACGGTAAAAGTCAATGGATGCATCAACACGCCGTTGAAATACAATCCATCCACCACCATCAGTAACCATATCACATCTGACATTGAAGATATCCATACCAGGAATGTAGATTGGTACTACGCTAGTTGTTTTGTATCCTTTGGCGTATGCCTCTGGACAAACATGGAATGGACCTTGAGGAATTGAAAAGCAGAAATTGAAGTGTCTAAAACACAGAACCAAAACAAGGTTTTTTCCCACTACAACAAGTATATCTAGAAGAATTAATAAGTTTACCTGCCTGGCACTATTCAATATGTAATTGGCTCATTATTCAAAACTATACTAGCCCACATTTAGCTTCAGTAAAGCGTAGTAAGCAGGCAGAAGTCATAGATTTTTGGAGATAAGCCATCTTTTGGAGACGGACATGTCAATGGTGTTTTTCCATTGCTTCTTATGTGCAACCGATCAATAAATAGGAAGAAAGAGGGCTTTGCCGACAATCGCAGCATCTAGTATTGACATGGAGACTAAATCCTTTTCCTGGGAGTTGTTAGAACCCGTTACCTGGAATGCAGGGAGACTTTGATTGTGGATGTTTATGTAACAAGGGGTGGATCCAAAAATGTATTTGAACTTGCAAAATATCCAAAAGGGAGTGGCTTGGGGAAGTTCTGAGTTGTCTCACACTTTTCAGTCTTGACACTTTAACAACAAACAGACCAACAAAACGCGAGTGTTAACTGCTGAAACTTTCAATTTTGCAACGTTTGCAGACAAAAATGAACAATTGTCCCATTATACCATCATCAGCAGTACACGGTACACATTTAGCAACATTAAAATCTTGGGAAAACCCATCTGAAGTGCGCTGAATATCCTAGATGGCGAGTACCTGATACATCAATGTAATGAATTCCTACTTAGTCTAGCAAGTTGTTACTTCGTAAATTAGAATAAATATCTCCCAAGGACTTTCCTACGTGCAGGGCGGGTGGAAAGCTTCTTTGATGGCACAAACGTCAATGCGGAATTGAATTCATTTGGGCTATCCACGTGTAGATATGAGCTTGGCAATCATATTCTAGTCTCATTAAATTGGATTTCATGCAGTTAGCTTCTTAAAGTAATTATTGCATCGTTAGAACTGAATATACATCGAATTAAACTTCAATCTCATTCAAATGTATGAACTGTGAAGGGCTTCTTGAACTTTTATCTAGGAAGTCGTGGGGCAGTAGTTCTATGGTCGGTTGGTGTTCCTCCCTTGACCGTAAGTGAGTCAAAGCTAGTGTAAGCAAATGTAAGTAGCTCTTAAATATCCTACTTGCAATTTACCTGACAATTTTTTCCAGACCGATAACAACAACTGTGAAGGAAATAAGGACCATTCATCGCATCGCTTGACTTACGGCGATGGCAGAAGCATCAATCGACAACAGAACAACTACTCGTTCACGTGACTTCACACATCAGTACCCGCTTAAACCGGAACTGTACGCTGATTGGTTAAAGGACTTTGCCCTTAGTTATACGGTAGCAACCATCCATGCGCAGTTGATTACAATGAAAGCTCTACAGGATATTCATATTCTGATGATATACTATGGACTCGCCTATCGTCCAATCACAAATTGATTGCTTGGTTTTAGTTCTGGAGTATATATTGATGTTCCATGTCTACTTTTAGCATATTTTGTTAAACATCTACTCTCCGATTCGCGACGGAAAGAAGATGCCTTGGAAAGTACTTGGCTAGGCCTCCCTTGTTGACAATCTTATTTTCGCTATCATTCGCGCTAGGAATTCGAATATATTTGGCTTTATTCAACTTAGATAGTGATCACTATTTATGACGAAGTAACTTTTAGACACAGGGGTGGTGTAGAAATACATACTTTGGCATAAATACAAAAGCAAAAATTTCAAATATAAGGAAATTGCTTGTATTTGAAAATTTCAAATATAAGGAAATTGGTACCATATCATCTTAAAAAGCATTATGCCTGTAATACAAGCAATTGCAACACATTAGGTATTTTTATAGTATCTTTCATACAGCTACAAAGCAGGATCTGCTTATCTGGTAGGGGCAATTTTAGGTTACAATTCTTCCAAAAAGGATATATTGGGGATAATAAAACTCAAGTTTAAGGAGGCTTGGGGGCAGAATGGACAAATGAAGCATCGCCCCTTAGATTTCTGACGGCTTTAATGCCATGAATATTATAAAAAGAAGTATGTAGAATACCTATGAAACTAAATGTGAAAAGTTATTGGCAGAAACGACTGCGAATGAAATTGTTAAGTTATCTAGCATAACAGACTTCGACAAATATATATTGAATATCTTATCAAAGGCGAATCAAAGTAAAAGGCATATCTCACAGTAGAGAAAGACATGGATGTAGGAACCAGGGGGCGCGTGCCCACTTTTTCACAAACTTGTATATAAAGTGCCCTTTTCAGCTTGCAAAGTGCCCTTTCTTGCTTAAGAGGTTGCTCTTGAATGCATGTGCCCCACCCACTTTTTGACTGTTCCCTACCTCCCTACCGAAAGGCTTGAGTGCAGGGCCAAAGAAGGAGGAAAAAGATGATGGTAAGAAGTTTCGAAATTTTCCCCCATCCCAAGGCCTTAATACATCGCTATATCAAAGGCTGTCATACAAGCTGATCGGGATTTCCTTCACAATAAATAGTTTGAGTTGTCAATGGACGACTGATAGCAGAAATGTGATTTTCAACACAAATCGCCTAGCCAAAGAATATCAAATAAGTGCCCTCTCGTTCAAATATAGTGTACCTTCTCACAAGAATTATGGCGAAAATAGAATTGTGAACAGAGGATGCTTAGCCAAACAATGTGCAACGAGTGCTCTATGGGTTGAAAGTATTATAATTCCTTACGCGATTGATAGCGAAAATAAGATTGTCAACAAGGGAGGCCTGGCCAAATACTGTCCAAGGAATCCTCTTTCCGTTACAAATCGAAGGGTAGATGTTTAACAAAATATGCTAAAAGTAGACATGGAACATCAATAGACACTCCAGAGCTAAAGCCAAGTGGTCAATGTGTGACTGGATGATAGACGAATCGATAGTAAATCATAGGAATATGAATATCCTGTAGTGTTTTCTCTGTAATCAACCACGCAAGGATGGGTGCTACTGTGTAACTAAAGCCTGGTTCACATATAGCCGTAAGTGCCGGAGACTGCCGCAGGTACATGTGCCGCATGCTGCTTCAGCCGATGTGTTCACAAATACATTCCTTTGCCGGTAACCATGCCGGTAACCATGCCGGTAGCCAAGCACTCGTTATTGAATCTTTATTGTTGTTGTTGCTTTCAGCTTCTTTCGCAGGAATCAGAAGCACTGCAGAAGTATGGCGTCAGCTTTAACAGGCAACTTTTGTTAGCAACTCACTGTGGATTAATTCCGACCTTCTACGCATTCATAAAATTAACCTCATAAAAGTTGAACTGAAGAAAAATATGTAGGTTCTCAAAATATTTCGGTAAAGCATACGACATCACTGTCTATCGTAACTGACAGGGTAGTACTGGATACATCTCATCAATGTTTCGTATTAACATGGCTTTTTATTTCAATGTGTTCTTGAATAGCAGCTGCTACAGCCATCTTACTTTTCTTGCTATCTATCTTGCTTTTCAGAAGTTCACGAAAGATGAGAAGAGACCGTTACATTGTTAAGTATTTATTGGTCAACCATCGTCACTTGACGTTTTGCATACAATAGATGCCGCAGGCAACCGCAGGCGCGATGGCATTAGATTTTTGCCTTGCCGGCAGTAGGTGCGAGCAAAGCTCAACTTTCTTCACGGTACCACAGGCTGCCGCCGGCTGCCGGGCACAAAGTGTTCACATAAGAAATAAACTGCCTGCGGCATACCGTAGTAGCAGTGCCGGCGGCAGTCGCCGGCAGTTACGGCTATATGAGAACCAGGCTTAAGGGCAAAGGCCTTTAACAAATCAGCGTACAGTTCTGGTTTAAGCACGTATAGGGAATCATAATGGCTGATAATGACTGGCAAAAAGCCGCGGGAAGTACAACGCGGAACTGGAATTGCATAGAAAAATTTCATTGCAAATTTGACATTGGTCGCTCTATTTCATACTTAACTAAAGAATATGAATGGTGGTTTCATGTGTTACATTTTGGCATGAGAAAAGGTGGATCTTAAAGCAGAATCCGACTTTAGGAGAGAGAAAACTGAAATTTCATACTAAGTTATTCAGTATGCATCTGGCCTACGTCCTTTGGCGACGAGAAGTCAAGCCGACCTTCTCATAATATCGTTTTCAAGTGCTTTAATAGCCGATTCTGAAATTCTTTTTATGCAGACATTCTGCCATGCATGGTGTTTGATAGCATATATCCGCTTGATAGCAGAGATCTTTTGATGGAAATTTTTGCATCCAATGCAAAGTAATATACGATAATAGGATCCTTCCGAGCAACTATTGAGTCCTCAGCACTCAGAAAGCTGAAATAGATTAGGAGGGCATGTTAATTCCTATTTTGGAATGGCTTACAGACCGTGTAGAGCACTTTTAGTTACCACGCCAGCAATTTCTTCGAGGTAATGCACCCATAATAGTGTTATACACAGTTACCTGTATTTGATTTCCCATCCTAGTTGCATGATCGCTGTATTTAATACATTAACAGTTATTCGGGGAGGGTGACAAGGGGGAAAGTTCTCTCCACGTATCATCAACTAAAATCTAAATAAACATATCTTTAATTAATTAAGAGAACTTATTTGGCTGAGTCTCAACTGTCTTATCAGCTTTTTTTTATAAAGACAAGTGTATACAGCAAATGCCCAGCTATCTTCTAAATGCTCGGGAAATTGAGCACCGATTCCCCTATGAATTTTCTTGAAAAGCGTCACTGTTCTACTACCCCATCTTATTTCCATGGCCATTGTGTCTATTGTGCGTACTTTCTGCTTTTTTTTACAATTGAGCATCCAAAATCGTAATCCCTGATTGTTGGTTTTCGAATGTTTAATCCCCTGACGCTTTTAACAACCCAAAATTATTACTTTCGAGGATTTCGTACAAGGTATTGGTCTACTGATGTATACTAAGTTAAATTCACATTGTTTACTAGCTTCCTTTTGAGTCTTTCTTAGCATTTACAGGAAAGGAAAGTATGAAAGTAGCTAATCGAAATATATATGGCTTCTATTTTGCAAACCCCCCAATCTATCTCAACACTTTTGATTTCTAATTTTCAAGAAATTTTCCAACCCCCTCGATTATTCGTTACTCCAGAGTTGTTACCCAAAGAGTATGGTAATAGAAAGCTTAAAAAGTCTCTAGTTGTGATTAAGGCCATGGCTACTCAATCTTCACAAAAGCAATCTTCTTGAATATTAATTGTTGTTAGAACAATCTTCACATTGTTTACTATCATATTGTAACATCAAGCTACAAAAGTACCAGAACAACACAGTCTAAAGCAACTTACCGATGTAAATGGCGCTCGTTTCACCGATTTATTGCTATTCTTCCAATTCCTTGTTGCAGGAAATCGACTGTAGTTGTTATAAAAATCAATATCTGCTAAATAGTTTGGAGAAAATCTCCTATACAAAGGCGGTGATCAGTCGCAACAACGGCCTTTTTGCCAGTCGTTGGCAACTATTTTGCTTCCACATGCATGTGTCAATCCAACGAGCTTAGAACAACAGAGCACTCATTCTAGTCCTAGTATTTCTATGACTTGAACTGCATCGAAAGAACCGTAAGCGATAATAGCAGACTAAGACATTTCTAAGCATTTCCCCTTACTAGCAAAAAATACTTTGTAGGACCTTACGAGCTATTCGAATTGTAGAATCTACAAAAGCCCATCAAAGGTTCATGTGTAATGCTTTTCTCCGTTGTACTACCGCTGAGTACAGTAATGGCAGAACCCTCATTCAGTGTGATGCAAGTATTCAAATCGGTACAAGCAAAAGATACTTGTTACATGCTTTGTACATGTGAATTATTCTGTTTATTGTAATCAACAAATTAATGGGTACTGTAAGAAGAATGCACATTGTATCATTACTGAACAATAAAAGATGCACAATTTTGAACGCCATAATGGCAAATTAACCAATCCTTTGACTTCATAACAGATGCGGCCTCAAAACCTCTTCTTGTGTTAATCCCAAAACCCCTTTATTTCCTGCGTTTTTGCTACTCCCCCACCACCCAGTACGGATCACTCCAAACATTCCGTTAATGGCGCGAGACATGATTCTGTGCTAGGTGGATAGAAGCTAGTCTCATATCGATAGAGACTCGCTCCCATCTATCGAACACACTCCACATTAAAATGCATTCCTGTATTCCTAGAGAACATTATAGTATAATCACTCGCTGAATAAGGCCGAATAGTGCTACAACTAATCAGACCATTACGCTCGAATGGCGTAGTAGCCAATCAGAACTCGCAGAGCGACCATAAATTTTGGGAAAAATGAACTGTACTTAGTCCCATTCTTCTCCAAGAAATATATGCCAACATGCTGTTTAACGATACTTAGTGATAGGATAACTAATTTAAAGCTAATGGTACTTTTGAAGAAACACTGCGGCTGGTATGCAAAGGCAGTGAATTAAAGCTAGAAAAGCTAAAGGAAACATATGGGACCATTCATCAGCACTATCTGCAGTTGCTAATGGTTGCAATTCTCATAACAAAAAGTAATCTAAATCCAACATTTATGAAAGAAGAGCTATACAGAGAGAGTTGTCCAATATCATTTGAGAGGTAAAAGCATTTGTCATTGCCCAATATCAAGACAGCAACACATGGAATTGCAAATATTCAATAAATAGGTTACAATGTATGGGCCTCATTACCGGAGGAAATTAAGGAATCTTACACACTAGCCGATTTCAAAAGAAAATAAAATCATTGAAAGAAAGTACTTGAATCTGTAGGTTGTGCACGGTATTTGTTAATGGAATGTGGTGTTAATAGTCTTATCCTTTTTATCTTAAAAAAGTTTAACACTAGTTTATTTTTTCTTGTATTCTGTTGGCATTAATTAGCTATTTAGCCATATTTATATTAGTTTGCCAACATTTAAGAAATTGTAAATAAATTACTAAAACGCTATTGTTGGCTATACGCTAGCTGCAGAGGACCTTGCATGACACCAAACATAAAGAAGAGGGAGCTTACCAATTACTTGCTTTATTTTATTATCAGTATTGGCTCGAGCATGTGATTAGAACTTATTTTGTGCAATAATGTAAGGATTTAGGTTTAATGCTTGCTTGTTTGAAGATTATTTCAACCCATTGCCTACTGGATCTTTGCTACTATGCTCCAGAGTTTACTCCAATGAAAGTTGGCTGATATTGAACTTAGAATTCTTCCAAAGTCAATAAATGGACTACAGGAAGATGTAGAATAGCTCTTTTGAAGATGTACAATGCATAATGGAGTTGTAAGTATTACGTTGTGAAGTCTAGAGAAGATAATTGCTGCTTCACTTACATTGATACACAAGTTAATAACGCACATAGCAAATATATGTTAATCATCACGTCAACAGAAAATACTAGTGCATAGAGATACACAACCTTTAGCAGCGTTTTCAGAGTGCTACTGATCAATGATCGGTAGCACACTGAATGCAATATAAAGAAATTAAGAAAAGTTAGCCAATGGCATTTGCCTTACCATGATAAATTTTCTTCCAGATGCGAAGCCCAGTCCTGTTGCGAGGAAGATCAGTAGAACTGTTGCACAGAGAGAAAGTTCCATTTGTCAGATTCTTGATGACGTAGTTGCAAAATCTTGAGATTGAGCACTTATGGAATGACTTGTGTATGATTGGTGTCCGTTGCATTGAACCCTCAATGTATGTATTGCCATTGTTAACTGAAATCTCTTCGTAAAATGTTTCAGCAGCATCAACGATGCTATGCGATGCCAATAAGCACATGAAGATGCTTCCAAATTCTCTCATCACTTTATGAGCACTATATCGACACAAAAAAGATCAATAACAATGCAAAAAATTATATGGAACTTTGTGGCATGAATGTATCAAATAATTACGATGCACGGAACTGTCATTACTTACAATATTCTCATCTTGACTTCAACTTGCTTTGACAGAAGTGTAGCTCGGAAAAATCTAAAGTAGTCACTTCAGCAGCCGTAAGTACATGTATTTCTAGAATCGTTTTAACGTAAAATTTTGTGGTCATTTAGTACAATACAATTCAAATCTTGATAGGTAGCAAAAGCCAGAGACACTAGCTCCAGCTGCCATTTTGCATAGCACGAACAGGTACGACAATAAGATTACCTTGTGTGCATACATACTTGTTGCATCAGAAATCATGTGGTAATATTCCAAGGACGCTTCTTACGTGCTTAGTAGACGGGGGTTGGGAAAAGCAGAAAGCCTTCCAATGCTAGCAAAGTTGTCGGGATGAGAATTAGAGGTAGTTGGAATAAGTGCCATTACTTCTAAAATAGTACTATGGTAAACCGGAGCAATTTGAATCACCGGAAAGTATTCGGCACTGTTGTTTTTATTGCTTTTTAACAGCTATAGGCTTCCATCTTGATTCTTTTCTATTGATTAAAATTGATTCCGTTCATAATTTGAGCTTTACCTGGAACTATGATGAAATATGATTTCTCTTTGAAAAATGATGGAAAATGAAAATGTATAGAGTTATTTGCAGAGGAACATAAGTATTTGTACTTTAAAGCATAGCAAGTTAAATTTTTGCATAGTCTAAGCTGTTGGGGTGAAATGGGTCATCCTGATCTGCTCGATACATCTAGCATTCTTCCAAGGCGAGTCCATCTCTGGGGATCTCTTATTTGATTTTTTCTTTCATTTAGTGCCACTTCTATGAAGTTGTAAGGGAATGAACAGTTACAATTCATTTCCCAACACGTTGCAATAGACTTCTGTAACGCCAGTTTTCAACACAATAGGCATATTTTGAATTTGAATTCTATTTCATATAATAAATCTGTTATCAAGCGTGCCCTTGCTATGATAGGGATTGAAAGCAGAGTGGTACTAAGTCCTTATCTATTTTGCTAAACAGTAAAAGTTAATGAGCTGGATGTACGCATATAGAAAAATTTTCCTTTTCTGTTGAATGATATTATACAACTGACTCTGGTAACCATTTAGAGATGGTGTCCTGTGAATAGGTCTTGAAGAATCTCCTCTGCTTTAAGATATAAGACGTTCAAATTCAGAAACACTAAAAAGTGAACCATATTCAAAGATGGATCTAGACCGGGTTGGCCAGGTTCAAAAACCCGGGAATGTTTTAAAAATTCCATTCCAAATGATTATGAATATTTTTAGTTCAAAATCTCTACAAAGATTTTTGTAAAGTATGGAGTTACTCCGTATCAATATTGTCAGATTCTTGTAGCTATAGTCTTCTATTCATAACCTAACACAATACACAGATAGTCAGCAGAATGTCTCTCACTTCTGCAAAGTGCTATATTAAGTAGCACAGCAAGAGTATCTGTTGAAAATCTGATTTGCGTAAGAGAAGAAAATTTGAACCCAGTCAACCAATTATTCGCAGTCAACCATTCTGCTGAAAATAGTCAAAATCCTGTCAAAGCACAAAACTCCATCGAACTCCTATATTCTTCGCGGTGTTTGAACGAAATCCGATCTGAAAGTCATTAATAGATAGTGCTTAGGCCGTTCTGATGGAGATCTGGTAGAAGTTAAATGCAGTTAATAGACAGTCTCTGCAATTTTTCTCTGAATTCATTAAAACTTTTCATTCATGGAATTAGTAGAATATATCAACCTTTACCCGGCAGATATCATGGCATAGAAACGTTTTCAAAGTGGGCGTGTCTTAAGTAGTAAAAAAGATGTTGTCCCCAAAATCGTAAGCTTTAACCCGGCCACCTGACTCGCTGAATCCGCGCCTGTTATTATTCCGATCCATCCTATTATGAAACTCTAAATGGTTCAGAATTCTATAGCATTGTGCAGAGATGTAATGGCATCGGGGGAGTAAACCCCCTATATCTTTCGTGCATGCTTTTCTAGGCCTGTAGGCGCAGTAATTGGCACAAAAACCACTGAGAAAATTACACAGCAGGGCAATTGAATAGACATTTACACAAGAGATTTATATCTCATTGCTCACGACACAGGTAACTATTTGAATTGTGGCTAGATATGCTCAATTTTCATTAAAAGTACCAGCAATAATATTTCACAACTCGCTAGCAACAAAATGGCACTCCAATTCTGATTCAGTCCCTTCAGGGATTGATTTTGAGGGGACTCAAGGGCGGAGCCCCTTGTTAAAATTAATGGTCAATTGGGGGGCTCAGACCCCCTTAAAGATCTTGCATTGGCCTTCCTCTTCAAAGTGTATTGACCTAGCTTCTAAAGTGTTTTGTATTTCTATGATTAATTATTCACTGCCACATAGTAATAGAGACATTTCAAATTGTTTATTAACCTTTATTAGTACTTGACTAAAGTATCACTTCTGCGTCCTTCAAAGTATGGGCATGGTTGCAGCTAGGTCACACCTAAAACATGAGCATGGTTGCTTCTAGAGCCCTCCTTGTTAAAACTTTAAGAAGTTACTACTTAGTCCCCATAGTTAAGAGTTTAGCTCTACTCCATTGCTTTAGAGGTTGTGAAAATGTGAGCTGTGTTCAAAGTAATTAGAACTAAAGCTATTTACACAACAACTGATAAGTGATTTTCCAAATAAGAACAAGGGATTCTCATGAAATTAAGCATTTTTCAAGCGATTCATCTCCTTTTATAAAGCTAAATGAATGCAGATTTGACCTGGCAGGTTATTGAATTGTAGCACTGCAATGTTAATAAATGGGCATAGTCATCTTGTATAGGAAAACTAGTTTATCATTCAGTAGAGAATGAAGATGCAGTGTAGTGGAGAGCATTTTAATGGACAATTTCAATTTTGAACTTCATCTATTTTCTTAATTAGAGGTCAAAAATAGTTGCATAGGACTAGTCTGGACGTTGCCAAAATGAGGCACTTGCTTTCAGAAGAGAGGCAGACTCATAGGAAGGAAATATGACAGTTTTTGGATTGAACCAAATCCAGAGTAAACAGACAAGAGTAACAGCAGTATTGATTTGCTTGCACTATTTGCTTATTTTGAAAACCGTTGATGCACGTGTTTTTCTTCTAGAATGCCAAAAGTTTTAAGTCAACTTGAGGAAACTTTTAGCACTAGGTGCTGATCCTAGTTTCTTATAAAAAAATGTGCAGTGCTTTTTCCCTTCAGGATTCTTAGTCGCCTTATATGAGACAAACAAGTCAAATGATTATTAGTAGTTGGTATTTTTAGGTCTTGGTGTTTTTAGGTCTAACAGGATAAGAGCCATAAATAACGGTGTGCATTAAGGGAATCAGAGCATATAAGAGTCTATAATAACAACTCTGACTTGACGCCTTTCATGTTTAACACCAATAAGATAACAGAAATGTTGCTTTTGCATGACAATAAAATCATTCCACTGTCTTGGGTTACATACAATCCAATGCAAGAGATTGTACTAGATTACTATCTGAGAATGTCTGATATACGTTATCTAAAGAACAAAATATGCGCAGCATGAGATTTTGCAACAAAAGACATAAAAGTTGCTTGATAGTGTTATTAGGTATTAAAGAGCGCTGTTGTTCTTGCAGAATTAAGGGCAAGGATTTTTCATGTTCGCGGAATAATGAGTCCCATTCTGTCATAAGTGTGTGGAATTGTGGGCTACATTTTTTCAAGTTTAGGTCTAAGTATGAGTCCTAAGTTAAAATTAGAGCTGCACGTCCCCTTTTAACCTTAGGTTTACTTACACCACCTTTAAATTATTGCAATGTATTGTAGTTAATTGGAGCTTGTACACTTTACAGCAACGCCATGAAGATATTAAGGTTTCATTGTATATAATGTTTTTATTGTAAAACCCTTCATTTACTGTTAGCTCGAGCAATCTATAGAATTGTGTGCATTAAGCTGAAGAACATGAGTCGCACCTGTTGAAGAGAACTAGGTGGGGCAAATTTGTTTTTCAACATGCCGTTCATGGGGTAAAAGAAAACTTGACCTGAGCAAATGGTGTGGTAAAATATTTTTGAGAGTATGTAATATTTTCTCTTCGGCCCCTCCCTAATAATGACCTTCGAATAATGACCACTCCCAATGCACTTATAAAAAGACTACAAAGAAGAAGCAAATCTAACCCTCTGGAGGCATTTTCTTGGACACAAGACGGTCATTTCGGATCAAATTGTACATAAAGTAGTATATATTATTTCATAAACAATTGTCCTTTGACCTAAATTCTAACATTGTGTACTATACCATTCCTTTTAAAATCCTATATATAGATAGTAAAGAGAAACAGTTTTCTCCACCAAGTGAATGTGGAAATACGACTGAAAGGTTAAGCGAGATATATAAGTCCTGTTTGCACTACAAGAACTAACCCGGGTTCACCCCGGCTTCGACCCACTTTAAACTGAACCTGAAACAGAGGTGGGTTCGCCCCGGCTTCGACCCAGGTTAGTTGCTTTACACATAGAGTAAACGCAAATCAGGGTCGAGCCCGGGGCAGTTTTACTATTCACACATGCATGTTTCTAATTTATAGCAATGTGCTCTACTCTTATTCAACTGTATTTTCATTGATTGTGCTTATAGACTAACAACTCTATTTCAAATCGAAAAAATTTTGCTAAAATGAGTACGGAAGCTGTTGAAAGAAGTTCTATTTGGGCTGATAATAATATAATAGTAATAATAATAATAATCACAAGAAGTTCTACAGGGCTTCTCTTGATAGCAGCTATATTTATAGCTGATTGAATTACCCTGTAAAAATATAGTATTATTATTATTATTATTATTACTTTATTTATCGTTGGCGCTAAACATAGCTACGTTACAATAAAATATAATGAAGCTAATCTAAGCCAACTTCTAAAACCAACTTCTAAGACTACTAAACCGGATCATTATAAATTTGATAAAACCACTAGCAGAACTAAAGAAAACAGGTAAGTTATAAAAAACCCAGCGATGGCATATAGGGTCTACATAGATGGCAATGACAATCAGAGGGATTCCAATTTCTGATTTTTCTTTTGAAGTCTTTCCGGGAAGTGGAGCTTTTTATATGAGAAGGGAGTGTCAGCCACAATTGTGGTCCTCTGACACGTATAGTTTCCATCCCATATAAAACCGTTTTTACTTTGGGCTGCAGGAATTCATTATCATATCTAAGATTATAGGAGTTGTTAAGCAATGGGAAAACTTCCCTCATGAAATCGGGGTTTTGATAATTTTTAGTTTTAAACATTTCAGTTAACATCACTTTCAAATTTTTGACATGGATAGTTGTAGATAAATCTTTTTTTAACAAGGATTCAAAGCTTGAGTTTTGGTCTCTGTAGGTAATTCTTAATACACGCTCATGAAGTTTATTAATATTATTATTAAGTTTCCTTCTATGAAGCATCCAAGTTAATGGGCAATATTGGAACTGGCTATATATAAAAGCTTTCATTAAAATCCTTAGTTTTTCTTGGACTAGTAAATGACTGATACGAGAAAGTGCGTATAGTTTATTGCTAACCTTTTTACATAAGGTACGTATATGATCCTCAAATGTAAGTTTGTTGTCGATTATAACACCAAGTAGTTTTTCCTGGTTACTTTCATGTATAGTTGAACTACCAATTTTGATTGAAATTGCATCTGCATGATTGGTGCCTAAAGTTATTAGATGGCATTTGTCTTCATTGAGGTTCATATAGATGTCATAGAACCATTTGCTAGACACAGCTGAGTCAATTTCCAATCTGGAGATCACCCTATTTATACCTCTGTCAGAGGCAAATAGTGTGGTGTCATCCACGTAGTTGCAGATGTCAACTTTCGCAAGTTGAAGAAAGAGGTCATATATAAATATATTGAAGAGCATCGGTCCAAGGACAGAGTCCTGTGGGACACCCAAAGTTACTTCTTTCCAAGAGCTGAAGGAACCATTGATATTTACTCTTTGTTGTCTGCCATGTAAATAGTTGTAAATAAATGTTAATGCACAATGACTAAGACCGTATACCTCCAATTTGGCTAGTAACCGACCATGCCTCAAACAATCAAATGCCTTCGATAAATCTAAAAAAATGGCTCCAATTTTCCCTCCGCTATCGAGAGATATTTTCAATTTTTCTAGTAGGCGTGATAAAGCATGTTGAGTGCTAAAGTCCTTTCTGAAACCGCAAGGGAACGGTGGCAGATAATTTGTTTTGTATGCAGACAAGTGCTTCTTGTCGCAGAGTCTCTCACGTACTGTTGATATTGTTGGTAAAATGCTAATTGGCCTGTAATTATTCTTTTTAGTTGTCTCGCCCTTTTTATGCAGTGCAGATACATCAGCACACTTGAGTTCAGTTGGAAAGATTGAATATTCAATGCAGTAATTAAATATTTCCAGCAAATGGTCAGTGCATATGCCAGATACGTTTTTAAGAAGTTTAGGAGGTACATCTTTATAGGTTGTTGCCTTTTTGAGTTGAGGTTTGCGATCTCAATTTCGATTTCTTGTCTGGTAAAAGAAGTTTAGGAGGTACATCATTATAGGTTGTTGCCTTTTTTGAGTAGAGGTTTGCGATCTCAACTTCGATTTCTTGTCTGGTAATAGAAGTTTAGGAGGTACATCTTTATAGGT
>WIPJ01067812.1:107310-138683 GCA_018155075.1 Cassiopea andromeda
TTTTAATCTTAGCCAGCCTCTTTTTCTTCTTTGGCAGCTCTCTCATTATTGGGATTAAGCTGCGGCAATACAAAGAGTCTTCATCATTTTCACCTTCTATGGTTTTCTTCAGCATTACATCACACTCTTCTATGGATTGTGTCAATGCTGAAGCCTGGGATTCCTTCTTCCTTTTTCTACTTGGTTGGGAAGGCCTAATTGGAGTTTCTGTGATTACCTCACCAATGCTACTTGGACTTGGTGGTGTAATCACAGAGTCCTCTGAAAATGGACTACACAGAGGGTCAATCATTAAAGGTAAATTGCTTTCAGATGGCTTGTTTGCACTCATTTCACAGAGAAATGCCATTTGATCAAACAACTGGCACTTTGGCAATTCCCTGGCAGGTGTACCAGATCTTGACAGGCGGTTCCTCTTGTCGAGACATTTCTTCAACATGTCCCTCAAATTCTTCAATTGTTTTTGAAGGAATATAACTGAAAAATAAGATAAAAAAAATCCATTTTAGATAAATAATTTTGAATACTTTGTTCAAACAAAAACAAACAGAAACTAGAGTTTCTCTTATGGATTTCAGTTATATGACATGACACAGCAAGGCTCATTCATCACAATTTTGCATCACTCCTTTACATTATGGTTTTCAAAATTGAGAAAGGAGCAAAAAGAAAATGTAGCTAAATCTGGTTTCTCAACTCACTATCTTTATTGAACATGGAAGATAGACTCTTCCAGGCATTTTGCTTCATTGCCCTGTCTTTATAGCACTGTGAATTTACTTTCCACAGACAGGGCAGACCTCTAACTGCCTCTAGAAATGCCTCCTTGTCAAAGGCTGATGACTCCTAAAATGTGACAAATCCAATGATAAATCATTTATTGCTAAGATTTTATCAAGACCTAAATCATAATCGTGACACTTGTCAATGAACTCTAATTGCCGTTCTGGGTCAGCTACAATGGGTTGATTACAGGGTAACAACTTAAGAAATGCTTTATAATATTGGACTAGTTCCTCTTGCTGAAATGAAGACTATACAGTTTGTAGAGTTTCGTAAACTTCTATCACCCCATCCTAAGTGAATATGATAAACTATCAGTAAAAACTTACCTTTCCCATGCTCTGCATTTCCTCTCCTTGTTGTTGCATTCCAAGGATTGCTGACAAAACGTTCGCATTTTGCCCAGAAAGTGCCTCAATTGACAGAGTAAAATTAAATTGGCTACCGCTGTTAGACGCCATTTTGCTTTCACTGTTCTCTTTCCACCCTTCGCCGCGAAATAGTAGGACTCTATCCTACTCCAAGAGAATTCGCCGCAATTCGCTACGAAATCTCAAAGAACTAACTGCGCATGCCCAAATCCATTTCGCAGCGAATTCGCAGCGAAATTCGCCTCGTGGAAATCAGCCTTAAAAATACTCATCGATAGACTTGATTCCAAAAAGTCGCCAGGACATGATAACATAAGCTCTGGGATACTCAAACTCATTCCAAGTGAAGCAGCAAGTTTTCTGGAAATTATATATAAAAAGTTTTCAGCAACTTCTGAAATACCGGAAGATTGGAAGATGGCGAATGTTACCCCTCTGCATAAGAAAGGAGCGAAAAGTACTCCATCAAATTATAGAACAGTAATCTTGAGCATACAATAAAATCTTCTATGTATAACCATCTGGAAAAATATAGCCTTATCACAAGCAAGCAACATGACTTCAGGAAACATTTTTTTCCTGTAAAACTCTACTTCTAATCCCTTGTTCATGATTTATGCCATGCAAGAAATGCTGAAGGACAAACTGACATTATATTCCTTGATTTCTCAAAAGCCATTGGCATGGTTTCACATAGAAAACTTTTACAGAAGCTAAATAGCTAGGGTTTTAGAGTTCAGTGCCAGTCATACGACACTACAAAAGAATAAACGTAAACACTGGGCTCAGTTCTTAAATCATCCCCATTAATACTTTACACGTGCTGCCATATGCATTTGCTCATGGTTCTCTAAATTAAATAATTTTTATTTTTATTCAAATTAAAAGAATTTGCAAAGAACTAAGCAAATTTTGGTCGCAAATTTTCTTATATACGCTTGCATGCATTGGAACATCTCATTTGTACGTTGAAATGTGCGTCAGAGTGGCAAAATGTGACGAACATCTACAGAACATGAAAAGTTTGAGAAATGTTTTGATGTTCATTAAACATTTTTTGAACTACGCCGAACATTGCCCAACATGACATTTATCATCAAAAAGGGTGGCCAAACGCGACGAACATTTGCAGAGCATGGAAGTTTAACATTGCTCGTTGAATTATTGGTTCCGTTTGGCCAGGGCTTAACATGATATCTAGAAATGCAGGGATGGAACTTAAGACCTGGCCAAACGCGAAGAACAAATTAACGAACAATTTTCAACTTTCATGTTCTGCAGATGTTCGTCGCGTTTGGCCACTCTGACGAGCACTTCAACAAACAAATGAGATTTTCCAATGTACGCAAGCGTATATAAGAAACTTTCCGACAGAATTGACTTAGTTCTTTGCAGATTTTTTTATTTGAATGAATTTAATACTGACTAAATTTAACAAAAATCATGAGCAAATACATAGGGCAGCAAGTTTAGGGCATTAGCGGGATGATTTTGGAAAATAAGCTCAAGCGTTTACGTCAATTCTTTTCAAGTGTCTAACAACTCTGCACCTAATATTTGGTCCCCGGAATTATCATTTTCTATAAAACCATGCTCAATTCTCATCATTTCCATGCTCCATTCCTATCATTCTCATAAATCCAGCAAAGTCATACGATTCTGTATACTTTATTTGCTTGCTTCTGCGATCGAGCGCTTTCATTGCAAAATGTTCGTTGAATTGTTCTTCACGTTGGGCAAAACGCAAGAAACATTGCATCGAACATTTGCAGTGAATGTTGAACATTGTTTGTTGAATTGTTCGTCGCGTTTGGTCAGGGCTTCAGTATAACCACGTGCTGACCAAGGTTCCAAAATGCTACAACTAATCAGACCTTTACTATCAAAAGGTGTAGTAGCCAATCAGAGCTCGCAGAGCGAACATAAACTTTGCGAAAAATAAACTTAGCCCCATTCCCTTCCAAGTAAATATATACCATCATGCAGTTTAACGATATTTAGTGATAGAAATCAATCGTACTTTTGAAGAAGCACTACGGATGGTATGCAAAGGCAGTGAATCAAAGCTGGAATAACTAAAGGAAAAATATGGAACCGTTCATCAGCACAATCTGCAGCTGCTACTGATTCAATCATTAGCAACTGCAGATTGTGCTGATGAATGGAAACTTTTCGGAAAGTTTCAAGGCACAAAAAAAACTAGATCCAACACTTATGAAAAAAGACATTTACTCACAGAGATGTCCAATACAGTTTGAGAAGCAAAAGCCATTTGCAATTGCCGAATGTCAAGACACCAAAACATGGAATTGAAAATATTCAATGTATAGGTCAACTTTTATGGGTCTCATTATCGGACGAAATTAAGGACTCTGACACACTAACCAAATTCAAACAAAAATAAAATCATTGAAAGGAAGTACTTGAGTCTGCAGGTTGTGCAATGTATTCCTTACTGGAATAGGATTTTTATAGTTACATTCTTTTTCTCTTAAGGGAAATTAGTACAATAATTTGTTTTTTCTTACCTCTGTTGGAATTAATAAGCTATTAAGCCATATTTGTATTAGTTTGCCAACATTAAAGAAATTGTAAATAACTGAATAAAATGCTGCTATTGGATATATGTTAGCTGCATAAGACTTTGCATGATACCAAACCAAGAGAAGAGAGACCCTGTAGATTACTTGCTTTATTTTATGATCTTTGTGGACTTGAGCATGTGATTAGAACTTATTTTGTGCAATGATGTAAGTATTCAGGCTAGCTAAAATTAGTAACAAATACTAAGCTGTTAAAACAACTCTACAATGAGTATCAACTTGAGCAACTGATAAAGGATTATACAAGGGTTGCTGTAAGAGACGCTCATTGACCATTCCTCAGGAAACATACCAAAGTTTATTCTTATTTCAGGAGTTATCAAATCGGGTATGGTAGACCATTTTCTGATTTATGCCATACGGAATATGGACGCATGAAGGATTAGGTCTAAACATCAATAATTCTTGAAACACAAAGGTTAAGAACTTGCGATAAAGCAAAATTCTTACATGATCTAAAAGAAGTGAATTGGGAGCAAGTGCTATCCTCGTTTTCTGAATCATCAAATCTAGTGGTTAATAAATTCCATGAGATTATTGATGGGTTACTAACTGCACATGCACCAATTGGAAGAGACTTAATGTCCGGTGTGGATTACACCACAAATAAAAAGTCTTATTGAAGAGAGGGATATTGCCAAGAAACAATCTACACAAAACCCCAAACTTCTCAATTCTCACGAGCCTCTGCGAAACAAGGTGATAAGCACTATTAGATTATCTTTAAGATTACACAAATCGTCCTCCGGCGTATTTAAGATTATTGTCCATAATGCCATTAACAAAGAATAAATTGTTTGCTTTGCTTGAAAAAATAATGAATTTTTGCAACTGTTGTAAAAGATGATATTTTAGATTCAACATCATTGGGATCATCGGTCAAATATCTATTTGAAGAATGATTTCATTCCTATTTATGAGGTAACAAATAATTTTCGCAAGTGTTATCATATCATGGGGTGGCATGGCTATATTTCAACTTCATTAAAAGCTGGCACAATTCTCCAAAACACTCGTAAATTTGACACTAAAAATTATACAGTAATACGAGACATAGTAAGCTCCATTTTGAATCACTTTTACCCATACTATTAGTGCCATAATCTATACATGTGGTATACAATAAATTTCAACATGTCACGTACTCCTATATTGGATGTTTTTGTATGCCCATTCCTGGGGGATGTCTGAGCGGCGACCCCCCTGACCCCATGCTTTCTTTGAGACCCCAAATAATGACGATTCCGACACCACATGGAGTCCCAAACCCTTGTTTGGATCCCCTGCGTTAAACCATTGGCAATTAGTGCTTGGGTCTGCACAGTTGGTTAATTCTAGACAAAGTAATGCTAGAGTAAATTGTTGGAAACACAGTCACAGGCTTTCGGTTATAGCTCAATCTAGAAAAGCTGTTTTGAATGCGAGAATAGGTCTTCTAAAAATTTTGACTGTCAATGTCATAGCAATGAAGCAATAAACAACAGTCATGACTTATAACATTCTTCATGGTCTGTGTCCTGACAATCTTCGTCATAAATTGTTGAAAGATCCATGATTTCTGAGTATGGAACGAGAAGTCGTAGAGATTTGCAAATACCCAAAATTAGATTAGAATATGCAAAGAGAAATTTTTACTTCTCGGGTGTCAAAAACTGGATTGATATTCCTGATAGCATCCAAGAACAAGAGTCACTCGCTCGTTTCAAACTGGGATTTAGAAAGTACCTTCATAACCTGCAAAGCCCAAACACGACCTTTTGGTAGAGCTGCAATTTTATTCTATTTACTTTCTGTTTTCTCGGTTACTGTAACTACATATTCTTTTTTTTTTCCTTCTAAATCTTACTGAAAGGATGTATGTGTTAAAGTATTATTTGAAAATTGAAAAAATTTGAAAAAAGCATGCTAAATGGATATTTCGATAGCTAAGAGTACGCATGGTTTGCCTGGCAGGTTCTGAATTGTGGCACTGCAGTAAAGGTAAAAGGGCTTTGTTTCCGTTTGTGGCTGAAATTGAAATGTTGTTTATTGAACTTGAGCCGCCCGCTCCCTAATGGTAGAGTTGCACAGCTGGTGATTGATCTATTACTTTAATTAATTATTTGTGTTCATTTGTGTTCTTATGCTTAGTAAAATGGCAACAGGTTACTATGCAGTTTCGTCCTCCATGTGGTATCGATTTCTATTTGTATTCTTGTAAACATTTATGCGTCACGCTGTGGTCGTAGGTTGTTCTACACGGATTTCGTGATTCTCTGTGACGGTAAAGTAGGGGCATGGGAGGTACTTTATTCAATGCTGTGGCGTCACGGCGACAACATTGTTTATTCAGAGGTTTTACATAATGTAGGAGCTCCTGCACCGCAAAAGTTAACGAAATTGTCGAATGAAGCTATGTTTTCCAGTTTCTATCTATCCCTGTGCCATCTTACCGTTTAAGGTAGATAGGACATGCAAGCACTAAAATGTCATGTTAGTGCCTACATACTAAATTGAAATGTGTATACTTTAAGAAATCTTTATGCAGGCGTTCCGATATTTTTGTAGATGTCGAAAAATGTGCTCTCACTTGGTCTTTGATGGTTAGGAATGTGATATTCCAGAAGTCTATTAAGGAACTGGATGCCTTGTATTAACTAATGTCGGTTCTGAGAATGCATGGTTTGCATCTTATCTATGTAACAGACAGCAGCTTTGCAGAGTGAATGGAGTGTCCTCGGGACTTGATGATATAATTTTTGGAGTTATATAGGGCTCTTATCTTGGACTTTTACTGTTTTTGATTTACAGTAATGATCTTCCATCTACTTTGCAAAGCAGCCAAGTCACCATGTATCCTGAAGATACCACCATATCACATTCTACCGAAATATCTTTGATCTCATTGAAGACCTTAATAGGGAATTCTACCATCTGAAGCAATGGCTTCAAGGCTTGCTCTAAATTTGATCAAGACTCAAGTAATTGTGGTAGGATCTCCGCCAACCCTTATGAAAATCTCTCATATGAAACTTATTACTATCAAATTCCGCAAAGCTGCGAGTCAATACAAAAGCTGCAGATATCAAGTCAATGCAATGGCTAATGATATCTAGTCTCAAAAGTCCTGAAATTTTGATAGTGAATCCCAAAAGAAGCAGCTTCATTGAATAGAGGAAATTCGAAAGATTTAAATGAGATACTCTCTTATGGTATGAGTTTTAAAACAGCTCCGTGCTTTTGATATTTTCTAAACTCTGCTGCTTCCTTAAGGAACTAACTTGAAACGTGTGCATAGTATAACATGGGACTAGAAATTCTCAAGTCCAAGCTCGACTTCTCGTTCAATACAAAAGGCAGCATGCTTATTGACTTCTTCAGGTTTTGGCATTCAATTTGATACCAATTCTGTAAACGTAGCTATGAAAAATCGAGTGTACTTGCACGCTTGGAAAGTAGAAGCATTGGATTGCAATAACATTGGATTGCAACATCAGTTTCCGACACACATTTGTTTGAGTTCAGCTTCATAAAGCATCTTGTCTGTATATAATACCTTAGGAATATGTCTCTCCACTTATGAAAACCTTGGAGTTTCATATGGATAAACAGGTAGAGCCACCTACCTCTGTTATTGATGACTCACAAAGATTGTTGAAAATGCTAAATATGTGTGAACTCAACTTGATGAAGATCTTATTTGGGATGAACATCTTACATTTGTTTGTGCTAAGGTATCTCATACTTTAGGGCTTATAGAGTATGCTAAGAAACTGCTATCCCAGGAAGCTCTTTGCTATATGCATAGAGGTATCGTTGAGCCATATTTTCGTTACTGTAGTTTGGTATGGGGGATCTGTGGGGAAACCAGGCTTCTTATACTGCAGAAGTTACAACTTCTTGCTGCCAGAAGAGTGAAAAACAGTACCCATGATGCACCTATTGATGCCCTAAGTGGGAAGCTTAACTGGCCAATTATCTATGAAATCATTAAACGAAGGACAGCGACCATGGTTTACAAGTCTTTAGATGGTCTCGTGCCAATATATCTCTATAATATCTTTCCAAGAAACTTTACCCGAGACGCTGTCTATTTGAGAAATTGTAAGACTGACGAGTGCCTCTTTTCAAAACTGCTAATTGGCAGAAGTCATTTCGATATTGTCGGGCTAATGCTTGGAAGAACCTTGAATCTAAAGTTATAAAAGCATCTTCAGTATCTGTAATTAAACATCGACTTTTATATCTTTCTGTCCCTATGTTACTTCTCTGTTATTTTAGTTCTGCAATTAGGGCATTTACTTTTACTGTATATATATATAGTGTATTTTAAATTGTAAAGTTTGTCACGAACCCCTAGAGAACAGTTTCATTTTTATTTCATTTCATTTTAAATGTTTAAAGAGGGTGGCCCTTCAGTAATTGCTGATTTGCAAGGGGCCCTCTATTTATGATAAAATATAATACAAAGTAACTACAACATATATAATTACAAGCCTAATTACAAAATAATATGAAAGTAATTAATATTATAAGAGAGAGGGAGTAGAAAAAGAAAAGGCATAATAGTAAGTCATATATACAGTAAAATGTTTTAGAGGAAAGGAAGGAGGCAAAATAGAAATTAATTTGCTAAAATATTAAGTTGCTGAGAGTAGGTGCTCTTTTAGCTTCTCCTGGTAGGTTGTTCCATAGGTTACCCCACGATACGAAAAACATTTTTGTCTATTCACGGAAGAATATTTTGGTATCTTAAGGTCAGAAAACGCATTACGCAGGGGACGAGTTTCTATAACTCTTGACCAGCAGAGTTTCTAACGAGAAGGTGGTATAAGTACTGGGCAGATCGTTAATGTAGATCTAAATTAAGAGAGGTCCAAGGCATGACCCTTGTAGAACACCAACTTCAATTTCTCCCATAGTAGAGTCATGGTCACCTACACTACAGTATTATGTTCTGTTAGAGAGGAAGCATTTAAACCAGGAGAGTTTTCTCTGTTGAATCCCATACAGCTTAAGTTTATTACAGAGAACGCGATGATCCACCGTACCAAAGGCCATTTGTAGATCTACAAATACCATACCGAGCATCCTACCAGAATCCAGCCCCATGTACCAATCATCAGTATTTTTAAATGTAATGAAGCGTCTAAAACCAGACTGAATAAGACGTAGTAAACCTTTGTGGTCAAGATATTGGTAGAATTTATTAGATACAAGTTGCTCAAGCAATTTAGATATATCTGATGGGACTGATATAGGGCGGTAATTCGATTTATCATATTTGTCACTTTCTTTAAAGATTGGGATCACCCACGAAATTTTCCATTAATTAGGGAATTTACTCCCTTCGAGTGATGTGTTAAAGTGTTAGCTGATGGAGTTACCTTACACAAAGAATGGATTGAAAATGAACAGAATGAAATCAAATGATAATGGAAAAGTTTGGTTAAGCGACTGACAGTGGAGTAGCCAGGGCAATAAGAATGGGATGGGGGCAAAAATGAGAAATTTTTGACTACACCTTTTATAAAAATATGTCCACTCCCTCTTGTAAGTTGAAGAAGGGGCCTACTCAATAATCCATGGATAAAAGCACAAACGGTTCATTAACGCTAATATTCTGCAGAAAGGCCATTAGATGGTTAGGGTCTAATTTGGTTTGAGCAAAACTGGACAGTGTCGGCCAAATCATGTAGTTCATTGTTCATGTGAAGCCAAAACTGTCGCTCCTTACCTATCTGGAAGGTGCGCTTTATCCCTAAGTGACCTGAACATGGACAGCAGTAGAGCCTTTGCATAACTTGCTGCACCAGGTATTCTGGATTTATAGTGGCTTATTGAGGCAGAGATTGGTGAAATAGGGATGAGTGAATGCTGAGGAGCAGAGTTACTAAGGGAATCGGGTGGTTGCTGTGGTAGCCGAGAAAGTGCATCAGCATTTTCATTGACAGTGCCTGGGCGGTGTTTGATGACAAAGTAAAAATTTGAAGTGGCATGACCCACCAGGCGAGCTGTCTCTACCGACTGACCTTTTCTATGTTTATACTGTTGGGAGGAAGAAGAAAAACAATCGTTCAGATCTCCGATCTACTTGTTCGAGTACCTCCGCCGAAAGTACGTAAATAGTCTGTTGGTACTACAGAACTTTACTATATCCAGAACTTTACAACATCTTTCAACTTCCAGAGGAAGATAGTGGGATCCTCGTCAGACTTGAGTCGGCTAATCTCAAATTCGACAATATTCCTCTAACGATCCACAGAAGAGCAGACAGAAGCTTGCAAACCTTGCTTTAAATGTTGATATGAATCTTTCGCTTCATTGGGGGAGTGCGTGGAAATATGTAGCTGCAAACCCAGGCAAGAGCGCTGGCAAAATACATAACCTCTTCTCCTTGTTCCAGCTATTGGCAGTCGCAAAACACTCAAATTGATGAAACCATGTGAGGATATCTCCCGAACAGAGTTTCTCGGGCTGAATTGACGATGCTGCCATTTTGCGTAAAAATCTTCGTCACCTCTGTCATCTGTGGTAAAGCTACTGCTGGTCTCTCGAAGATAGACATATAAGTGACAACGTGTTTATCATAGCTTTGGCTAAGTCATTCATAAACTTGGCTACTACATACTGAATCAATCCACCAAAGGAGCGTTGCGACGTCAATCACAGCAGCTTTCTCCCTGCCCTATTCTCGAGCTACTTCAGCACATGTTTTTGAGACTTATGGGAGCTTTCACGAAGCGCAGCTCCTTCTTTCAATGCTAAGCTGTTTATTATATTTCTTGCTATTTCTACCTTGCTCAAGATTTGCAAACTCATTTTATCACTGTGTCTGATATTTAAAATTTAATGCTGCAGCCTTTCACAAATTTTGGAAGTCATGGGAGCTATCAGGGAATACGCAGGAGCATTTTTATACAGTTGTGAAGGGAGTGGTGATAGAAAGTCTGTTTTGAGTCATCTTGTTAAAATTTAGCACGAAACCAACTATTGATCAACAACCCACCGAAAAGATTGAATGTTGTGCTGTCAAACTTCATGGAAAAGCATGTGATGTTACCCGAATTCTTCTTTCTTCTTAAAAATTATCCTCACCGAAAGTTTGTGCTTCCTTTTTCCTTTTCTCCATCATCTTTGCTTTTCTCTTCAATGTTGATAAGCATCCAAAATCTACTGACATTTTACATGTAATTACCAATTAAAAACAAAACCCCTAAATCTCTTGGTGGCAATGAAGGAGAGTACCCTCATTGGTTCACAAACATTACATGACATAATGTAAAGAATGGAGTGCCACCGGTGGCCACAGGTAGTGTTTCCAGTGTACTTGCGACTGCCTGCGGCACCTAAAGAAAAGTTCAACATGATTCAACTTCTTCCTGGTACCGCCGATAGCCACAGGTACTAAGCCTCCAATATAACCTTGCTGCCGGTGACCATCGCAGGCAATGTGTTTCCAATGTGCTTTATCTACCGCAGGCACACTTGCGGTGGTAGTCGCCGGCAGTCATACACTGGGCCCTGCACACGATTATGTGGTAATTTAAGCGTAACTTTGTCGGTCTTTCTAGCATGAGGGTGTTATGTATGTTATGCTGGCTGCTGTCCAACGGTGTAACTTGTGTTGGTAACATCTTACAATATTTTAAGCGTGCATAGAGATTTTCACGTTCCACTAATGCGCATCCTTAAAACTTTGAAATTCCATAAGCATTGCCAAGAAAGGTTTAAGAATGTTTTGATCTGAAATTGAGAAAAAGTTAAGAAACTTTCAATATTGCGGCTGAGAAAGACTTTCACAGGGGGAAACTTTGTGCAAAATTTGTGAACCTATCGATCACATAGTGCGCACTCAAGACACAAATCAGTTTACAATACCAGTCTTGGTGAGTCCGGCTTTGTTTAAGTTCAATTTTATAAAGATGATTAGGTCCCCGCTTTCTTGTTTCTTGCACGACAGATGGCCAACAATACCTAGTTTGTCTTATTGGAGATTGGCTTTCATAAGGAGAAGAAATGATCTATCACAAAGAAAACTTAGCACTTTGCCAATAATTATGACTGCTTTACTAATGCCTTCACTTTGCATTGCTCTAAAACAGGACATGATTGTGCAATATAAATTGTTGACTCCTATAGTATATATATGAAGGATTCAGAATATACGTACTTGATACATGTCCAAAATGTCCAGGATCTATCTTCTGGATGCAATTAGAGGATAGACACAGGATACTTAAGAACTTCATACAAACCATTGCTATTTTGTTACCATCCCAGCTCTCCTTGTTGTACATGGTTTATGGTCAATATGACCTAACTCTACTAAGTTACGAAAGCTTGTATCTCATTCGGCTAAGAAATGGTCTGCATTGAGGGAAAACTCACAGATTCAGAAGCTCTGCTTACTGGCCTAAAAATTCTACATCCCTGCAATTTTTGCTGCATTTCCTTAAATCCAAATTTACTTCAACTGAATAAAGTAAAGATTCTAATAGCATATTTATCGGGGATTCAGAATAAATGCATTTTATATATGTCCAGATTCCATTTACTAGGTGAAAATTGATGAGAAACAAATATCTCATTAAATTCATACCACAAAATTACTATTCTTCAACCCTCCCTGTTCTCCTAGATCGGGCCAAAGCTGGGCTAGTAAAATAAAATCTTATCAGTAATCAGGTTTCTACATTGTTATGGTCAATATGACTAAATTCCACTACTTTAAGAAAGTTTTTATTTCATTTGGAAAAGTAATAGTCTGACTGAGTCACGGGTTGAAACTTTGATTGCTCCCATAAAGTAATTCTACGTCCCTACAATTTTTGTTGTATTGTCCAAAAACCGGATTTGGCTCACTTACACGAAGTACAGATTCTTGTAGCATATTCATTAGGGACTCAGGGATTTCGTAAATTTTTGCATTCAGGGCATACTGTGCCGCCGCTCAGAATTGCTTCCGGCTCCCCTTTCGCTGGTGGATGTAACTGTCGTAGTTGCAATTAAAATGCTGTCAAGTACGCATTATAGAACTAGCTGACTTTGCTGCTGGTCCTTCTGATGCTCCTTGGGCTAGTTATTGAAATAATGAATAGAAGGAGGGTTTTTACAAGAGGCTGTGCTCACAATAAGAAAAGGAAGAGTGAGCAGAAAAAGGAAGAAAAAACATTGAACGAGAAGTTGCGACTGTTTAATAACTAAGGTCACAAGAATTATGCGCAGATAAATATACCTAGTCTTTGGAAGCAGCATTAATATCACAGTATTCACATGATATTCAATGCCAGAAGTCTGGATGCATGACAGCTGAGACTTGTGGCAATAATCACAGACAATTTTCCCGACATCAGCAAACATGATCGGTTACGTCTTTGTCCAAGAATTGTCAGCATAGATAGGAATGTTTCAGAGCATCTTCCATTTTGCACAAGAGTTTCATCCACAGCAGCTCAAGCATAAAATACTGAAATCATTAAGGTTAGTACCTCAGATATATAACGAGGCTTCCAACATAAGTGGCCACTATAGTGGACTGCAAAAAGATACCCATTAAAATATTGGAGAGCACTTCCAGTTTCACACATTGCTAAGCACACACTATGAATCTCGTTCTCCCTGTTGCAACGACTGCTTCAGTACAGGTTTCCAAACTCTTTAATAATTTAGAAGAGCTATATAATCTTTGTAAAAAGTCAGAAAAGATTCACGGTCTATTTGAATCCTCCCAAATAGATATGAATTGCGCAGTTCTATCAGTTAAACGGATCAACAAAGTTCTTTGGGACGCCTGGGAATTTAGCCTGCACACTTTTATAGAGAGGTATGTTTCAATCGTATCCGTGCTGGAAAAGAATCTAAAGATACAACTTTTGAGCGTGATCAAAGGAATTTGGCTTCGAGTTTATTCGATTCTCTCAAACAAAGCAATTTTATTCAAGGAACTGTTTTAAATTATAGGGCCCTTATGCATTATTATACAGAGTGAAAACATTGATTTTTGAAAGCACTTGACTTTGTTCACTCACCAATAACACAGTTAGAAGCACTAAGAGAAGATGCGCTTAGGGTAGTCAGAATATTACTACAGCATGAAAAAACGATAACATTCTTCCGACATACTTAAAGTTTTTGTAATCCGACACTCATCAGAGTATGAAACGTCGTATTGTGGCCGAAAAGTTAACCAAAATATATAGCCAGATGCGATACACTTGATAGGATGCGTCTAATTGGCCCCATGAGTAGCCAAGTAGGACCAATTTGCTATTGTTTACTTGACGAGTCCTCACAAAAACCCAGTCTTGTGTAGACAAAAAGAGTTCGTTTCTTCGTGCTAAATAAGAATGCATGTCAATTAACATTAACAAACCAACGAGGGGCAGTCACAGAAAAGAACACAAATGATAGAGAATCATCATTCCTATAGCATCATGTTCATGTGATCCATAAGGTATAGAAGATTATAATTCATACAAGGCTATGCAGTGATAAAAGCATTGCAATATGATAGGAAGTGCAAGATCTAGTCGAGTAATATATGCAGGCAATCTAATTTTATTGGCTTACGGCTTAAATTATTCCATTTTGCCCATATAGATACGCTTACTATGTAAAATCCAATTAAAAGTTCCATTTCCATTAAGGGGCCATTCACAAAGGACATCCGTCAGAAACATGAACATTAGACCACTCTCATCCCCTTTGTCCAGCATTTCCGTATAAAGGTAACTCCCTGGACGTCCATTTATATGATAGCAAAACTACTTATAGAAATAGCATCTACTCCCCAGATCGGAATATTAAGTGAAGGGTTTGGAAAAAGTATGAAACTAAATAGCCCAGGGATTGCAATAAACGGAGGGCCAGGTAAAATTTCCTAGTAATGCATATTTCCAACATACAAAAGTGCTTCCATTATCCTCGCTCTTTGTCATAATCATTCGTGTGATTTTCAGCTACATTTTCAATGCTTCTGGATGCAATTTCTCTCTTTTCAAGCACTCACCCAGCGATGCAAGCTTTGGGTTCTGGCTGGACTATCCCAATCTTGGTTCAACATTAATAAGCAGGTGGAGTTGCAATAAGAACATCCTGGTACATAGCTGTGTAAAAACAATTAGTCGGGGGAGCATCTATTCCGTATTGGTGAGTACTTTTAACAAAAATTTACATATACCGTAATGTCGGTAGGTACAAAAACTTTCGGCGTCACTAACTCTCTGACAAAAGTTTTTTGAAATACTTATTTGTATCAAATTTCATGTTTTCTAACAATTGTTTAATAAGGAACATTTCAAAAATATCAACATAATCAAGATATCTTTCAAAAAGAGCTTTTTAGATTCGCTCAGTCTTCCCTGTAGCAGGATGCTCTCAAAAACTTTCAAGGAGGTTGGTTTTGGCCCCTTTTTGAGGTCTTCTCGATGGCTTTGAACTGTTCTTTCCAGATACGGTTTTTTTCGATGCTAATACCCTTTTGATCAACCTATTAGAATTTAGAAGAAGATCTGGCTAAACGTTTGCTACCCTATTCAATTAACTTCTAGGGCCGATAGCCATTGTTGAAAAATTACTGGTATCTAAACTAAGCCTTTAATCCTCATTCAATTCGACATGTCTTCTAGTTCATTCTTCAAAGCTGTCAGCAACTCATTCAGGTTTCCTGTTGCGGTATTCACGCATGTATTATCGACATATACATCTGAGATTTATGCATTCCGAGCGATTCTCATAATCATTGATGTACATTATCAAAAGCAGAGTCCCCAAGAACGAGCCTGGTGGAGTAGCTTGCGTTGTAACTCTACAACCCTGAGTATTCACATTTCCTTAAACATCCCTCCCGTATGTCTGAATTTGTCCCTACTTCACCAGAACCTCTCTACCTTGGGTCTGGATATCCTTTGTGATTGGACCCTTATTAAACAAGTAGCAAATAAAAACACTGAAAGCCCTCAAATTTCAGGAAAGATATCTCAGTTTCATTTCCGAAAACACAATAGCGCCTTGAGAGTTAGCAAGATTCAACCAGCTCATGTATTTAGGACCAACCTGGCCGGATACCGGATACAGCCCATTCAAATTAGACTGATGGCACATATTATACCACCATGCTCCATTGAAATCTACTGCGCAGTTTTTTGGGGAAGGATCCTGATCGCGATCATTTGTTGAGAACATTCTTCCGTTGTGAGATAACAATGAGTCCCCAGCATCTCCAGAAAAACCACCAACTTTCAGCTTATATCCTTCAGACTCACTCAGAATCTCAAAGATGCTGTATTCTGCATACTTTACAGAATCTGGACTATTGAAGTGTTTTATGTCCACGCGAAGTATTGCCCTTCTCCCTGGCGACGCAAGTTTATGGATTTTCACTAGTCCAAGCCAAAAGTTTCCATTTAGATCTCCAAATCCATTCTTGTATTCTTCCCATCTACGGTAGAAATCAATGGATGCATCAACACGCCGTTGAAATACAATCCATCCACCACCGTCAGTAATCATATCACATCTGACATTGAAGATATCCATACCAGGAATATAGATTGGTACTACGCTAGTTGCTTTGTATCCTTTGTTATACGCCTCTTGACAATCATGGAATGGACCTTGAGGAACGGAAAAGTAGAAATTGAAATATGTAAAACATAGAACCAAAACAAGCTTTTATCCTACTACTACAAATAAGTCTAGAAGAAGCAATTAGTGTACCTTCCTGGCACTAGTCATGATGTAATTGGCTCATTATGCAAAACTATACTAGCCAAAATTCAGCTTAGGTAAAGAGTAGTCATAGATGTTTGGAGATAAGCCATCTTTTGGAGATGTTTTACCAATGTTACTTATCTGCAACCGATTAATAAATAGCAGGAAAGAGGGGTTTGCCGAGAATGGTAGAACCTAGTATTGACGTGGAGACTGAATCCTTTTCCAGGGAGTTTTCACCATCCGGTACCCGAGAATGCAGGAAAGACTTTGATTTTGGATGTTTATGAAGCCAGAATGGGATCCAGAGATGAATTTTACTGTCGCAAAATATTTCGACTTCACTCTTGACGCCTTAACAATAAACAGACCAAACTAACGCGAGTGTTAACTGATGAAACTTTCAATCTCGGTGCTTTTGCAGACAAAAGTGAACAATTTTCCCATCATACCATCACATCATAATTACATGGTATGCATTTAGCATTATTAAAATTGTTGGAAAATCCATCTGAAGTGCGCTGAATAACCCAGATGACGAGTACCTGATACATCAATGTAATGAATTATCGCTTAGTCTAGTAAGTTGTTACTTCGTAAATTAAAATATATCGTCCAAGGACTTTCCTACGTGCAGGGCGGTTGAAAAGCGTCTGTGATAGTACAAACGCCAATGCAGAAGTGAATTCAAATGGGCCTTCCACGTGTAGATGTGGGCTGGGAAATCAAATTCTGGTCTCATTAAATTGGATTTCATGCAGTTTGCTTCAAAAACTATTTTTTGGATCGTTAGAACTGAATATTCATCCAATGAAACTTCACCTTTTATCTTGGAAGCATTTGCGCAGCAGCTCTGTGGTCGCTTGATGTTTCTGCTGTGACCGTGAGTCAAAGCTAGTGCAAGTAAGCGTAAGTAGCTCTTAAAAGTCCTACGTGCAATCTACCTGAAAATTTTTTCCATATTGATAACAACAAATGTGAAGGAAATAATAACCATTCACCACATCGGTTGACTTACGGCGATGAAAGAAGTATCAATCGACTATAGAACAACAACTCTTTTACGTGACTTCACACATCAGTACCCGCTTAAAACGGAACTGTACGCTGATTGGTTAAAGGACTTTGTCCTTAGTTACACGGTAGCAACCATTCATGCTTGATTGATTACAGTGAAAATACCACAGAATATTTATCTTCCTATGATTTACTATCGACTCGTCTATCATCCAGTCACACATTGATTGCTTGATTTTAGCTCTGGGGTATCTATCGATGTTCCATGTCTACTTTTACAATATTTTGTTAAACATCTACCCTCCGATTCGCGACGGAATGAGGATTCCTTGGACAGTATGTGGATAGGTCTCCCTTTTTGACAATCCCATTTTCGCTCTCATTTGCGCTAGGAATTCGAATAATTTTGGCTTTATTCAACTTAGAAGGCAATCATTATTTATGACTGTTGTGGGAGCTGAAGAGAAATTGGCGGGGTTAGTAAAAAATCAGTTGTGCTAGGTGGTGGTAGCGAAGTAACTTTTAGACATAAGGGTGGTGCAAATAACAAACTTTAGCATAACTACAAAGTCAAAAATGCGAAATATAAAGTAAATGCTACCATATCATCTTAAAAAGCACTATGCCTGCAATACAAGCAATTGGAACATATTAGGTAGTTTTATAGTATCTTTCATACAGCCTCAAAGCTGGATCTGCTTATTTGATGGGGTCAATTTTTGGTTGTTTAATATTATATTGTACCATCAAGCTACAAAAGTAGCAGAACAACACAGCCTAAAGCAAATTACAGATGTAAATGGCGCTCGTTTCACCGATTTATTGTTATTCTTCCAATTCCTTATTGCAGGAAATCGACTGCAGTTTGTATAAAAATGAACAATTGCTAAATGGTTTGGAGAAACTCTCGTATAAAAAGACGGTGATCAGTCGCAACAACAGTCTTTTTGCAAGTCACTGGCAGCCATTTTGTTTTTGCGTGCATGCGTCAATCCAACGAGCGTAGAAGGTCATTCCAATTCTAGTATTTCTTTGACTTAAAATGCACCGAAAGAAATACAAGTAATGATAGCAGACTGAGACATTTCTCGGCCTTTCCCTTCACTAGCAAGAAATACTTTGTAAAAGCTTGCGATCTATTCAAACTGTAGAATCAACAAAAGCCCATCAAAGGTTCTTGTGTAATGCTTTTCTCCGTTGTACTACCGCTGAGTACAGTAATGGCAGAACCCTCATTCAGTGTGATGCAAGTATTCAAGACAGTACAAGCAAAAGATGCTTGTTACATGCTTTTTACATATGATATATTCTCTTTATTGTCTTCAACTAATTAATGGGTACTTTAAGAAGAATGCACATTAAATCATTGCCTACCAATAAAAGATGTACAATTTTAAACGGCATAATGAAAAAAAATCCTTTCTTTGACGTTATAACGGGTGCAACCTCAAAACAACTTCTTCTGATGTTAATCCAAAACACCTTTATTTCCTGCTTTTTTTCTACTCCCCCACCTCCACCCTGTACGGATCACTCCAAATATTCCGTTAATGGCGTGAGAAATGATTCTGTAATAGGTGGATAGAAGCCAGTCTTATATCAATAGAGACTCGTTCCCATCTGGAGAACAACCTCTGCATTAAATTGCATCCCTGCATTTCTAGAGAACATTATAGTATAATCACACGCTGAACAAGGCAGAAAAATGCTACAACTAATCAGACCATTTCTCTCAAATGGCGTAGTAGCCAATCAGCTGGCAGAGTGACTATAAATTTTGGCAAAAGCGAACTGCACCTGGTCCCATTCCCTTCCAAGAAAATATATTATACCAACATGCTGTTTAACGATATTTAATGATAGGACAACTAATATAACGCTAAATCGTACTTTTGAAGAAGCACTACGGCTGGTATGCAAAGGCAGTGAATTAACGCTAGAAAAACTATAAGAAAGATGTGGGACCATTCATCAGCACAATCTGCAGTTGCAAATGGTTGCAATTTTCAAAACAAAAGAATAATCTAAATCCAACATTTATGAAGAAAGATATTTACTGAGAGAGTTGTCCAATATAATTTGAGAGGCAAAAATCATTTGCAATTGCCGAATGTCAAGACAGCAAAACATGGAAAATATTCAATGTATAGGTCACCATTTATGGGCCTCATTACCGGAGGACATTAAGGACTCTGACAAACCAAATAATTTCAAAGAAAAATAAAATCATTGAAAGGAAGTACTTGAATCTGCAGGTTGTGCAAAGTATTTGTTAATGGAATATGGTGTTAATAGTCATAGTCTTTCCTCTTAAAACAAGTTGCATAATAATTTGTTTTCTTTTTTTACTCTGTTGGCATTAATTAGCTATTTAGCTAAATTTATATTAGTTGCTAACATTAAAGAAATTGAGAATAAATGAAAAAATTACTGTGGGCTTTACGCTAGCTGCAGAAGACCTTCCATTACACCAAACCTAAAGAAGAGGGAGCTTGCCAATTACTTGCTATATTTTATGACCAGTGTTGGCTCGAGTATGTGATTAGAACTTATTTTGAGTAATGATGTAAGGATTTAGGTTTACTGTTTGCTTGTTTGAATATTATCTCAACCCTTTGCCTACTGGATCTTCGCTGCTATGCTCCAGAGTTTACTCCAATGAAAGTTAGCTTATATTGATCCTACAATTCTTCCAAAACCTTCAGAAAAACTTTGAATAGCTCTCTTGAAGATCGACTACAGGAAGATGTGGAACAGCTCTCTTGAAGATGGACTACAGGAAAATGTGGAATAGCTCTCTTGGAGGTGGATATCCATTAAGCAATTGTAAACATCATATTGTGAAATCTAGAGAAGACATTTACTGCTTCACCTACATTGATACACAAGTTAATAATTCCAATATCAAGTGTATGTTAATCATCAAGTCAAAAGCAAAATACTAGTGGATGAATATACACAACATAAAACAGCGTTTTCAGTGGACTACCGATCAATGATCTAATGATCATTGATCTAAATAGTGAGCATCTACTTATTACGGTCTTGGAAACGACTCAAATAGACATTTTAAATTGCATCCCTGTATTTCTAGCGAACCTTTTAATATAATCACGTGCTGAACAACGCTGTCAAATGCTACAACTAATCAGACCTTTATTCTCAAATGGTGCAGTAGCCAATCAGAGCTGTCAGAACAACCATGAATTTTGCGAAAAATGAACCTAAATCAATGCTTTCAATGGACTGTCAATCAATAAAGGGAATAGTGAGCATCTATTTGTTACAGCCATGAAAACGACTCAAATATATAGTTTAAAGCAATTACGACAAATTAGCCAATGGCATTTGCCTTACCAGGATAAGTTTTCTTCCAGATGCGAAGCCCAGTCCTGTTGCGAGGAAGGTCAGCAGTGCTATTGCACAGAGAGAAAGTTCCATTTGTCAGATTCTTGATGACGTATTTGCAATACTCGGAAAGTGAGCACTTATGGAATGATTTGTGTATGATGGATGCTCGTTGCATTGAACCCTCAATGTATGTATTACCATCGTTACCTGAAATCTCTTCGTAATATGTTCCAACAGCATCAACGATAACATGCGATGCCAATAAGTACATGAAGATGCTTCCAAATTCTCTCATCACTTTATGAGTACTATATCGACACAAAGAGGATCATTAACAACGCAAAAAAATTATATGGAATTTTGAGGCATGAATATATCAAATAATTACGATGAAAGGAAACATTATTACTTACAATATCCTCATAATGACTTCAACCTCCTTTGATAGGAATGTAGCTCGGAAAGATTTTAAGTAGTCACTTCGGCAGCTTCAAGTACATGTATGGCTTTCACGATTTCAACGTGAAATTTGCAGTCAATTTGTACAATAAAATTCAAACCTAATTATGTACCAAAGATCTGAGACGCTGATTTCGTCTTCAATTTAGTATAGCACGAACAAGTAAGACAATAAGATTACCTTCTGTTCATGCATCCTTTTGCATTAGAATGTCTGTTGGAATATTTCAAATAGTTTTCTTAAGGTCTTAATCGACGGGGGTTAGGAAAAGATCGAGGTGTCGTAACTCTAGGTGAGTTTTCAGGGATGTATGGAGTAAGCAGAGGTTGGAAGATCTACATCCAAGATAATACTAGGGTAGACCAGAGTAATATGGATCACCAGGATATATGGGTCGCTCCTGTTTTTATTAGTTTCTCACAACTATGCTCTCCAGTATTCATTCCTTTCTGTTTTTGGAACTGATAAAAAATAGAAAAAACTCGGCGAGGAGCAGACCGTAATTGATTCAGATCATAATTTGAGCTTCATCTAGAACAATGATGAAATATGAGTTTTCTATGAAAAATGGTGGAAAATTAAGATTTATAAAGTCATATGCTGAGGTTTATATTATGCTGCATTATTAGTTTTTCTACTTAAAAGCAAAGGAAGGTAAATCTTGCATTGTCTAAGCGATCAGGGTAACATGGGTTATCCTGGTCTGTCTAATACCTATAGCATTTAACCACAGCAAGATAAAGCAGCAACATTCTTTTCACTTACTGGAAGCTTTTTTCGTCTGAAACTCATCAGAGTATGAAGACGTCGGATAGTGACCAAAGGGTAAACCGAAACATATATCCAGATGCGGTTAATGTGATAGGATGCGTCTAATTAGGACCTATTACCATTGTTTGCTTGAAGAGTCCCAATGAGTAAACAAACTCTCTTTGTCTACACAAGACTGAGTTTTTAGTCTTGATGTAAACAGATTCCAAAACACTTAAATGAAAAGACGATCTTGCATTGTTCGGTGAGGAGCAGGCCGTAATTGATTCAGCTGATAATTTGAAAAATTGATCTAGAACTATGATGAAATATGATTTGTCTATGAAATATATTGGAAAATTAAGATTCATAAAGTTATTTTGCTGAGAATTATAAGCGTTTCTACTTAAAAGCATAGGAAGTTAAATTTTGCATTGTCTAAGCGATCAGGATAACATGGGTTATCCTGTTCAGTTTAATACTTCTAGCAATGTTGGAAGACAAATTTGTTTCTGTGTATCTAACGTTGCCTTGGATTGGAAATGTTTCATCAAAGTTTGAAAAGCAAACTTATAAGGCCGTTGCATCTTGAGGCTTACAACACTAGAGTTACTCTACCATCTGCTAAGTTAGCGGTCCTACCACTCAAAAGTTGTGTTTTTTATGAATTTTTGTGTAACCAAAGGTATGTATAATGGATGAAAATTTATTTTTTGAGGTTATTTGTTGGTTAGTTGATGAGAATGTGGCACCATAACACAGCTATTACATGAGCATTATTACTTGAGTGCGCCCGAAGACGATTTCAAAATTATCATTGAGGGAAAGGAATGATGGACAGAGGATCAGACAGGAGTGGTAGTAGTGGGATGGAAAGATGCGTTTCTTAAATAATTTACACTATTTTCTATAATAATATCTAGGTTTTTTAGAGCATCAGCATTTTCAAACTTTCAGATTTTCTGTCTAAGATCATTCTTAAATTATTCTCAAGTGTCAAAGGTAAAACTGAACTCAAAATTGAAGGAATACATTCAAATATTTGAAGACCTTTTAAGTCATCATAAAACAAGGCAAGATCGGAAGAGAGCAATAAATAAGTGCAGAAGTTGATCTGAAAGCAGCACAACTGGAATGCACCAAAGTTGTAAGCCTAGATGAAGTTTGAGCATAGCATTTGTCTTAAGCCACTGGTTCTCAATTATGTTCTGCAAAGCCCCCATGGAAAGAGAACATATTTCACGACCCCAACTCACTACAAATAAGCCCATTATCTATAAAAATTGTATATTTAAATTTATTCTCCATGGACATACACACCCCTTGCAGCGTTGCATTGCGCCCCCTAGAAGGACGCTCCCCACCATATGAATTTCAGCTCTTTTGAGCTTCAATGTTCTTGTGAACTTATAGAAATAGCGTACACTATTTCTCTCCTACTCAGTAGGAGGCAGGGTGTACACTCTTATTCTATAAGTTCATAAGAATATTGAATTGGAGATGTGATTTGCAATCAATTTTGTGTCCTCTTCCGATTGTTAGCTTTCGTAATTTTCTCTACTACCTCTCGCCCTTTCCAACCCGCAAGTATTACTTTCGAGGACAATTCAATTAAATCAACGTTTTTATGGTTCTTCGTTTCATACTTCTTCCTATAAATTACAGAATGGCTCCTATTCTTCCAATCAACAATTTATTCTAACTCCCTGATTATTAGTTTTTAAGTAAAGCACTTCCATTGCTTAGAAATCATCACACGAAATGCAAAAACATGTTCATATTAAGCCGGTGTAGACCACCGACACCAGACACAGACAAAACATATCCTTGCCTTTTATGGCAGCTCGAAAGGGAAGATACGGCAATAATCGTGTGCGGAGATACCAACTGAGACTTTGAGGATCTCAAAAATAAAAATATTGAACTGTTAAAATAACTCTACAATGAGTATGAACTTGAGCAACTGATAACGGATTGTACAAGGGTTGCTGTAAGAGACGCTCATTGAGCATTCTTCAAGAAATAGACCAAAGTATATTCTTATAAAATCGGGCATGGTAGACCATTACATGATTTATGCAATACGGAAAGTGAATGCATAGAAATTTAAGTCGAAAATATAAAGAATTCTTGAAACACGAAGTTTAAGAAATTACGATAAATAACATTTCTTAAGCGATCTAAAAGAAGTGAATTAGGAGCAAGCGCTATCCTCGTTTTCTGAATCACCAAATCTAACGGTTGATAAATTCCATAAGATTTTTGATGGTTTACTACATGCATACGCACCAATTAAAAGTAAAAAGATTAGACATTAACTTGCGTTGTGGATTACACCACAAATAAAATGTCTTATGGAAGAGAGGGATATAGTCAAGAAAAAATCCATAAAAAGCCCAAACTTCTCAAATCTTATGAGTATCTGTCAAATCAATGTAACAAACACTATTTGATCGTCTTTAAGATGACACAGATCGTCTTCTGGCGTATTTATGATTATTTTACATAATGCTGTTAAAAAAACATATTTTGTTTGTTTGGCTTGAAAAATTAATGAAAATGTTTACAGCTGTTATAACAGATTATATTTTAGATTCAACATCATGGTGTGGCATGACAATATTTCAATTCTATTAAGAACTGGCACAATAATCCAAAAATCCTCTGTAAATGTAACACTGAAAATTGCACGTTTGTTATAAAGTAAAATGAGACATAGTATGCTCCATTTGGACTCATATTTACCGCTACTATTAGTTCTATAATCTATACATGCGGTATACATTAAATTTCAACATGTCACGTACTCCTATATTGCATGTTTTTCTATGCCCGTTCCTGGGGGGTGTCTGAACGACCCCACTGAACTCATGCTTTCTTTGAGACTCCACATAATCACCATTCCGACACCACTTGGGGTCCTGATCCCACGTTTGGAAACCCATGTGTTAAACCGTTGGGAATTAGTGCATGAGTTTGCACAGTTGGTTATTTCTAGACAAAGTAGTACTAGAGCAAATTGCTGGAAACATAGCCACAGGCTTTCAGTTATAGCTCCATCTAGTAAAACTCTTTTGAATGCTAGGAAAGCTCTTCCAAAAAGCCTGACTGTCAATGTCATAGCAATGAAGCATAAAACAACATTCGTGACTTATAAAATTCTACATGTTCTGTGTCCTGACAATCTTCGTCATAGATTGTTGAAAGATCCATGATTTCTGAGTATGGAGCATTTTCTCGGTTACTGCAACTACACATTCCTTTTATTTCTTTTTTCTTTTAAATCTTGCTGAAAGGATGTCCGTGTTAAAATATTAATTGAAAATTAATATTTTAACACGGACATCATTTCAGCAAGGTTCAAAAGGAAAAAGAAAAAAAGGAATATAATAGCTAGTTAATCTGGTTTTCAAAAGCTAATAAATTGCATGTTTGGCCTGGCAGGTTCTGAACAGCTGTAATGCAATATTGGTAAAAGGGCTTTGTTTCCGGTTGTGGCTGAATTTGAAATGTTGTTTATTGAATGTGAGGTGCCCCCCGCCCTGATGGAAGAGTTGCGTAGTTGGTGATCGATCCAATAATTTAAATAATTATTTGTGTTAATTTATGTTTTTATGCTTTGTGTAATTGCAACGTGGTTAAGGGCCATACCGCAAAAGTCAACAAAATTGTCGAATGAAACCATGCTATCATGCTTCTATCTTTCCCTGTCCCATCATACCTTGAAACGTAAATAGGACATGCAAGCACTAAAATCTCCTGAACATTTATGTTTAGGACATTTTAGTGCCTTAGTGCTAAATTGAAATTTTTATGCAGCCACTCCGATGTTTGCTCGATGTCGAGAAATGTGCCTTCACTGGGTCTTTGATGTTTAGGAATGTGATATTCCAGAAGTTGATTTTAGAACTGGATGCCTTTATTAAATAATTTCGGTTCAGAGAATACATGGTTTGCATCTGATCGATGTAACAGAACGCAATTTTTCAGAGTGAATAATGTGTCCTCGGGACTTGATGATGTACATTTTTGAGTTCTATAGGGCTCTTGTCTTGGACCTTTACTGTTTTTGATTTACAGTAATGATCTTCCATCTACTTTGCAAAGCAGCCAAGCCACCATGTATGCTGACGATACCACCATATCACATTCTGCCGAAAACATCGTTGATCTCTATGAAAACCTTGGAGTTTCATATGGATAAACAGGTAGAGCCACCTACCTCTGTTATTGATGACTCACAAAGATTGTTGAAAATGCTAAATATGTGTGAACTCAACTTGATGAAGATCTTATTTGGGATGAACATCTTACATTTGTTTGTGCTAAGGTATCTCATGCTTTAGGGCTTATAGAGTATGCTAAGAAACTGCTATCCCAGGAAGCTCTTTGCTATATGCATAGAGGTATCGTTGAGCCATATTTTCGTTACTGTAGTTTGGTATGGGGGATCTGTGGGGAAACCAGGCTTCTTACACTGCAGAAGTTACAAAGTCGTTCTGCCAGAATAGTGACAAACAGTAGCTATGATGCACCTATTGATGCCCTAATTGAAAAGCTTAACTGACCAACTATCTATGAAATTATTAAACTAGAGAAAGCGACCATGGTTTACAAATCTTTAAATGATCTCGTACCAATATATCTCTATAATATCTTTTGAAGAAACTTTACCCGAGAGACTGTCTAATTGAAAATTTCTGAAACTGACTTGCTTGTGCCTCTGTTGAAAACTGCTAATTGGCAGAAATTACTTACATATCGTCGGGCTCATCTTAGGAAAAACCTTGAATCTGAAGTTATAAAAGCGCCTTTGGTATCTGTACTTAAACATTCTGTTCCTGTAATATTTTTCTGTTACTTTAGCTTTTTAATTAGAGTATCTACTTTATTGTATATTTATATTGTATTTTAAATTGCAGAGTTTGTCACGGAACCTTGAAAACAGTATTAGCTGATGGGTTACCGTATGCAAAGAATGAAATAAAATGATAATGGACAAGTTTGGATAAGGAAAAATGGAGAATTGTTGACCACATCCCCTATAAAAATATGTCTACGCCCTCTTGTAAGTTGTAGAAGGGGCCTACTCAATAGTCCATGGCTCAAAAAGCAGACGGCTCATTAACGTTGATAGTCTGCAATGGGCCTTTAGATGGTTAGGGTCCAATTTGGATTGAGCACAAACCTGACAGTGTTGGACAAAATCATGTAGTTCATTGGTCATGTGTGGCCAAAACTGTCACTCTTTAAATATCTATAGGGTGTGCTTTATCCCCAAGTGACCTGAAAATAGACTGCAGTGGAGTCCTTGCATAACTTACTGCACCAGGTATTCTGGAAGTACAAAGTCAAATTGAGGCAGAAATGGGGATGAGTGAATGTTGAGGAGCAGAGGTACTAAAGGAAACGCGAGGTTGTTGTGATAGCTGAGAAAGTGCACCAGAATTTTCATTGACAGTGCCTGGACGGTGTTTGATGACAAAGTAAAATTCTTGAAGTACCATGACCCACCTGGCCAGCCATCCTTTTGGCTCTACCGACCGCAGCCATTGTAATGCTCTATGATCAGTGAAGAGTGTTGATTCCCTCCACAATGGGTACACATGATAAAGAGAATCGGCAAAAACTATTGCTAAGGCTTCTTTTTCTGTAGTGGGATAACAGGGTTCATACGCATCTAGCCAAAAATTTTATCCTTACTTTTCCTGACTTTTTCCTGAAAATGAAGGTGTTTTTCCTGACTACAGATCAGAAATATATAGTATTTTTCCTGACTAGCAGATGTTAAAAATGATGCAACTGACCCATCTTTAAAAAACAAGTAGTTGAATATCTTTTGTTAATTTGGGTAAGGAAAGGTGGATCTCTTGTTAATTCCTTTCTCAAACAAAAAAACAAATATCATAAACTTGACAAGCCAAAAATCCTCAATGTTTCATATAACTTGAATGACTATCGAACAGTCACAATAGCACCTTCAGCTTAAACTCTGAAAACAGCTTGCATCCTACATGCAAAAGGCTAAGTGAAACTCTGTAAAGCGGAATCTCCAATAGGTAGAAAATATCGAGGTGGAAGAATTTCCTGATGTCTGATTAGTTGCTCAAAGCTGTCGAGGCGGAAAATCCTAGCAGCGAAAAGTAGAAAGTGGCTCTATTTTCGAAGCTCGATGTTTTTCTGCCTAATAGAGATTCGGCTTAATATCCTATAACTTTCCCAAAGGAAAAACTGTTGACTTTTTCAAATTAAACTAATGAACTACAAATGGTATTGGAATAGGTATAGTAGCAGATATTGGTTACTTCAAAGTGTTGCAATAGCGAGAAACATAATTCGGAGAAATTATTTGTAACCACTGGTGAATGCAGGCGGAATCACGGGGTAGAACTTAATGTCTATAATGGTGTAGATATAATCTAAATTAAGATGTGATTTACCTTAAGAAATCTAAATTAACATAGATGGATTCCTATAGGTTTGTCGTGTTCTTAATACTGTAGCTTTGCAACTACATTATGGGATTTGTAGCCTTTTTCCTGATCAAACCCTTTTACATGTATAAAGTAACATATCTCCAATATATTATACTTAAAATAGTTCTCACGTCGAATACAGTTGTTAAGAAGAAAATTTAACAAAGTATGCATTTAAGGCATCTATTGTGTGAAGTACATTTTTTTTATAAGAAAAAAGTTTATAAGAAAATGAAGCTCAAATCGTCAAAATCTTAAGAGAATCGTAAGAAAATCACGAGGCTCAATTTCCAAAATATAGTGTTTTTATAGGCCAAATTCGTCATTATTGCATTCAAAATGTTAAAGATAGAATTCAAATTCAAGTATACAATATTACTAACGAAATTGTAGACCATTCTAGCCAGTTTATTTCAATAGAAGTTAAGAAAAATTTAAGAAAATCTCATTCTCAATTTCGGGAAAAGTTAAGAAAATTGAGTCTCAGGCAAAATAACGATTTTCTTATAAAAAAAACGTGTATAAAGCCAAATGTTTACTTCAGTTGACTTTCTGTCGATTAATCGACTGGATCAGTCAAACATTCGACCATAATGCGACTTGGTTTTAGACGTCGCATTTAATTACAATTTCAGTCGACTTAAATTGATTTTTATTCGACAACAAATCTTCCAAATCTGCTGTTTTGATTGACATGTTCTAATTACAGATTGTGTGTTCACATTCCAGATTGCATGCTTGCATTTCAAACGCGATAAATGAAATTTGACATTGATATAACTCTACAATTGATCGCCACAGAATTCACTTAACTGATAAAATTTCCTGACTTTTTCCTGACTTTCTTCAAGTTTCAACAAAATTTCCTGACATTTCATGACTTTTCCTGACTTTTCCTGACTACCCTTAAAAACATACTTTCCTCCCTGACTTTTCCTGACCGTATGAACCCTGTATAAGACAGGCAAAACAATGTAATGGATTGAAATTCCTTTTATACTGCACGAACAGAAAAACTGCGGATAGTGACATTTCGTTTCATCGGTTTCCAGTAAAGGATTCGGTGCGTTATGCTAAAGATACACATTTTGGATGTTTTTGATATAAAATGAAATTATTCTACCGCCCACCTAAAATCTGAATTCGCCCACTAGTGGGCGGTATCGCCCAGGTTGAAGACCACTGGTCTAGAAGATCGTCAATCTGTGGGAGGGGTTGTGCATCCTCTTTTGTCGCAGCATTTAATTTACGATAGTCAACACAAAAGCGAAATTCGCCGTCTTTTTTCTTGACAAGGGCAATGGGAGAATTCCAGGGGGAATAGCTTTGTTGAATCACCCTTGTTCCAACATATCATAGATCTGTTTACCAACTTTATCATTATAGGAATATGGGAATCGCCGTGGGTATTGGCGTATGTGGGACGTATCAACTTATCGATTTAATGCGTTATTACATCAGTATAACCTAGACTTTCATTAAACACATCTAGATATTTTCAGATTGCATTCTTGAGCTCATAGATGAGGAATCAAAAGTAATGGTCTAGAAATCTATCAATGGGGGTTGCTCCACAGTACCTGCACAATCATTTTATAAGAAACCCTAGTTGCCGTTCTTATGCTCTCCGAAATACTACAACCATAGAGTTAATAGAACTAGAGCGCTGACTGACTAATCCCATTGTATACAAAACAGGGGCCCAGCATGCAAATCCATAATGGCGCCCTAGTAAGGCAGAAAGTTAGTGTACACTAGACGCAAAAAGGAAATAAGTTCACGGATATTATAATACATTATGGCTTTGGAGGGAGACTAAGAGTTTTTCATGCTTTTTTGGAGAAGCTTTTGCGTTTATCAGCCGTGGACTCAACCGTGGTAGCTCAAATATCGAACATTGTTGCTGCGTTGCTGTGGATATCTTATTAAGTTTCCCCAAATGCTGAAGGTATTTACGATCTATACTTAAAAAAAACAGTAATGAAGGTTAAAGAGTATGGCTAAGATTCATTTAGTAGCAAATACATTTCAAATTAAAGAGCTTTTCAAAGTAGTAGCTACCTATGCCGTCTCAGGAATGAGTTTAAGGCCTGCAAGAGCTTAAAGTGTCTGTTTTATTTATCGGTCTATGTGCAATAGAAATAATAAAAAACGTAAAGACATCTTCTGTCAATATTGCATATTATACAATACAATATCTGTCTCTTAGAAGGTGCACTTTGTCTTATAACGTGGTCAGTGTAAATTCTGCCGAGCCTGTGAGAAATGATTGTTAATACAATTCTGCAACACACTCTATCAATACTGTTACATGGCCATCCCATAGACTTCAAACAAGAACATGGCTTTCAATGGAGCGCTGTGGCAGTAAAAGAATGAAGATTCTTTGTTTGAAAGAGAGCTTTCACTAGAATTGGAATAGTAATGTAGAAGCTTAAATGATGTGATGTTTATCAACTGGTTGATAGAGTGATGCAACAGATTATGAAAATTTAGGTTTCTTTTTATGAATGTGAGATCAAGCCATTTGTGCACAACAGATCATCACTCTTCAAGATGGCATTTGAATCCAAAATAGCCTTCAAGTTATCATTAACACAAAATGAAGAATTCTGAGGAGAATGGATATTCTCCATAATTCAGTTTGCATTGTTTTAGTACCAATATGCTCTTACTCTGGGACAATGATCTAAAAATGCACTTAAGCTGCCAAGGATTGGGAGTAGTATTATAACTATTATCTCTTTAAATCTTGCTGTAAGCCATTTCCAGAGACCTTCAAGAAATGTGTATGTAAAAGCATTCTCAAAAGCAGACTTACTTCTGGACAATAATCTTAGTGTGATAGCAAAAATGGAATGTTCTGATG
>WIPJ01067812.1:139478-209150 GCA_018155075.1 Cassiopea andromeda
ATATATATATATATATATATATATATACATATATTTATATATATATGTATATATATATAATGATTTTTTAAATATATTATGTATAGTTATTAACAAATCTTGTGTTTGAAAGATTCTATGGTGTCAAAAGTGCTTTCATGGCTTTCCAAAATTTGCTATTTTAATAGAATACATTGTATAAATTGTTGAAGATCATGATAAGTTCAGTTATTGGCTTACTTTCAATGAACTGTTACTTCAGCACCCAAGACATTTGATTTGCTGTGGCTGATGAGAAATAGTTTGGGCAGCCACTCTTTCACTTTGTGAAGTGGCCTCCTAGCATGATGTCTTGAACGTGTATCCCAAAGTTAGGATATCCTTTCTCTGAATATCATAAAGTTTTGTAGTACATTGCCACAGACATGTGCCTAGGTACATTTCTTACAATTTGGGGGCATCATACCCTCCCATTTGCATATCACTGGATAGCCATTAAAAATTGCCATATCCTCAAAAGCATTCCTTGCTAACTTGATCCAGGCAGATATGAGGAATTTGATACTCTGTAAATATATAGAAATCATATACCATATGATAGCCCTCCTTCTATACGTTCTGAATGTGCAAGAAAATTCCAGGTGTTCCTTAGGGGAGGGTTGTTACAACAGAAAACAACTCACCAAAATCCTTGCATTGGCCTTGTATGTACATGCCTTTGTCATCAAATAATCACTCAGTAATCCTCAATATAACCGAAAAATAAAGCTCTATCAACTTATTCCCCCTCTACCTTGATATTTTCAACCTTATATGAGTTAGGCACTAACTGGTGCAATGAGACAAAAATATGGATTTCAGCTGTTCCTGGTGTTTTCGGCTATCTATGTACATAATTGTAAGCAACGTAAGAGGTTAATATTACGGAAATAATTATCTATTTCCGGTATACATTCCCATTAATCATATTTCAAACGTCTGTTAAACTTTTGCAATGCGAACGTAGTTTCCTTGTTGTCTTTTGCCTGACTACGCTACCATTTTGACTTTACATAGTGGACCCCAATCACGTGACATAGCGAGCTCTCTAGTCCTATTATCTCTATGACTACAACTGATATGAAGATTCCAAAGTAAACATCAACCAATGGGCAAAAGTCTTTCCCGTATCGAGATGCGAAACTTTGGAGTAGCCTACCAAATAAGGCAAAATAGTCGCCATAGATTCGTGCTTTCGAAACCAATTTAAAATGAACTGGGGATCATCCTAGTGGTCGGACTGTAGCTACTCATGATTAATATGCCCAATTCCAACCATTTCAACATGATTACCTTTTTGAACAGCAATAGTACCTAGATTACTGGGATGATTCTCAGCTCCTCGATTTGTTATTTAAGAATTTTCCTTTTGGTATTTTTTGAATTATATTATTTATTTGTTGCTCTTAATTGAATACACTGTAACATTAATGGAGGGCCCCTATGGACAACAGCATTTGCTGAATGGCTATTCTCTTAAAAATGAGAAATGAGAATTTAAATGAAGTGTATCTAAAATTAATTTGCTATCAAGTCTCTTCAGGGATGTGCTGATGACTGCCTTTAGTTCAGTTTCCATTTTTACATTACTGACGGCCTGGCATGCAAATACGTCATCATTGTTGGACCGAAAATCTCTTTCGTTAGCAGCAGATGACAATGTTTCGAACAGGAGGCAATACTCACTTATTTGCTGTCTGACCTGCAAAATGATACCGTAATTAGAGGTGTTCATAATGTGAAAAGAAACCTGTCTACTCTCTACCTAATTGAATGAGTAGGCAACTAAACGCTGGACGGGCAACGAATCGTCTTGAGTGGGTACTAACATGCCTAACTAGTATTTAGCACATTTTGGCACTTGAATTATAACACCAGCGTTAGTTCTACCTGGTAAACTCACAGTACTAACTAACATGATACGAACTGCGCTCCTCGAGGGGCACTGAGAGAACACCTTCTCTAAGACCTTACCTTCTCTAAATATTACCATTACTTGGAAAATTAAGGGAAGCTTGTACATCCCTATCCACATGTAATTGAAGATCGTTGATACATCGCTGGCCAGTTCTTTCAACAATAGCTTAGAAATAAGATAGAGACGAGGTCATTGACCCGCTATCAATCAAAGCGGGCAGTTTTAAATTGGTAAAAAGACAAGAAGCGAGTGGCTAACTAGGGGTTTGACAGGAAGCCGTGCAGGATCCAGCAAGGGAAATACAGGGGTAACCTTCAACTCAGCTCTCTATTGAGGTACTCATTTGAAGTTTAAAGATTTACCGATTACAGTTGAGCTTGTTGAGGATCTAACATAATTGGTTCCAAATCGATTTACAAGGAACCTATATGCAGAAGGCCGAAATATTTAAAGAACTTATACTATTAAAAACGAAATCTCTAAGGTACTTTTTGATTTGAAAGATTTTTATAAATGCAAGCACCAAGTACTAAAAAAGATTGGCATACAGGTGAAATAATTTGGAACAACACCAAGCTAGCTCAATATCAAGTTCTGTATGAAGATTCAAGCAAAGATTATATTACATTGGATGATATTAATGGAATAGACATGATATTCATTGATTAACATATTACTTTTGAATAATAAAAACTTTTTTCTTACCTTCTTTATGTTCTTGCTCCTCAGTTCTAGCCACAAAAAAGACAAATTTCAAAATTCTATGCTTTTCCTGTTTCTGTATTCTTTTTATGGCACTTGTCATGCAGTGAAAGTTAAGGAACTATGAAGGAACTTCTGGCACTAAAAATTTGCTGAATTGAAACCTATAATAAAGAACTTTGAGCACTAGGTCTTGAGGTAGGTTTCTTATAAAAAAAGCGTGTATGTCAGTAAACAAAGATCACATTGTATCGTATATGGGCAAGAGTTCACAAAGTGGCCAAGCCCAATACAATTAACACAGCGGTGATTTTGCTTGTTCCATCTACCTGTATTCTTGCGTGACTGCTGACGAACGAAATCCATCGCGTGCCCTTTAAAAGAAGCTTGGATTGGCAAATCCACGCATGAAATTTTGGAGAGACGGAGGAAGGGCAGTGGAGAACACTGGCTTCGAGATGTTCTTGCCGTCTCTGTAGCGCCGCTACAGTAGAGCTTAGCTGCGTTATAGTTTCTTGGAGCTTGCCAATATCTCGTGCCAGCTGACAATCGTCATTTCTAGTAATTTCTTGGCGGTAAACATCACAGACATGAGATCGGACTTACTGATGGCCTGGAATTGTTTTGCAAACTTTGCCATTTCCTCTAACGTTGTCATTGGGTTGGCTTCCAATAGTTTCAGGTGAATGCCTTCAGGCAAATCTCGTATAAATTGTCTAGTTAAAAGCTCTTCACGGGCATTTCCTTGAAAGCAAGAATCAGCCTTGGAGAGTAACTCTTTCAACTTCACTTCAGCGCTAAAAAGCAGCAACATCCTTTTGACATACTGATATCTTTTTTAGTCCGACACTCGTCAGCGTATAAAACGTCGGGTAGGAACCAAAAGTTAACCGAAATATATAGCCAAATGCGCTTACATGTGATAGGCTGCGTCTATTTAGTCCCAAGAGTGGCCAATTAGGACCAATTAGCCATTGGTTACTTGAAGAGTTCGATTGAAAAACGAACTCTTTTTGTCTACACAAGACCAGGTTTTTATTCTTGATGTAAACAGATTCCAAAACACTAAAATGAAGCGACGATCTTGCTCGCCCAATAATCCGAAAATTATCGTCTGTGTATGTTTTGGCGCATTCGGGATTTGTAATAAGATGTTGTTTTATGTCCGACGCACAATTAATTTTAGAATTATTGCTTTTATACATACGAGGTGGCTGTTCTCTTACGGTATTACTTTTCTTCCTGATGCTTGTGGGAGCATGTTGCTTTATTCTGTATGTTAACCTCTGCGTTGTGCGTCCTATGTACCGAGCTTCACATCGGCATAGAAATTCATAAACAACACAGCTTTCTTTAGTGGTGGGATTGCTATCTTCTTTAGCAGATGGTAGTGTATCTCTAGTGTTGTAAACCACACGGGACTTCACAACATAGAAGCAAGATGTAATAGCTTTATTAATTTGATTTTCAAACTTTGACGAATCATTACCTATCCAGGGTAATACTACATAGTCATGTGAGCTTCTATTATGCTTTTGGGCTGTTTTGTTGACCTCTTGGTCTTATTGCGTTTGCTTTATTGCATTGCTAGCTTTAGGCCTGTTATGTACTAATGCTGCTTTTGATATACTACTCGATTTGAAATCTATAATTTTCCAGAAAGTAGAGCATCTGCTGGACATCTGTTTTCAATGAGCAGTTGTTTTATTTTGTCTAACTTTGATTCTAATTTAGTTTTAGAGCATGTCATAAGTTTCCTGTAAACTAAGGTGTTAATAAGGCTAATCTTTCTTGTCTTTGGGCTAAAGGAACTCCAACGGATGTATTGCCCACTAAACGGTGGTTTTCTGTAAATACTGCTAAGACATCCGGTGCCTTCCGTCTCTATCAAAACATCTAAAAAATTCAAAAAGTTGTTTTGCTTCTTCTGTACTATGAGATTTAGAGCTGGATGCAGCAAGTTCAGTTTTTCTTGAAAGTGATTACAATCCAGCTCGGAAGCAAAGATGACAAAGCATCGTTCACATATCGAAATTAAACAACTGGTTTTGTGGTGATGTCGAAAAATCTACTTTCATTAAAGCCAACAAAGATGTTTGCCAATGCCAGACACAAAAGGCTACCAATTGCCACACCGTCTAACTGCTTATACATCTGGTCGTTGAAACTACATTTAACTCCTCTTGTAGCAATTAGCATCACTTCCATGAAGGTGTCCTCAGGGAATGGCGGGCAATCAAAGTGATCTCGATACGAAGCATCAGCACAAATCTCTATGGTCTCATTCAATGGAACGTTTTTGAACAGACAGCTGATGTCAAAAGAGTATAGATATGTATTGGCAGATTTAAGATTACAGTTTTGGATAAAGTTAGCAATGTAAAGGAACCTTCTATGCAATGTGAGGACTATAATTTTAGGACTGGTACTAAAATTTCTGATAACCAGTTTGAAAGTTCGTGTTGGGAAGAGCCAATTATCAATAATATTGGTCTATGTAGGGTGTTTTCTTTATGTGCTTTTGGCAAGCCATATATTCGCGGCCGTTGTAAGCCTGTGGGTCGAACCCTACCATAAACATTACGAGGTAGGATATTTCGTTTTTACAACTTCTGCTCGTTATTGGCCATATTGTCTTGCAAGTTTACACCGTTCATGTTCAAAAACGTGGTTTTATTGTCAAGAATGATGCCCATCTTTTTGATATGATCACTTTTGTTAAAAATGACGACCTCAGATCCTTTGTCAGGTTTAGTGATAAAGATATTTTCGTTGCAACTTAAGGATTTAATAGCCTGAAAGTGTTGTTTATGCATATTGAAATCTGCTAGGTCGACTGGGGTGCCATAGTAAGCGTACGCTAAATCACTTAGGTTGGCTTTGTAAGAACGTAGTTGGTTGGACGAAATTGACCCTTGCCTGTCAAGTTGAGAATATAAAATTTCAAATTCAGAGAAACCTCTTCTCTGTTTATACTTTTTGATAGAAGACAAACAACAAGGCCATTACGTAAAACCAATTTTTCGTTATCAGAGAGAAAATAATCCGAAAGGTTTAGAATGTGCTTTTCCTTGTCACTCAAAATGACACCAAAACTATTCTTACACAAAACTTTAATGTTCCTGTCCTACTTTTCTTTAGTCACAAGTTCAGTTCGCTGATTAACTTCCGTAAGGTAGTGAAAAAATCCAAATAAGTCGAAAATGAGAAAAAGTTTCGAATTTTGGCCTATTGGCATTTGTAGGCATGTTTTGTGTATCAAATTTTCGTGATGATCTAATCAATTTCATCATTTAGAAACACGCGTTCAGTGGAAGGGCTGTGCCTTAAACGAGATCTAGAAGTAAGGGCAGAAGTGAATTTTGGTAAAACACAATTAGCTAAAAAAAGTTTTTAAAACGAAATAGAGAACTTAGTCGATTCGATCCTACCTCGCAGCTTTATTATGTCATTCAGATCTCTTATCTGCTTGTTCCAGTACCTATGCCGAATGTACGCAAATGGTCCGTTGGTACTACAGAATTTCACTACATCCAGAACTTTACTACATCTTTCAACTTGCAGAAGAAAATAGTGGGATCCTCGTCAAGCTTGAGTCGGAAAATCTCAAATTCGGCAAAATTCCTCTCACGATCCACAGCACGGCAGAAAGAAGCTTCAAAACCTTCCTTTAAATGTTGATACGAATCTTTTGCTTCGTTGCGTAGTGCGTGGAAATATGTAGCTACAGTCCCACGCAGGAATGCTAGCGAAACACGTAACCTCTTCTCCTTGTTCCAGCTATTAGCAGCTGAACAACACTCGAATTGATGAAACCATGTGAGGATATCTCCCGAATAGAGTTTCTCGGGCTGAAGTGACAATGTTGCCATTTTGCGTAAAAATCTTCGTCACCTGTGTCACCTGTGGTAAAGCTACTGCTGTTCTCTCGAAGATAGACATATAAGTGGCAACGTGTTTATCATAGCTTTGGCTAAGTCACACATAGACTTGGCTACTACATACTGAATTAATCCACCAAAGGAGCGTTGCGACGTCAATCACAACAGCTTTCTCCGCGGCACTTTCTCGAGCTGCTTAAACACATGTTTTTGAGACTTATTAGAGGTTTCACAAAGCGCAGGCCACCCCCCTTTGAATGCCAAGTTAGTTATAGTATTTCTTGCTAATTTCACTTTGCTCAAGATTTGCAAACTCATTTTATGATTGTTTCTGACATTTAAAATTTAATGCTGCAACCTTTCACAAAATTTTGGAATTCAAGGGTGTTATCAAGGAATAAGCCAGAGTATTTTTATACATTGCTGACGGTAGTAGTCAGAGCAATTCTGCTTTGAGTGCTTTTGTTAAGAATTTAGCACAAAACCAACCATTGATCAACAACCAACCGGAAAAAGATTGTATGTTATGCAGCCGAACTTCACGGAAAAGCATGTGGTGTTAACTATATTGTTGTTTCTGTGAAGAATTTTCCTCACCTAAAATTTGTGCTTCCTTTTTTCCTCTTCTCCGTCATCTTTCCTTTCTCTTCAAAATTGATAAGCATCCAAACCTACTGACAGTCTAAATGTAAGTGCCAATTCAAACAAACCCCCAAATCGCTTGGTGGCTGTGAAGGAGAGCACCCTCATTAGTGATGCTATATATGTTATGCTGACTGCCGACCAACAGTGAAACTTGTGTTGGTAAAATCTTTCAATATTTTAAGCGTGCATAGAGCTTTTCACGTTCCGCTAATGCGCATCCTTAAAACTTTGAAATTCCAAAAGGATTCCAGGAAAGTTTTTAAGGATCTTGTGATTTGGAGTTGTGACAAATTTGTGGAATTTTCTGCATCAGGGTTAAAAAAATTTTCAATAAAAGACTTTCACTTGAGGGAAAGCTTTGTGCAAATTTGCGAATCTATCGATCACATTGTGCGCACTCAAGACGCATATCAGATTACAATGCAAGTATTGGTGAGTCCCTTTTTTTAAGTTTAATTTTATACAGAAAATTAGGTCCTCGCTTTCTTGTGTCTTGCACGACATATGGCCAACAATACCTAGTTTGTCTTATCGGAGTGTGGTTTTCATAACGAAAAGAACGGATCTATCACAAGGAAAATTTCTCATTTTGGTAATAGTTGCGGCTACATAACTTATGCTTTCACTTTGCATTATTCTAAAACAGGAAATGATCATGAAATATAAATTATTGACTCCTATAGCATGTTGATGAAGGATTCAGAATATACGTACTTGATAACTGTCAATAATGTCCAGGATCCATCTTCTGGATGCAATTAGAGGATAGACACAGGCCACTTAAGAACTTCATACAACCATTGCTATTTTGTTACCATCCCAGCTCTCTTTGTTTTACATGGTGTATGGTCAATATGACCCAACTCTACTAACTTACGAAAGGTTGCATTTTATTCGGCTAAGAAATGTTCTGTATGAAGGAAAAGCTCGCAGTTTTAAAACTCTGACTACTGTCCTAAAATAATTCTACATTCCTGCAATTTTCGCTGCATTTCCTTAAATCCGGATTTGCTTCAATTGCATAAAGTACATATTCTCATAGCATATTTATCAGGGATTCAGAATATATGTTGTTTACATATGTCCAGATTCCATCTACTGGGTGAAAATTAACGAGAAACAAATAGCTTATTGAATTCATACCACAATATTATCATTCTTCAACCCTCCCTGTTCTCCTAGATCGGGCCAAAGCTCGACTAGTAAAGTAAAAACTTATCAGTAGTCAGGATTCTACATCGTTGTGGTCAATATGACTAAGTTCCACTATTTTAAGAAAGTTTTTATTTCATTTGGAAAAGAAATGGTCTGTATTGAAGACAGACTCACGGGTTGAAACTTTGATTACTCCCATAAAGTAATTCTACGTCCCTACAATTTTTGTTGTATCGTCCTTACACCGGATTTGGCTCAATTACACGAAGTACAGAGGCTTGTAGCATACTCATTAGGGATTCAGGGATTTTCATAAATTTTTGCATTCAGGGCATACTATGTCGCCGCTCAGAAGTGCTTCCGGCTCCCATTTCGTTAGGTGGATTTAGCTGCAATTAAAATGCTGTCAAGTGCACATTATAGAACTGGCAGAGTTTGCCACTGGTCCTTCAGATGCTCCTTGGGCCCTCTATTGAAATGATAAATAGTAGGAGGGGTTTGAAAAGAGGCTGTGCAAAAAAATAGGAAAAGGAAGAGTGAGCAAAAAAAGGAAGAAAAGACATTAAACGAGAAGTTGCGAATGTCTAAAAACTAAAGTTAAAAGAATCATGCGCAGATAAATATAACTAGTCTTTGGAAGCAGTATTAAAATCACAGCATTCAGATGTTATTAAATGCCTGGAGTCTGGATGCCTAACAGCTAAGACTTGTGGCAATGCAATGAAGGAGATTGAAGATGAAACCATGGGCAGTCTTGAACAGATTCCCCCAGCGAATTCTGAGGTAACATTTTCTTGAATGGTATTGCTTTATTGCTTCAACCAACTGATATCGATAGGGAGCTAACTTTTAACAGGGTAAAAGTGTTGGGAGCTTGTAAAACTGAAGAAAATGTCCCAAAATACTGTCCATTTCGATTATGCTCAATGTACAACAATTTATATCAAAATTCAAGTCATCACTTAATTGCTTTCTTTCTGCACTTAATGAAAGGCATTCATAATAAAAAGAATAGTAAAAACATCAAATTATTATGTAGCACTATCTGTTAGAGAACCAACTATTCTCTAACTGATTCAGAGGAACTGAGCAATGAATAGTCCGAGCTCATAATAAACATTCATTCATCAATTATCAATTCACTCGGCAATCTATTGCAAAACTCTGTAAAATTAAACGTGCTTCAAACATATAAACCTAAAGTCTGTCTACGCCCATTGTCACTAACTGACCAATCAAAAGCTAACTAACACTGGCTAACTGAGAAAAAATTGGATTATACATAAAATCAAACTATAAATTACTGGTTAATCAATTCATTAATTATTACTGCTCGCAAAACAGCACCGCGCCAAGTCTACCCCAGCAGTGTAGCAGCCAGCGCAAATTCCCAAAGCATGCCACACAGGGAGAAGGTTTCCGCACACTATCTATCAGTGCAATAATGCACTGTTATCTTAAAGTTATATCAAAAATAATAGCTTACAAGACAAAAGTAAATAACAAGACTAACAACACTAAAACAAAAAAACGTGAAAACAACAAAGTCAAAAAAAACGCTAAAACATAAAGCCAATTATGTAGATAAGATTGTAGATATAAAGCAGTATCTCATAGCACAACAATGTGGTCCAAAGAGACGCAATATAATTGGGATTGATATCTAGGCCTGGGGGTGGTTTGTTTTAAATACGTGTATGACATTTAGGCTACAACTAAGGTCTATCAGACACAAGGAGTAAGAATAAAACGATTAAGTAAAACGGGAATTAACTCATTATCTTCAGATTTATAAGAAGAGGACTGTAATGGTCCATGTTGTGAAAGAAATATGTAAAGAAATGAATGGGCTATCTTGAGAATGACGTATACTCTGTATAAACAGGTCATTGATATTACGGGGTCATTGCCCACAAATGAATTCATAGATGGTGCTGTCTCCATTGGCATGCCGCGTTCAAGAGAAAGTGATTGTGTGAATGAAAATGAAGACAAAGAATTCAGAAGGTGAAAAAGAAGACATTCTGTCATCACTGGATGCTACATTCTCTCTTGATACTGCTTCAGTTTTTAGGAAGCATCGCTCTGTTGAAGAAAAGTCCTTTCTTCTAAATATGCACCCGTGCCAGCCTCCAGAATTTGTTCTTTCAGGAAGACAAAAGACCATTGTGGAAGAGACAAATACTGTTCACAAGCGACTTTCTCTACAATGAAAAGAATAAATGTAGGCGAAAATTGATAGCTTATTCCATAAGAAATTAAGGATTGTTTTGCATCCCTTGCTTGTTATTTTCTGACTTTGTATTACGAGGAGAGCACAGGAGGACAAGCCAAGGACATGCCTTTACTGCCAATGGTTTCTCAAATTGGAAAAAGTAATACCAATCTGTTGAAGAGCATGAGGAGATGCTAACTCACAAAAGGGCTAAAGTTGTCGAGGCATTATTGCTGTATGACAAAATGCTGAACAAGGTCATTGACTGAGAGCAATTATACAAATGGACCAAAGGAAGAAGAAAGTTGTATAGATGAAAAGAATTCTTAGAAGAGTTATTGACAGGGTGCTTTTTCTTGGAAAACAGAGCCTAGCTTTTATCAGCATCGAGAGCTATTGAGTGGTGATTCTATTAATATCGGAAACTTCATTGAACTATTTAAATATCTATTAGAGTACAATTAAGTTCTCTTAAAAGGTTTTTACAAAGAGTTAAATAGCAACATGAGAAACAGTTAAAGAAGAAGACTGGAAAAGTAGGAAAGGTAAAAAAATACATGTCTTGGGAACGGTAGCCAGAGTAAGCTAATTGCCATTATTGCTAAAGAGATGTCATCGGAATTTTAGAGAACGATAAGAGATTGCTGAGCTTAGGCAATAATCGCAGACACAATTCCCGACATCAGCAAACATGAACAGTTACGTCTTGGTGCAAGAATTGTCAGCAGAGATGGGAATGTTTCAGAGCATCTTTTATTGTGCACAAGAGTGTCGTCCGCAACAGCTCAAGCATAAATTACTGACCTCGATAAGGCTAGTAGCTCAGGCATATGACGAGGCTTCCAACATAAGTGGTCAGTATAATGGACTGCAAAAAATTATCCCGAAGAAAATTGGTGAGAACGTCATTTTCACTCATTGCTACGCACACACTTTGAATCTCGTTCTCCTTGTTGCTACGACTGCTTCAGTACAGTTTACCAAACTCTTTAATAATTTAGAGAAGCGTTATAATATTATTAAAAAGTCAGAAAGATTCACGGTCTTTTTGAATCCTCCCAAATAGATATGAATTGCGCAGGTCTATCAGTTAAACGGATCAACACAGTTCTTTGGGACGCCTGGGAATTTAGCCTGCACACTGTTATAGAGAGGTATGTTTCAATCGTATCCGTGCTCGAAAAGAATATAAAGATAAAACTTTTGAGCGTGACCAAAGGAATGTGGCTTCGCGTTTATTCGATTCTTTTCAAAAAAGCATGTTTATGCAGGGAAAGGTTTTAAATTATAGGGCCCTTAAGCAATAGTGTACATTGTAAAAACATTGACTTTTGAAGAGCACTTGACTTCGTTCACTCACTAAATAACACAGTTAGAAGCACTAAAGGAAGATGCGTTAGGGTAGTCAGAATATTATTACAGCACGAAAAGGCGCTAACATTCTTTCGACATACTTAAAGCCCTTTTAATCTGATACTCGTCAGAGCATCAAACGTGTGTTAGTGGCCGAAAGGGTAACCAAAATATATAGCCAGATACGATACACGTGATAGGATGCATCTGATAGGCCCTAAGAGTGGCCATTTGGAACCTATTCGCCATTGTTTACTTGAAGAGGCCTGATTAAACAATGAGCTCTTTTGGTCTGCATAAAAGCCAGTCATGTGTAGACAAAAAGAGTTCGTTTCTTAGAGCTAGTTAAGAATATATGGCAATTAACATCAACAAACCAACGAGGGGAAGTCACAGAAAAGAACACAGATGATAGGAAATCATTGCTCCTATAGCACCATGCTTATGTGATCCATAATTTATAGAAGAACTATAATGCATACAAGGCTATGCAGTGATAAAAGTATTGCAATATGATAGGAAGTGCAAAATCTGGTCGAGTGACATATGTAGGCAATCTAATTTTATTTGCTTACGGCTTACATTATTCCATATTGCCCATATAGATATGCTTACTATGCGAAAACCATTATATAAGTTCTGTGTCCATTAAGGGGCCATTCACAAAGGACATCCGTCAAAAACATGAACATTAGACCACTCTCTTCCCTTTGTCCAGCATTGGCCGTATCAAGGTAATCCTCTGGACGTCCATTTATATGATAGCAAAACTACTTATAGGAATAGCATCTACTTTCCAGACCGGAACATTAGGAGGTTGTTGGAAAAAGTACGAAGCTATATTGCCTGGAGATTGCAATAAACAGAGGGGCAGGTAAAATGCCCTAGTAATGCATACTTCCAAAATGCAAAAGAGATTCCATTATCCTCTCTCCATGTCACAATCATTCGTTCGACTTTCAGCTAGTTTTCAGTGCGTCTGGAGGCAATTTCTCTCTTTTCAAGCAATCACCCAGCGATGCAAGCTCTGGGTTCCGGCTGGACAATCCCAATCTTGGTTCAATATCAATAAGCGGGTGGGAGCTGCAATAAGAACATCCTGGTACATAGCTTTGTAAAAATAATTAGTCGGGGAACATCTATTCGGGATTGGTGAGTACTTTTAAACAAAATTCACATATGCAGTAATGATGGTAGGTGCAAGAACTTTCGGTGTCACTAGCTTTCTGACAAAAATCTTTTGTAATATTTATTTGTACCAAATTTCATTTTTTCTGACAATTGTTTAATAAAGAGCATTTCAAATCATATCACCATAGCCAAGATATCTTTCAAAAGAGCTTTCTAGACTTGCTCAGTTTTCCTTGTAGCATGATGCTCTCAAACGTTTTCAAGGAGCTCTATCTTGGCCGCTTTTGAGGTCTTTTCGATGGTTTTGAATTTTTCTTTCCAGATACGGCTTTTGTCGATGCTAATCCCCTTTTGATCAACTATTTTGTACTTAGAAAAGGATCTGGTTAAACTTTTGCTACTCTATTCAATTAACTTCTACAACCGATAGCCAATTTTGAGATCTTGCTGGTATCTAAGCTAAACTTTTAATCCTCATTCAATTCGACATGTTTTCCAGTTCATTCTTCAATGGTCTCAGCAACTCATTCAGGTTTCCTGATGCGGTAGTCACGCATATATTATCGACATACACATCTGGGAGTTATGCATTCCCAGCCATTCTCACAATCACAATCATGAAAAGCAGAGGCCCCAAGAACGAACCTGGTGGAGTAGCACACTTTACTTTGCTTTTACTGGAACTGGTTCCATGAAAGTTTCAGAACTGCTTCTTAAGTGATCTTTGAATTCGAAGAAGCAGAAGAACATTTAGAATCCCTTGGTTTGTAACTGCTATTTTGCAGGTAGCATTCAAAGCTCTCTTCAGATCATCTATGAGAGTCTGGAAAAGTTGATATTTCCTTTAGTTAAATTTCAACAAAGATCTCTCCTGTATTACAACAAATACGATACTGGTCTTGGTACCTCATGTTGGACATGACCACTGTGTGGCCAACCTTATCCAAGGGCATTGTTTTCCAGTTAACTCGGTACTGAAAGGTTCTAGGTCTCCTCTTCAGTATCTAAACTTTCATACGAGTTGATCAATGATAAGGAAAATCGTTGGCTTCAATTGAGCACTTTTCAGAATCTCTCCCATACATTTATTTGCTTGAAATGGCTAAATTACAATTGCGGAATGATCTTTTCCCGAAATGTCTTGCTTTGTAACTCTACAATCCAAGACGACCGGATTTCCTTAAACCTCCCTCCCATCTGTCTGAATTTGTCCCTATTTCGCCACTACCTCTCTCCCTTGGGTCTAGATGTCCTTTGTGATTGGACCTTTATTAAACAAGTAGCAAATGAAAACATTGAAAGCCCTCTAACGTTTAGGAAAGATATCTCAGTTTCATTTCCGAAAATATGATACCGCCATTGTATGAATAAAGGCGGAACCAGCTCATGTATCTTTCAACTTTCCGGCCATCTACTGGATACAGTGCATTCAAATTAGAATTAAAGCACGCATTATACCACCATGCTCCAGTGAAGTCTACTGCGCAGTTGCCTGCGGATCGATCCTGATCGCGGTCCTTTGTTGAGAACATTCTTCCGTTGTGAGATAACAATGAGTCCCCAGCATCTCCAGAAAAACCACCAACTTTCAGTTTATATCCTTCAGACTCACTCAGAATCTCAAAGATGCTGTATTCTGCATACTTTACAGAATCTGGGCTATCGAAATGTTTCATGTCTACGCGAAGTATTGCCCCTCTTCCTGGCGACGCAAGTTTATGGACTTTCTCAAGTCCAAGCCAAAAGTTACCATTTGGATCCCCAAATCCATTCTTGTATTCGTTCCATCCACGGTAGAAGTCAACTGATGCATCAACACGCCGTTGAAAGACAATCCATCCACCACCATCAGTTACCATATCACATCTGACATTGAAGATATCCATACCAGGAATATAGATTGGTACTACACTAGTTGTTTTGTATCCTTTGTTGTACGCCTCTTGACAATCATGGAATGCACCTTGAGGAATTGAATAGCAGACATTGAAGTGTCAGAAACACAGAACCAACACAAGCTTTTATCCTACTACAATAAATAGATCTAGAAGAAGGAATACGTTTACCTGCATGGCACTATTCAAGATGTAATTGGCTCATTATTCAAAAATATACTAGCCCACGTTTAGCTTATGTAAAGTGTAGTAAGCAGGCAGAAGTCATAGATTATTGCAGATGAGCCATCGTTTGGAGACGGACATTTCAATGGTGTTTTTCCAATGTTTCTAATGTGCAACTGATCAATACAGTGCAAGAAAGAGGGTTTTGCCAACAATCGTAGCACCTAGTATTGATTTAGATACTAAATCCTTCTCCAGGGAGTTGTCACCACCGGGTACACGAAATTGCAGAAAGACTTTGATTGTGGATGTTTATATAAGAAGGGGTTGATCCAGAGATGACTTTGACTTTCGCAAAGTGTAGAAAAGGGCGTGGCTTTGGGAAGTTCTGAGTAGTTTCGCCCTTTTCTCTCTTGACGCTTTAACAACCAACAGACGAACAAAACGCGAGTTTTAACGGCTGACACCTTCAATGTTCGAGCGTTTATAGACAAAAATGAACAATTTTCTCATCACACAGTCATCATCATTACACTGTATGCATTTAGTAACATAAAGTTTGTGGAAAAACCTATCTAAATTGTGGTGAATAACCTAGATGACGAGTACCTGATACATCAATGTAATGAATTATCAATTAATCTAGTGAGTTCTTACTTCATAAATTAAAATTGAGATCTTCCAAGGACTATCCCACGTCCAGGACGGGTGGAAAGCCTCTTTGATGGTACAAACTTCAATGCGGAAATAGATTCATTTAGGCCACCAGCATGTAGATATGGGCTTGGAAATCATATTCTAGTCTCATTAAATTGAATTTCATGCAGTTTGCTTCTTAAAGTAACTTTTTGCGTAGTAAGAACTGAATATAAATCGAATAACATTTCAATCTCTTTCGAATGTACGTACTGCGAACGGCTTCTTGAGCTTTTATCTTGGAAGCCGTGGGGCAGCAGCTCTGTGGTCGCTTGATGTTTCTGCCGTGACCGTAAGTGAGTCAAAGCTAGTGCAAGAAAGTGTAAGTAGCTCTAAAAAATCCTACTTGCAATCTACCTGAAAATTTTTTCCGTGCTGGTAACAACAACTATGAAGGAAATAAGGCCCATTCATCGCATCGATTGACTTACGATGATGGCAGAAGAATCAATCGACTACAGAACAACAACTCTTTTACGTGACTTCACACATCAATGCCCGCTTAAACCGGAACTGTACGCTGATTGGTTAAAGGCCTTTGCCCTTAGTTACACAGGTAGCAACTATCCATGCGTGGTTGATTACAATGAAAACACTAGAGGATATTCAAATTCCAATGATTTACTATCGATTCATCTATCGTCCAGTCACACATTGATTGCTTGGTTTTAGTTCTGGAGTATCTATTGATGTTCCATGTCTACTTTTAACATATTTTGTTAAGCATCTACCTACTGATTCGCGACGGAAAGATCATTCCTTGGACAGCATTTGGTTAAGCCTCCCTTGTTGACAATCTTATTTTCGCTCTCATTCGCGTTAGGAATTATAATACTTTCAACCCAAAGAGCCCTCGTTGCACATTGGTATACTATTTTTGAACGAGAGGGCACTCATTTGGCATTATTTGGCAAGGCGATTTGCATTGACAATCACATTTCTGCTAACACTTGTCCATTGACAACTCAAACTATTTATTGTGAAGAAAGTCCCGATCAGCTTGTATGACATCCTTTGCTATAGCGATGTATTAAGGCCTTGGGATGGGGGAAAATTTCGAAACTTCTTACCATCAACCTTTTCCGCCTTCTTTGGCCCTGCACTCAAGCCTTTGGGTAGAGACGTAGGAAACAGTCAAAAAGTGGGTAGGGCACATGCATTCAGGGGCAACCTCTTAAGCAAGAAAGGGCTCTTTGCAAGCTGAAAAGGGGTACTTTACTTTGATTCGCCTTTTGATAAGGTATTTAATTTATCTTTATCGAAGTCTGTTATGCTAGATAACTTAAAAATTTCATTCGCAGTCATTTCTGTCACTAGCTTTTTTACATTTAGAATCATAGGTATTCTACATACGTCTTCTTATAATGTTCATTTGTCTATTCTGCTCCCAAGTCTCCTTAAACTAGAGTTTTGTTATCCTTCATGTATTCTGCCCCCTTGGGAAAAATTGCATCCTAAAATTGCCCCCTCCAGATAAGCAGATACAGCTTTGTGGCTGTGTGGAAGATGCAAATAAAAATACCTAATATGTTCCAATTGCTTGTATTGCAGGCATAGTGCTTTTTAAGATGATGTGCTACGATTTGCAGCATATTTGACATTGTTGACTTTATACTTATGCTAAAGTGTGTTATGTTACACCACCCCTGTGTCTAAAAGTTACTTCGCTACCACCACCTAGCACAACTGAATTTTTCACTTACCCAGCCATTTTCTCTTCAGCTCCCACCCCAGTCATAAATAATGATTGACTTCTAAGCTGAATAAAGCCAAAATTATTCGAATTCCTAGCGCAAATGATAGCGAAAATAAGATTGTCAAAAAGGGAGGCCTAGCCAAGTACTTTCCTAGGAATCCTCCTTCCATCGCGAATCAGAGGGTAGATGTTTAACAAAATATGCTAAAAGTAGACATGGAATGTCAATAGATACTCCAGAACTAAAACCAAGCAATCAATGTGTGACTGGACGGTAGATAAATCGATAGTAAATCATTGGAATATAAATATCCTGTAGTGTTTTCATTGTAATCAACCACGCATGGATGGTTGCTACCGTGTAACTAAGGGCAAAGGCCTTTAACCAATCAGCGTACAGTTCTGGTTAAAGCGTGTATAGGGAATCATAATGGCCGATAATGATGGGCAAAAAGTCGCGGGAAGTACAGCGTGCAACCAGGATTGCATAGAAAAAATTTATTGCAAATTTGACATTGGCTGCTCTATTTCATATTTAACTAAAGAATATGAATTGTTGTGTCATGTGTTACATTTTGGCGTGAGAAAAGATGGTTCTTAAAGCAGAATCCGGCTTTAGGAGAGAGAAAACTAAAGTTTCATCCTAAGTTACTCAGTTTGCGTCCTGAACTACGTCCTTTGCTCACGAAAGGTCAAGCCGACCTTCTCAAGATATTGTTTTCAACTGCTTTAATAACAGATTCTGAATTTCTTTTTATGCAGATATTCTGCTATGCATGGTGTTTTATAGCACATATCCGCTAGATAGCAGAGATCTTTTGATAGAAATGTTTGCATGCAATGCGAAGGAATATGCGATAATAAGATCCTTCCGAGCGACTATAGAGCGGTTGCATTTAGACGCTGTTGCTTAGTAACGGGTTAGTGCTGTCTCATATCCGCCATCATGACGGTGCTCTTTCATCCAAGATGATGAACTGTTGTAGTGTATTTGGATGTTCCAATCGACCTGATCACGAAAAAGATCGCTCGTTTTACCGTCTACCAAAAATAATAACACACTTGGACGAGCAAACGAAAAAATATTCGGCTGAGCGAAGAAGTAATGTTTGAGCAATATACGGCGCGCTGATCTAGCCGTGAAAAAGCTTGTTTGTATGTGTTCGGATCACTTTGCTACAGGTAAGCCTGCTCCTCTTCTTTCCAAAAGTCTCATCCAGATTGGGCCCCAACTTTGCGTTTAGGCCACTCAGATATAAAGGAGGAGAGTTCTTCACTTTGGGAAGGCGGAAAGAGCGATCAGAAAAGCGCCCTTCTGCGCAGATCGAAGGACTAGGCCAGCATTCCTCTGTAGTACATCAATACTGTTTGGACGTTATTGCGCCTTCTACTTCCAATGAGTTGGAAAATCATGATGAGAAGGTTAGCTCTTCAGCAGCATTTATATCAACGGAAGTTTGAGCGGAACTTTCAATGGGTGACATTGAGCAGAAATTGCCAGCATTAGAAAATGATAACAAAATCTTAAGGAGAAGATCATTTCGACGATACCAATTGATATTGCCAGATTGGAACAAGATAAAGAAATGGTTTTGTTTTTGACTGGCATTCCCAACTATTTACTGCTTATGTCATTATTCTCCTTTCTCTCTTAATCAGTGTCACATACACACCGAAATTGTTTAACCGCTTTTCAAGAGTTTTTGCTTACTATGATGAGACTACGATTAAACCTGCCATTCCAGGACTTTGCCTACTGCTTTAATATATCAAAGTCCACTGCCTCAAGAACTTTTGATACATGGATCGACGTTATTGCGACAGTGCTTAAATTTCTGATTAAGTGGCCTAACAGAGAGGAGCTCCGGAAAACTATGCCTATTGTTTTGCCCAAGGCTATGGTCAAAAAGTTGCAGTTATAATCGATTGCTTTGAGGTATTTATTGAGCGTCCAGGAGATATGTTCGCCCGACCATCTACTTGGAGCAATTATAAACACCACAATACTATACAATTTTTGATAGGCATTTGTCCACAGGGGGCCACTCCTTTCATATCTAAGGCTTGGGGTGGTCGCACAAGTGATAAATATTTTACAGAAAATTGTCACATTTTAAATAGACTCCTAGTAGGTGATATTGTTTTGGCAGATAGGGGCTTTAACAACAATGAAAGTGTAGCATTAAAGGGTGCCAAACTAGAAATACCAGCTTATACCAAAGGCAAAACACAGTTATTGTCTCTTGAAGTTGAAGAAACTCGAAGACTTGCAAATGTGTGGATACTTGTTGAGAGGGTTATAGGATTAGTACGGCAGAAATACCAAATCTTGAGTGGTATTCTTCCAATTGAACCATTACATAGTGATAACTCCACTCCTCAGGTTGATAAAATTGCAACAGTGTTCTGTGTTCTAACAAATATTTGTGATTCTGTTGTCCCATTTTACTAATTTTCCTATTCCAATTGTAGTGCATATCACTTTGCTGTGAAATGAACTGTTAAATCAAATTAGCATGGTATTGAAGTTATTCTCTTGTAAAAAGAAAAATGGATAATAACATACCAGAAGTAATCTGCAATCTGAATTCTGTATGTCCTTGTTTATTTCTTGTGAAGTGTTTAGCAAGCATTTCTGGTAAGATGCATAATTTAAACAAGTTTTCTGATTTTGATGCATTCATTTCAAAGAATGATTTATTTGGAAGAATGGTCTCAATATGGGTTTCATTTGGTGTCCATACCAAGAAATGAGCATACTGAGCACCAGACATAAAAAGTTGACATTGTACGTGAGAGTAGTGCTGGTGGTCATTTTTTAGTGCATATATGCTTTGTGCAGGTAAAAGCATAGAATTTTGTTTATAAGCATATTCACTTAATGGAATATCTCTGCAACTATATGGACACTTAACCTCTAAAACACCTTGCCCACAGCACTTGCATGGTATCAAACCATCTGGAGAAGTCCCCAGGAATGTCCATTTGTTATTCAAAATCAGCCCTAGTCTAGAGAAATTAAATTCCTTGTGGGACCCTTGCATTTTCTTTATGTAGTCTGCCACTGCAATGCTTTCCTTTTCTAACTCTCAAGCTACAGCATTATTTGTGAACTTGCTTTCTGTTGGGTAGCAAATGCTTTTGATTAGGCTCTTGCTTGGGTTATTGGCATCTGTTCTGCAAGCCTTCTTTAAATTTGGATGCAGTAATTCTACCAGACCTAAGCTTAAACCATAACTTTGAATGAGCTTGCTTGGCTGTCTCGCATTGGATCTTCCTTAGCTGCACTGCTCATTGGAAAGGACTGGTAAAGTAATTTATTCACATTTTTTGATGATGATGTCAAGTGAGCATCCTGCATTTGATGGAGAGTACAAATTTTGAAGAAAGAGGTTCTTAATGGACCCAAATGGAATGAAGCTTTCACTATAAGGCTCAGTAATTGCCAAAATTGCTGGTCTTGTGCCACACAAGCTTAATTTGGTAAGGAATTCCCTCTACCTCTGATCATTCTTAATGTGTGGAGGCTCTTGAGTCTTCCTCCTCCTTGTAGGCCTATTACTGTCTCCATCTTCAGTGCTGCAGCTGAGATCTCTCATCTTTCGTGTTGCCCCTTTAAAAGCTATCTCTGCAACAGTAAATAGGGCACCTCTTTTACAGCTTTAGGTAGTAACCATTTGCATTGTTCTTGTGTACAATATTTAGCTTCTCTTGTACGATAAAATGCCTCTAAATAAAACAGGGGGGCTGCAACATGTGAACAAGCTTCACCAAGGCCAGCCATGCAGGTGCAATGGGCAGTTTCTATTTCACCATCTGCTTCTAACAAAATCCAAGGCTTCAGTGGTGTTTTGTTCGCATGCTGTGAATTTCTAACCTGTGAGTAGAAACAGCAGTTAAGAATAGCCTGAAGAATAGGTTTTTAGTGGTAATTCTTAATAAATCTAAATACTGTTTGGGAAAAGTTTTAAATAAATATGCAAGGAAGCACTAGAAGAAGCTGAACCAACTCATTAGACAACTAAATAGTGGTCTATTTGAGCTTATGTTATGAGAAAATGTGGCACAAAAAATGAAAATATTTGACTTACCGTTCCTATCACAGGATAATTCTCTTCATTATGTTTAATTGCCGTTTCCAGAACCCATTCACTCAAAACGATGTTGTATGCTTTTGTCTCCTTTGCCGTCAGGTAACTTAATGAATACACAAGATGGTCGACAATGTCTGTATAATCAATGCTTGGCAATTCATTCAAGTACTCATCTAAGTTCGACTTTTTCAGCAAGTATGGATCTTACTTCATAGCATCAATTTTCAATAAATATCGAGTTCTCGCTGAGATTTCTAAAGATTGGGCATACTGTGACAGAGACAATGTGTGATACCTAGTGGCCATGTTTACGCTTTCAAAAAAAGCCGAGTTGACCGTCAAGATGGTGACACTAATCATACCGAGGCTAGTGAAATTTTATTGCAACCGCTCTATTGAGTCCTCAGCACTCAGAAAGCTGAAATAGATTAGAAGGGCATGTTGAATTCTGCTTTCGAATGACTTACTGATAGTGCAGAGCACTTTTAGTTACCACGCCAGCAAATTCTTCGAGGTAATGTCCCCATAATAGTGTTAGACACAGTTACCTATCTTTCATTTCCCATTATATTTGCATGATCGCTGTGTTTACTATATTAACGGTTATTCGGGATGGGGGACAAGGGGGTAAAGTTCTCTCCAGGTACAATCAACTAAAGTCCAAATAAAATTTTTTTTTTAAATAAGAGAAATTATTTGGCTCAGTCTCAACTGTCTTATCAGCTTTTTTCTTATAAAAACACATGTATACGGCAAATGCTCAGCTATCTCCAAAATGCTGGGAAAATTCAGCACCGCTGCCCCCTGACTTTTCTTGAAAAGCGTCACTGGTTTACTATCCCATCTTATTTGCATGGTCATTGTGTCTACTGTGCGTCCTTTCTCCTTTTATTTACTCTTGAGTATCTAACAATCGTCACCCGTGATTGTTAGTTTTCGAATTTTTAAGCCCGTGACGCTTTTAACAACCCAAACTTATTACTGTCGAGGATTCCTTGCAAGGCTTTTACAAACTTGGCAAGGCTTATACGTATGGCTTTTACTTTTGAAACCCCCCAATTTATTCCAACACTTTTGATTATTAATTTTCAAGACATTTTCCAATCCCCCCACCCGATTATTCGGTACTCCAGAGTTGTTACCCAAAGAATATGGTAATTGAAAGCTAAAAAGGCTCTAATGGTGATTGAGGCCATGGCTACTTAGTCTTCAAAAAAGCAATCTTCTTGAATATAAATTGTTTTTAGAACAACTTTTCACATTTTTTACTATCATATTGTACCATCAAGCTAGAAATGTAGCAGAACAACACAGCCTAAAGTAACTTACGATGTAATTGCCTAAAGTAGCTTACCATGTGTACTATAAGAAGAATTCACATTGAATCATTACCGGACAATAAAAGATGCACAATTTTGAACGGCATAATGGAAAATAACCCATTCTTTGACTTATAGCGGGTGCGGCCTGGAAAAAACTTCTTCTGGTGTTAATCCCAAAGCACCTTTACTTCCTGCTTTCTTGCTACCCCCCACCCCTACCACCCTGTACGGGTCACTCCGAACATTCTGTTAATGGCGCGAGAAATGATTCTGTGCTAGTTGGATGGAAGCCAGTCTCATATCAATAGAGACTCGTTCCCGTCTAGCGGGCACCATCCACATTAAATTGTATCCCTGCATTTCTAGAGAATATTATAGTATAATCACTCGCTGAACAAAGCTGAAAAATGCTACTACTAATCAGATCTTTACTGTCAAATGTTGTGGTAGCCAGTCAGAGCTCGCAGGGCGACCATGAATTTCGGGAAAAGTGAACTGTACTTAGTCCCATTCTCCTCCATAAAAATATGTGCCAACATGCTGTTTAACGATATTTAATGATAGGACAACTAATATAACGCTAAATCGTACTTTTGAAGAAGCACTACGGCTGGTATGCAAAGGCAGTGAATTAACGCTAGAAAAACTATAAGAAAGATGTGGGACCATTCATCAGCACAATCTGCAGTTGCAAATGGTTGCAATTTTCAAAACAAAAGAATAATCTAAATCCAACATTTATGAAGAAAGATATTTACTGAGAGAGTTGTCCAATATAATTTGAGAGGCAAAAATCATTTGCAATTGCCGAATGTCAAGACAGCAAAACATGGAATGGAAAATATTCAATGTATAGGTCACCATTTATGGGCCTCATTACCGGAGGACATTAAGGGCTGAAAAAAAAATAATTTCAAAGAAAAATGAAATCATTCCAAGGAAGTAGTTGAATCTGCAGGTTGTGCAAAGTATTTGTTAATGGAATATGGGGCATATAGTTTTATTCCTTTCCTCTTAAGAACAGTTGCATAATGATTTGTTTTTCTTGTATTCTTTTGGCAATAAGTAGCTATTCAGCTAAATTTGTATTAGTTCGCTAACATTAAAGAAATTGTAACAAAATAAATAAAACGCTGTTGTTGGCCATACGCTAGCTGCAGAAGACTTTCCATTACACCAAACCCAAAGAAGAGGGAGCTTGCTAATTACTTGCTTTATTTTATGATCAGTATTGGCTCAAGTATGTGATTAGAACTTATTTTGTGCAATGATATAAGAATTTAGGTTTAATGTTTGCTTGCTTGAATATTATCTCAACCCTTTGCCTACTGGATCTTCGCTGCTATGCTCCAGAGTTGACTCTAATGAAAGTTGGTTGATGTTGATACTAGAATTCTTCCAAAGTCCATAAATGGACTACAGGAAAATTTGGAATATGAAGATGGATAATGCATTACGCAATTGTAAGCAGTATGTTGTGAAATCTAGAGAAGATAATTGCCGCTTTACTTACAATGATACGCAAGTTAACAACGAACATAGCAGACTTATGTTAATCATCAAGTCAACTGCAAACTAGTAGTGCATGAAAATACATGACCTAAACCAGTGATTTCAGTGGGCTACCGGTCAAAGATCTAAATAGTGAGCATCTATTTGTAATAGCCTTGGAAACGACTCAAATATACAGTTTAAGCAATTAAGACAATTTAGCCAATGGCATTTGCCTTACCATGATAACTTTTTTCCAGATGCGAATCCCAGTCCTGTTGCGAGGAAGGTCAGCAGTGCTATTACACAGAGAGAAAGTTCCATTTGTCAGATTCTTGATGACGTATTTGCAATACTCGGAAAGTGAGCACTTATGGAATGATTTGTGTATGATGGGTGTTCGTTGCATTGAACCCTCAATGTATGTATTACCATCGTTACCTGAAATCTCTTCGTAATATCTTCCAACAGCATCAACGATGCCATGCAATGCTAATAAGCACATGAAGATGCTTCCAAATTCTCTCATCACTTTATGAGTACTATATCGACACAAAGAGGATCATTAACAACGCAAAAAAATTATATGTAATTTTGAGGCATGAATATTTCAAACAATTACGATGAAGGGAACCGTTATTACTTACAATATCCTCATCATGGTTTCAACTTGCTTTGGTAGGAATGTAGCTCGGAAAGATTTTAAGTAGTCACTTCAGCAGCCTCAAATACATGTATTGCTTACACGATTTCAACGTGAAATTTGCAGTCAGTTTGTACCATACAATCCAAACCTAAATATGTACCAAAGATCAGAGACGGTGGTTTCGCCTAAAATTTAGCATTGCACGAACAGGTAAGACAATAAGATTACCTACCGTGCATGCATACCTTTTGCATTAGAATGTCTGTTGGACTATTTCAAACATTCTTCTTAAGCGCTTAATAGACGGGGGTTAGGAAAAGAGCGGGGTTTCGAAACTCTAGGTGAGTTTTCAGGGATGTATGGAGTAAGCTGAAGTTGGAAGATCTACATCCAAAATAATACTAGGGTAGACCAGAGTAATATGGGTCACCAGGATATATGGTCGCTCCTGTTTTTATTTGTTTCTCACAACTCTGCTCTCCAGTATTCATTCCTTTCTGTTTTCGGAACTGATAAAAAATAAAGGAAGAACTCCGCCTGGAGCAGAACGTAATTGATTCAGATCATAATTTGAGCTTCATCTAGAACAATGATGAAATATGATTTGTCTATGAAAAATGGTGGAAAAGTAAGATTTAGAAAGTCATTTGCTGAGGTTTATATTATGTTGCATTATAAGTTTTTCTACTTAAAAGCAAAGGAAGTTAAATTTTGCATTGTCTAATTGGCACCAAGTATGTCCAAATAGGACCTATTACCATTGTTTGCTTGAAGAGTCCCAATGAGTAAACAAACTCTTTTTGTCTACACAAGACTGGGTGTTGAGTTTTGATGTAAACAGATTCCAAAACACTTAAATGAAAAGACGATCTTGCATTGTTCGGTGAGGAGCAGACCGTAATTGATTCAGCTGATAATTTGAAAAATTGATTCAGAACTATGATGGAATATGATTTTTCTATGAAAAATGGTGGAAAATTAAGATTTATAAAGTTATTTGCTGAGGAATATAAGTGTTTGTACTTAAAAGCAAAGGCAGTTAAATTTTGCATTGTCTAAGCGATCAGGGTAACATGGATTATCCTGTTCAGTTTAATACTTCTAGCAGTGTTGGAAGACAAATTTGTTTCTGTGTATCTAACGTTGCCTTGGATTGGAAATGTTTCATCAAAGTTTGAAAAGCAAACTTATAAAGCCATTGCATCTTGTGGGTTACAACATTAGAGCTACTCTACCATCTGCTAAGGGCCTGATTACGTGGGTGAGTTGACCCGTGTCTGGCTCGTGTCTGGCTCGTGTCTGGCTCTGTGACCTAGCTCGACTCCCTGGTCAAATCCTTATTGACAGCTATGTCTCAATTACCTGAAGTGAGGCAACCCGGCAAGGCGGGTTAACTCGCTTTTTGAAAGTGGGTCAACCCGGTAAAGCGGGTTAGCCCTTCTCATGTAATATTGCAAACGTGTCAGCTTCGGGTTCACCCAATGCATACGGATGTGTTTTGACCATTTCTATGGCTTTAATCATGAATAATATAGGTGATATGGTTGCTGTATGTTCGAAGAAATTTACTGGGACTTCGAAAATGGTGGAAACTTTGATAAATTCATTGATTGACTTCACGTTTAGAATAGAGCCTTTGCAAATGGTATTTTGGCGGTGATACACAATGTCAACACGAAGGGAAACAATGGAAAATGGCATGAATCAACACAATATCAATGTTGACATTTGCCCTAGGAATATTCAAGCGCGAACTAAGTGAAAATGGCCGTGGATAGTAAAAAACAAGCATTTGAATTGTTTTCAATCGGATTCAGCCGGGTTGGCTGAAGGTCACAGCCGAGGCAAAAGCGGGTCAAGCACCCCACGTAATCCCGAAAGTTTGGCGAGTCAGAGCCGAGTTACCAGAGGGTCAACTCGCCCACGTAATCAGGCCCTAAGTTAGCGTTCCTACCACTCAAGTGTTGTGTAGTTTATGAATTTTCGTGTAGCCAAAGGCATGTATAATGGATGAAAGTTTATTTTTTGAGGTTATTTGTTGGTTAGTTGATGAGAATGTGGCACCATAACAAAGCTACTACATGCAGCATTATTATTTGAGTACGCCGGAAGACGATTTCAACATTATCATTGAGGGTAAGAATTGATGGGCGGAGGATCAGACAGGAGTGATAGCAGCGGGATGGAAAGACACGTTTCTTAAATAATTTACACTATTTTCTACAAGAAGATCTAACTTTTTGCAGAGCATCAGTATTTTTAAACTTTCGGATTGTTTGTCTAAGATTATTCTTACACCATTTTTTAGTGTCAGAGGTAAAACTGAACTCAAAATGGAAGGAATACATTCAAATATTTGAAGATCTTTTAAGTCATCATAAAACAAGGCAAGAGCGGAAGCGAACAATAAATAAGTGCAGAAGTTGATCTGAAAGCTGCACAACTGGAATGCACCACAGTTATATGCCTAGATGAAGTTCCAGCATTTTTTGCAAAGCCCCCATGGAAAGAGAACATATTTCACGACCCCCAACTCACTTCGGATAAGACTATTATCTATAAAAACTGTATATGTATATTTCTTCTCCATGGACATTCACTCCCTCTCCAGCGTTGCATCGCGCCCCCTTGAAGGACGCGCCCCACTATTCGAATTTCAGCTCTTTTGAGTCTCAATGTACTTGTTAACTTATGGAAAGAGTGTTCGCTATTTCTCTCCTGTTCAGTAGGAGGCAGGGTGTACAATCTTATTCTATAGCTTTACAAGTATATTGAATTGGAGATGTGATTTGCACTCAACTTTGTGTCCTCTCCCGATTGTTAGCTTTCGTAATTTTTTCCACTACCTCTCGCCCTTTCCAACCCGTAAATATCACGTTCGAGGACAATTCAGTAAAATCAACGCTTTTGTGAATCTCCGTTTCATACCTCTTTCTCGTAAATGAAACAATGTTTGAAAGAAGCCCCTCGAGATATATATGACAACTATTCTTCCAATCAACAATTTAGTCTAACTCCCTGATTATCAGTTTTCAAGGAAATCACCTCCTTGGCTTAGAAGTCACCCCACGAAATCCAAAAACATGTTGTTATTAAGCCAGTATAGACCACCGACACCAAGCACAGACAAAACATGTCTTGACTTTTATGACAGCTCGAATGGGAAGATAAGGAAATAATCGTGTGCGGAGATACAAACTGACTTTAAGGATCTCAAAAATAAAAGTACTAAGCTGTTAAAACAACTCTACAATGAGTATCAGCTTGAGCAACTGATAAAGGATTATGCAAGGGTTGTTGTAAGCGCTACTAAAAAGACTGAACGCCATGCCAGTAAAACGCTTGTTGACCATTTCTCAACTAATAAACCGAAGTATATCCGTAGTTCAGGAGTTATAAAATTGGGCAGGGTAGACCAATACATGACTTCTGCCATACAGAAAATGAAGTCATAGAGGATTAGGTCTACGAAATCACGAATTCTTGAAACACGAAGTTTAAGAAATTACGATAAAGCAAAATTCTAAACGATCTAAAAGAAGTGAATTGGGAGCAAGTACTATTCCCGTTTTCTGAATCACCAAATCTAATGGTTGATAAGTTCCATAAGATTTTTGATCGGTTATTAAATGCACATGCACCAATGCGAAGAAAGGAGATTAGAAATTAACTTCCGTGTAGATTACACTAAAAAAAATGTCTTATGGAAGAGGTTGATATGGCAAATAAAAAATCTACAAAAACTCCAAACTTCTCAAATCTCATGAGTCTCTTCGAAACAAGGTGAGAAGTACTATGAGCTCATCTTGAAGGTGGCACAAATCGTCTTCCGGCGTAATTAAGAGTGTTTTCCATAACGCCGTTAACAGAACATACTTTGTTTGTTTTCCTTGAAAAATTACGGAGTTTTTTGCAACTGTTGTAAAAGATGATATTTTAAATTCAACATCATTGGGATCATTATTCAAATAGCTATTTGAAGATTTGAAGGATGATTTCATTCCTATTTATGAGGCGACAAATAATTTCCTCAAATGTTATCATATCATGGTGTGGCATGGCTATATATTTCAATGCTATTAAAAGCTAGCACAATTATCAAAACACTCTTTAAATTTGACTCTAAAAATCGCACGTTTCTTATAAAGTAATATGAGGGATAGTAAGCTTCATTTGGACTCATTTTTACCCCTACTATTAGTTCCATAATCTATACATGTGGTATACAATAAATTTCAACATGTCACGTACTCCAATATTGGATGTTTTTGTATGCCCATTCCTTGGGGGATGTCTGAGTGACCCCACTGACCTCATGCTTTCTTTGAGACCCCACATAATCACCATTCCGACACCACTTGGAGTCCCGACCCCTCCTTTGGAAACCAATGTGTTAAACCGTTGGAAATCAGTGCTTAGGTCTGCACAGTTGGTTCATTCTAGACAAAGTAGTACTAGAGCAAATTGCTGGAAACACAGCGACAGGCTTTCAGTTATAGCTCAATCTAGAAAAGCTGTTTTGAATGCAAGGAAAGCTCTTCTAAAAAGCTTGACTGTCAATGTCATAGCAATGAAGCATTAAACAACAGTCATGACCTATAAAATTCTATATGGTCTGTGTCCTGACAATCTCCGTCATAAATTTGTTGAAAGATCCATGATTTCTGAGTATGAAACGAGAAATTTTAGAGATTTGCATATTCCCACAAATAGGCCAGAATATTGCAAAGAGAAGGAATTTTTTACATCTCGGGTGTCAAAAACTGGAATGATATTCCTAGCAGCATCCGATAAAAAGAGTCACTCTCTCGTTTCAAAATGACATTTAGAAAGTACCTTGACAAGCTGCAAGGTCCAAACACGACCCCTTGGTAGAGCAGCAATTTTATTCTAATTACCTTCTGTTTTCTCGGTTACTGCAACTACATATTCCTTTTTTTCTCTTTCCTTTTAAATCTTACTGAAAGGATGTCCGTGTTAAAATATTAATTGAAAATTGAATAAAATTGACAGCAGCTTGCTAAGCGGGTGTTCAAAAGCTAAGAGAATGCATGTTTGGCCTGGCAGGTTCTGAACAGCTGCACTGCGGTATAGGTAAAAGGGCTTGTTTTCGTTTGTGGCTGAATTTGAAATGTTGTTTATTTAATTTGAGGTGCCCCTTCCATGATGGAAGAGTTGCATAGTTGGTGATCGATCCATTAATTTAATTAATTATTTGTGTTCATTTGTGTTCTTATACTTTGTGTAATGGCAACGGGGTTAAGGGCAACACCGCATAAGTTAACAAAATTGTCGAATGAAGCAATTCTCTCCGGTTTCTATCTTTCCCTGTTTCATCTTAGCTTGTAATGTAGACACGACATGCAAGTACTAAAATCTCCTGAACATTGATGTTTAGGACATCTTAGTGCCTTAGTGCTGAATAGAAATCTGTGCACTTTGTGCATTTTTATGCAGCCACTCCTATGTTTGCTCGATGTCAAAAAATGTGCTTTCACTGGGTCTTTGATGTTTAGGAATGTGGTATTCCATACATCCATTATAGAACTGGATACCTTGTATTAAATAATGTAGATTCTGAAAATGCATGGTTCTCATCCTATTGATGTAACAGAATGCAGTTTTTCAGAGTAAATAGTGTGTCCTCGGGATTTAATGATGTAAATTTTGGAGTTCTATAGGGCTCTTTCCTTGGACCTTTACTGTTTTTGATTTACAGTAATGATCTCCCATCTACTTTTCAAAGCAGCCAAGTCACCATCTACCGAAAGCACCATAGATCTCAATGAAGACCTTAATAGGGAATTGTGCAATCTGAAGAATGGCGTTAAGGCTTGCTCCAAAATTGATCAAGACTCGAGCAATGGTGGTAGGATCTCGGCCAAACCTTAAGAAGATCTCTCATGTGAAACTTACTACTATCAAATTTCGCATAGCTACGAGTCAAGACAAAAGTTGCAGATATCAATAGCAATGGCTTCACATCAAATGGCGAAGTAGCCAAGGAATTCTAGTCTCAACAGCCCTGAAATTTTGATAGTGAATCCCAAAAGCAGCACTTTCATTGAACAGAGAAATTTCTAGAGATTTGAATGAGATATTCTTTTATGGTATGATTGTTGAAAGATCTCCATACTTTTGGTGTTTTCCAAACTCTGCTCTTCCTTAAGGAACTGACTTGAAAGCATATGCATGGTATAACATGGGTCAAGAAAGTCTCAAGTCTAAACTCGCCTTCTCGTTCAATACAAAAAAGCAGCTTGCTAATTTGATTCTTCAGGCTTTGGCATTCACTCTGATACCAACTCTGTAAACCTAGCTGCGAAAAATCGAGTGTACTTTTACGCTTGGGAAATAGGAGTATTGGATTGTGATGACATTGGATTGCGACAGCAGTTTCCGACACAAATTTGTTTGAGTTCAGGTTCATAAAGCATCTTGTCTGTTTTTAATACCTTAGGAATATGTCTCTCCAGTTCCTCTTTCTGTGTTATTCGGGAAGATTGCTCATCCACGAGTCTGGTTACGGGCTTTCTGATTCGCTCTGATCTTCGAATCGACATGTTGTTCTTCGATCAACAAATCTGTCAATCATGTTGCGCACGTAGTATGATCATAATAATCATCATAATGTCGTCTGATTCAGACTAAGAATTTTCTTACGTGACAGTGAAACAGAGGAAAGAGTTTCATATGGATAAAAAGGTACAGCCACCTACTTCTGTTATTGATGACTCACAAATTGAGATTGTTGAAAAGGCTAAATATGTGTGAATTCAACTTGATTGGCATCATATTTGGAATGAGCATGTTAGATTTGTGTGTTTTAAGGTATCTCATGCTTTAGGGATTTTAGAGTGTGCTAAGACACTACTACCCCAGGAAACACTTGGCCTTATCTGTAGAGGTATTGTTGAGCCATATTTTCGTTACTGTAGTTCCGTATGGGTGAGTTGTGGAGAAATCAGGCTTCTTACATTGTAGAAGTTACAGTTGCTATGATGCACCTGCTGTAGTACTAATTGAAAAGCTAGACTGGCCAACTATCTACGAAGTTATTAAACTAGAGACAGCGACAAAGGTTTACAAGTCCTTAAATGGTCTCATGCCAATATATCTCTCTACAATATCTTTTCAAACGCTTTACCCGAGGCACTGTCTATTTGAGAAATTCTGAGATTGACTTGCGGGTGCCCCTGTTGAAAACTGCTAATTGGCAGAAATCATTTGCACATTGCCGGGCTCATCTTTGAAACAACCTTGACTCTGAAGTTATTAAAGCACCTTCGGTATCTTTATTTACAAATCAACTTTGACATGTTTCTGTACCTATGATATTTTTCTGTTATTTTGGTTTGTAATATAGGGTATTTACTTTTATTGTATATTTATATTGTATTTTAAATTGCAAAGTTTGTCACAGATCCCTGAAGAACAGTATTAGCTGATGGGGTTACGGTACGCAAAGAATGAAATGAAATGATAATGGACCAGTTTGGATAAGCGACTTAAAGTGGAGTGCCCAGGACAATAAAAATGTAGGGGGGAGGGCAGAATTGAGAATTGTTGACCACACCCTCTATAAAATAAGTCAACGCCCTCTTGTTAGTTGTAGAAGGGACCTACTGAATAATCTGTGGCTCAAAAAACAAACGGCTCAATAACATTGATAGTCTGCAGGGGGTCTTTGGATAATTTGGGTCCAACTTGGCTTGAGCACAAACCTGACAGTATCGGACAAAATGATGTAGTTCATTGTTCATGTGTGGCCGAAAATGTCACTCTTTAAGTATCCATCATCATCATCAATAGACGGGAAGTTCATATAGCTGAACAGCCGTGGCTCTCCATGCTTCTCTATTCTGTGCTAATCTACATAAATCAGCAAACCTCCGATTCCCACCAAATTCTCGAATGTTATCACTATACCTGGTTTTTAGTCTACCTTTTCCTCTTTTTCCATCCTCGGTCCCAATTTATAAGTCTATACAAATGTCACCTTTTCTGAATAAGTGTCCTACAAAAGCCATTTTTTATTTAACAGTGGTAGTAAGCAGTCTTTCACTAGTTCAAATTTTACTTAAAACATATTCATTGGTCTTTTTATAAGTCTACTTTGTTCGTAATAAGCGTCGATTTCATCACAGCTCAAAGGAGTTAATTTTCTTTTTGTCAGGTTTTTTTAGAACCCAACATTCCGATTCATAAGTAGCAATATTAAAGACCAAGGATTCTAAAAGTCTTTTCTTCGTGATAATTGAAATTGTCCTGTCATTCCAAACATTGACTAGTGAAATCATTGCACTTCTTGCGATAGTAATACGTCTCTTGATTTCTTTAGAATCTTCATAATTTTTGGTAATCATTGCTCCAAAATAAACAAGGTATTTCACGTTTTCTATATCTTGCCCGTTAACAAGTATGTTGTCTCGTTTATTTCGCACAGGGGCTCTAATAGTCTTCATAACCTTAGTTGTACTTGTATTGAGGTATAGACCCACTTGGCTACTAGCTTCATGGACCCTATCTACTATACCCTGTAACTCTTCCATACTACCACCTACTAACACAATGTCATCTGCACATCTCAAATTTGCTACACTCCGTCCTCCAATCTTTACTGTACTTTCAAAACCCTCGAGGGCATTTCTGATAATTACTTCAGAGCATATCTTAAATAAATTTGGGGATAAGATACATCCTTGTCACACACCTTGTTCAATCCTAAAGTCTAGAGTCAATCCGTGTGTTGTTCTTACAGATGCACTTTGGTCAGTATACAGGCTCCTGATTATTTCAACTATGTGACTAGAGAATCCCATTTCAAGCATTACTTTCCAGAGTAATTCGTGTGACACCATATCAAAAGCTTTTCTGTAGTCTATAAAGCATAAATATATATTATTACCACATTCTCTGTCCTTTTCTATTACTATCTTTAGATTTAGAATCTGATCCCGAGTGCCCATGCCAGATCGAAATCCCGCTTTGCTCTTCGCTAAATTCCTCTTTTAATTTAGATTGCATTCTATCAGCAATAATTTTCAGCAGAATTTTGCTGTAATGGATTATGAGTGTGATTTTTCTGTTGTTACAGCACTGTAAAGTGTCGACTTTCTTGGGAATTGGTATAAATACAGATTCATTCCAGTCGTCTCGCCATTTTGTCTTTACCCAAATCAACGTACAAAGTTTGAGAAAGTAATTGAGAACATTTTTGTCTCCACATTTTACTAACTATACTTTAATATCATCAAAACCTGAACTTTTATTAGCTTTCAGTTCGTTAATTGCTTTAGCCACTTCAGAGTATAATAGTAGTTATTCCCTTTTATCGTTCACTACTAATGTGTGTTGTGGGACAACAATATTTGGAGTTTTCTTATAGAGATCTGTGCTATAATGAGCCCATCTATCCTTCACTTCTTCCGCTTCACCAAGAATCTTTAATTGTAGCAATCGTTGGTTTGAATTTAGTTGTTAAATTTCTAACACATTGATAAAGGTCTTTAATTGAATTTGTAATGGAATTATCTTCAATGCGCTTACATTGCTCATTAATGTATTTTTTCTTTGTCTTCTCTCATCATTCGTTGGACTAATGCATTTTGCTTATTGTACTCTGTGACTTTGCCGCTATCACTCAAACCTTTAGCTTTGAGTTGTCTCCGTTTTTCTACTTCACTAATGGTTTCATTCGACATCCATTGATAGTTCTTTTTCTCTTCTCCTGGGAATATGTCCCTTTGCAGCGCTAAGCATAATGTTCTTAGCCTCTTTCCATAGCTAATTTGGTGGTTTTCATCATCACATTGATGGAAAGATTCAAAACGATTAGAAATCTCAACTTTATTCTCATCACTTATAGTCCTATTTTCAAATCTTAGCACTGTTTGTGGTTTCATTAACTTTTTTAGTCTAAACTTTAGGTCAATTACAAGCAGCTGGTGATCACTATTACAATCAGACCCTGGTTTTGTTTTCGCGTTTTGTGCACTGCGTTTCCATTTCTTATTGATCATAATGTATTCAATTTGATTGCACGTTTTCTTTCAGATGATACCCGGGTGTAGAGATGGGTCGGGTCGTTTTTAAAAAGCGTGTTTACAACAGCTAGATTATAAACGCTACAAAACTCTAAAAGATTTGCACCTCTCTCGTTCTGGTCTCCTAGATCATATATACCACAGATATCAGAATTGCTGCTTAGCTTTCCTATTTTTGCATTGAAGTCTCCCATCATGATTGAAATATCTCGGTTTTTGAGTATTATCAATGGATTCTTGCAGCATACTATAGAAGTATACCACTTCTTCATCACTAGCTGTCATAGTCGGTGTTAGCATAGAGTTAAACTGATGTTGTATGGTTAAGCTCGTATCCTGACTTTAAGTATTCTATCGGATATAGGACTATACCCAATGAATGACTTCGCTGATTCCTTTGATAAAATGTCTGCAACCCCATTGCTATATCGATGTCCTTCATCCTTTCCTGAGTAGATTACAGTCTTGTTTTCATGAGTTCTAAAACTACCTCTGTTAGTCCAATTTCTCTAGGAAATTCCTAGTATTTCTAGTCTAATTCTATCCATTTCATCAAAAATAGTGTGCAGTTTTCTAGTTTCCTTCATCTTTCTTACATTCCCTGCACCAATACTATATCTTGTTCTCAGTTGCTTTCCAGTAGTATATTTGACATTGCCAGCCGGGTTACCCACTGGACAACGCGACCCTTGATAACCCACGTGACGACTGATATGATATGGCATTTTATTTATGTCCGTCATATCATAGAGAGCAGTCAGGAGGAAAAGCAAATGATACCAAAGTAGAGCCTCCTACATTCTTTTTTTTCGCAGTGCCTGCTAACTAGGCAAGTTATCTCTACCGATTTTGCAATTGGATTGTACTCACGCCAAACATACTATCATGAAAGTCATTTATATGAATATATCATTTCAGCCTCTCATGAAAATCCACTGTCCTGCTGCCAACAGCTTCACCGCAACCCTGGCATGGGGAGCTATAGGGCGCTACCCTTGCTCAAGAGAACCCCAGGGTGCAGTTGAAGTTCAATGCCCAGGACAGTAAATATCTATAGGGTATGCTTTATCCCTAAGTCACCTGAAAATGGACTACAGTAGAGCCCTTGCAAACTGACTGCACCAGGTATTCGGGAATTACAAGGGCATATTGAGGCAGAGATTGGTGAAATAGGGATGGGTGAATGCTGAGAAGCAGAGGTACTAAAGGAATCGCGGGGTTGTTTTGATAGCCGAGAAAGTGCAACAGCATTTTCATTGACAGTGCCTGTCTGGTGTTTGATGACAAAAAAAATGTTCTTGAAGTGGCAGGATTCACCTGGCCAGCCATCCTTTTGGCTCTACCAGCCGCAGCCATTGTAATGCTCTATGATCAGTGAAAAGTGTTAATTCCCTCCACAATGGGTACACACAACAAAGAGAATCAGCAAAACTATCGCCAAGGCTTCTTTTTCTGTGGTGATGTAAGCTTTCTCATAGTTGGAATGGGATTGACTAGTTTAAGAGCTCAAGCTTTCACAGCCATTCTCATCTACCTGAGTAAAGACAGACCCAGCCAACTATAGGAGTTACACTGCTGATATGTGAGAATGGGGGTACTTCAAAGTATGGACTTGAGTTGAAGTAAAGTATGCCCCTGCGAAGAGGTCCACAATAATTTTGACTCTTTTTGGTCGATTGCACAAAAGGCGCAGATGAGGTCGCAAAGTTAGGGATAAAATTGCGATAGTATCCAGCTTGCTCTAAATAGGACCGACCCTGTTCCACATACACTGGCTGTTCGAGTGAGGAGACAGTTTTAATTTTCTTTGTGTCTATTGGAATATCTGCAGCTGAAACAACATTGCCTAAATATGTAACTTTATCAGCCCCCAAAACAGCATTTAGATGCCTTAGCACAGAGGTTATATTGTCGGCACCGGCTCAAAGCTAATTTTAGTCTATTGCATAGCTGTTCTAAATTTATTGATGGAATGGTTAAATCATCAAAATAACATAGACTGGTAACACATTTAAGCCCTGATAAGACGAATTGAATCGGTGTACGAAAGGTTGCACAGCCATTTGAGTCGTCAAAAGGCATTCTAAGAAACTCCCATAATCCCTCGGGGGTGATGAAGGCAGTTTGTCGATCTTCAGATCACATACCTATCTGCCAATAACCAGATCAAAGACGTAGGGTACTAAACATAGTGGATCCTTGGACAGAGTCTAGAAGATTGTCAATCCATGGCAAGGGGTGAGCATCCCTCTTTATCCCAGCACTTAATTTACGATAATCAACACAAAAGCGAAATTCGTTGTCATTTTATTTGAAAAGTACAATGGGAGATGCCATTTGGGAATTGCTTTATTGAATCATCCTTTTTCCAACATCTCATAGATCAGTTTACCAGTTTCACCAATACAGGCATATAGGAATTGCCGCTGGTATTGGCGTATGGGGGCCGTATCACCTAATCCATTTTATGAATTATTACATCAGTATAACCTAGACTTTCATTGAACACATCTGGATTTTTCCAGATTGTATTCGTTAGCTCATAGATGAAGAATCAAAAGTAATGGTCTAGAAATCTATCAATGGGCTTGCTCCACTGTACCTGCTCAATCTTTTTATAAGAAACTCTAGTTGCAGTTCTTATGTTCTTCGAAATACCACAACTGATTTGAAGATTCCAAGGTAAACATCAGCCAATGGACGAAAGTGTCTTTCTCGTATCGAGGTGTGAAACTTTTGACCAAAGGAATATGGCTTCGGGTTTATTCGATTCTTTCCAAACAAAGCAATTCATTGCAATGGCATACTTAATCAGGGACATATTGTCAATTACAGGGTCCTTAAGCCGTAGTTTACAGAGTGTAAACATCCATTTTGAACAAGCACTTGACATAGTTGACTCACCAATAACACAGTGAATTGCAGTAAGAGATGATGCGCAAAGCTCAATAAGAACATTACTACAGCACGAAAAAGCGGCAACATTCTTTTGACATACTTAAAGCTTTTTTAATCCGATACTTATCTGAGTATGCAACTTGGGATAGTGACCGAAAGGTTACCAGAAATATATAGCCAGATGCAGCTACACGTAATAGGATGCGTCTAATATGCCCCAAGAGTAGCTAATTAAGATCCATCCGCCATTGTTTACTTGAAGAAGAGTCCTGATTAAGAAACGAACTCTTCTTTTCTATATAAAACCCAGTCTTGCGTAGAAAAAAAGAGTTCGCTTCTTCGTGTTATTTAAGAATACATGGCAATTAACATCAACAAACCAACGAGGGGCAGTCACAGAAAAGAACACAAATGAGAGAAAATCATCATTCCTATAGCATCATGTTCATGTGATCCATAAGGTATAGAAGATTATAATTCATATAAGGCTATGCAGTGATAAAAATATTGTAATATGATAGGAAGTGTAAAATCTAGTCGAGTAATATATGTAGGCAATCTAATTTTATTGGCTAACGGCTTACATTATTCCATTTTGCCCAGATAGATATGCTTACTATGTGAAAACCAATTTATAAGTTCTATTTACATAAAAGGGCCATTCACAAAGGACATCCGTCAAAAACATAGACATTAGACCCCTCTCTTCCTTTTGTCCAGCATTGTCCGTATGAAGTGGTAGAGTACAAGTTGTGTTAGAGTAACGCTAGGAAATCCACGAAGCCATTATATGATCGTACGAAGCCAGTGTGGAAGAACTGTTAGAATTGTTAGAGTACTAGTTTTGTTTTTTTTGTTAATTATGTAATGGTGTGTTACGTCTCGTTTCTGTTCCCTTCGGTTCCGTTTTGTAGTAATCATTCACATGCATACTGTTTTGTCACACTGCATTCTCCATAGTTGCTGTTATCATCTGTTTGTTTAAAGGTAAATCTATTATTAGCGTAATATAGGTGTGTTGTCCATGTGCGGTGCTGTTCCTGCAATTAAGTCAGTCGTTATGTGAAGTCGTTACTGGAAGACGTGGAAAAGAGAATCAGAAGCTGAAGTCGTTAAAAGTCGCCGTTCGTTGAAGCCTTTGGAATCGTGAGATTGGAAGTATTGTTGATCGTCTTTGCCGTTTGTCATATTATTTGTCGTCACCGTTCACAGGTTTACCATGTGCCGTTTGCAGCCATTGAACATTGATGAAATTGGAACGTTTGCAATTACATGTATTTGCTTCAATTTGTCATATTGTTGTATCCTTTGCTTTGTTAATTGTTGTTTATATCTCTTTGTTACTGTAAAACTTCGACTTGTTTTGCAAAAGGTACCCCTCCCCCGGAAATCCAAGTATTTCAAATCAAGAACTACTTATGCAGATAGCATCTACTTTCCATATCGGAATAGAAGGGAGTGGTGTTGGAAAAAGTATGAAACTAAATAGCCGGGGGATTGAAATCAACGGAGGGCCAAGTAAAATTTCCCAGTAATGCATATTTCCAACATAAAAAAAGTTTTTCCATTATCCTCTCTCTATGTCAATCATCGGTACGTTTTCGGTGCTTCTGGAGACAATTTCTCTCTTTTCAAGCACACATCCAGCATGCAAGCACTGTTTCACGGCTGGACAATCCCCATCTCGGTTCAAAATTAATAAGCATGTGGGAGTGCAATAAGAACGCCCTGGCACATAACTTTGTAAAAAAATTTGTCGGGGGAATATCTATTCCTGATTGGTGAGTACTTTTAAGTGAAGTTCACACATACAATAATGTCGGTAGGTGCAAAAGTTTTCGACGTCACTAGCTTTCTGACAAGGATTTTTTGAAATATTTATTTGTATCAAATTTCATGTTTTCTAACAATTGTTTGATAAAGAGCATTTCAAGTAATATCACCATAGCCAAGATATCTTTCAAAGAGAGCTTGCTAGATTCGCTCAGTTTTCCTTGTTGCAGGATGCTCTTAAACTTTTTCAAGGAGTATATTTTTGGCCACTTCAAGCTGTTTATGACGGTTTTGCTTTGTACCTTCCAGATAAAGCAAAGCAAAGGCAAACCGCAAAAGTTCCAAGAGTAACTTGGTAAACTCCGTGAAGCGTCTCAAAAATTGTGCTACTACCTCCTACAATACTTATTGTCATGTACATTTTGTTGGCTACAGTTCACCGGAATAAATTTCGTGTGCCAATCACTTTTCAGGAGTACGATTGCAAAACAGAAGATTTCCTGAGCCTCCGTCGCCTGTAGAATATTCTAATCCACGGGTGCTCAAAGCTCCTTTGCAGAACTTACTGGCTCCATGTCACTGGAATGCTCATCATTATCATATTAAAATTCTATAATTACAATCACAAAATAGAAGATATTCCGAGTCCTCTCTCGTCCGTAAATTGCACGGTAATCTGCTACTTTATTCTATAAGCTTTGGGGCTCGGGATATCCTTTGTTTTGTGATTATGAATACAAAATTTTAATTTGCTAATGATAAGTATTCCAGTGACATGGAGCACATAAATTCGTCAAAGGAGCATTGAGCACGTGTGCTGTTGAATATTCTACAGGCCACAGGGGTTGGAATGTCCTTTGATTTGTAATCAAAATTCTAACACAATACTGGGAACATGGAATTTCTTTTGGTGAATTGCGCAGCCGGCAAAGTGCATTCAGAAAGCTATCTACTTTCTTTTTCTCAACTGGTCAGCACCATTGTCGGTCCCGGAGAGTTTTAATACATGCAGGATATGCTATAGATTACGTAAGTGCAATGTTCTGATCCAGAATAAGAGCTCTATATCCTCAATCCTGAAAATCTGAACGGGGCTCGAGCCCCCTTCACCCCTTCTGGATCCGCCCCTGCATCTCAAAATATTTATATATAAATCTCCTCTAAAAGTAGTTGTATTATCTGTTTTTAGGAAACTTCTACCCCTAAAAGTCCGTAATAGTAGAATTTTGTCGTATATGTATTTAAAATATAAACATTTTCCACATGAATGAGTCTGAAAATAAGGCTGCATGTAATGAAAATTCTTAGCTATTACGAAAACACTGGATTCATGTTTGGACTTTAAGTATTAGCTTTGCATAAGCAAGATATAACATCCCTGGTAGCTTTTTGTGTTGACCTGTGTTATGATTGCAGAACATGGTGGCTAATTCAAGGATTAACCAATGTTAACAGGAATACTGCATTAATACTTGGCTTGTATACTTCATCCAAGGTTGGCTTGTTATTACACAACTCCCTTGCCGCATCCTGTTATTCAAAGTTGCTGTTTGTAGCACTGGCATAATACCGATTGAGCAGATTTAAATCCAAACACCAGCTTCATTGACTGTCACCATTTAAAAACCTATTCAGGTTAAACAATGGCTTTCATTAATTTTGAATTGTTTATAGATCGATTTCTAAAATTTCTAGTGGCTGACCTATACTGAGTTTCTTGCTACCTAGAACTCAGTCAGATTTTCTAACACCAAGACTTTATTTCATTAAATTAAAGTGCAGTAAGCACTTTATTAGTCTAAAACTCAACAACAGGGCTGTTTTCTCGTTCCTTCTTGTTTTCCCACATGCCCATTGATCGCTCTTGAAATCACGGAACTCGGAAATGAAGTCTAGGCAGTGGAAATAAAACCCCTGGGCATCGGAAATGATGAATTTGACATGCTTTCCAGGTCTTCCTTCATTGCTGTCAGCAACTCATTCAAGTTTTCTGATGCGGTATTCACTCCTGCATTATCGGCATAAATATCTTGATTTATGCATTCCAATTGATTTTCAAAATCATTGATGCACAATAGCATTGATGTACACTGCCAATAATTCCCCCACAGATTGGCCCTATAGGACCCTTGTTAGAAACAACTCACGAATGATATTGTGCATTTCTTACCATGTGTCTAAGTTTTTTTCAGTGCAGCTTTCATATATTATTTGGTATAAATTACCTCAATGGCTTCATTTCCACTTTGAGATTGAAAATAGTAAGTTGTAAATTTTACCTTACATCTCAGATTCTGTGCCAGGTCAATTATATAGATTACAAAAAGTAAAGGACCCAAGACTGAGCTTTGCAGAACCTCAGCTTTTACAATTTCCGAGGCAGAAGATTGTTTAATGAAGAGTTCATTGGCTAGAATAGTTTATTTTCATCTCTGAGAATATTACACCTCCATGCAAATTTTGGTGCAGTGATTTCCAGCTAATATATGAGAATACTTCTTCGTCGTTGATTGTAGAAAGTGCATTTAGACATTACTTTAAACATGCGTTATTCCACCATCCTCTTTTACGAATTTTTGCACAATTGCCGCTATAGGAGACTTGATCATGATCCTTAGTAGAAAACTAGCACCCATTGTGGTAGCCAAAGGAATCCCCAGCATTACCAGAGTAGCCATCGACTTGTAGTTTGTACCCTTCAGATTCACTTAGGATCTCAAATTTAGTGTATTCAGCATGTCTAATCGTAGATGGAGCTCTGAAATGCTTTAGATCCACACAAAGCATTGCTCCTTTCCCTGGTGATGCAATTTTGTGAAAATTTTCTAATCCAAGCCAAAAGTTGCCATTCAAATCTCCAATTCCATTCTTGTATTCTTCCCATCCACGGTAGAAGTCAATGGATGCATCAACACGCCGTTGAAATACAATCCATCCACCACCATCAGTAACCATATCACATCTGATATTGAACATATCCATATCAGGAATATAGATTGGTAATACGCTAGTTGTTTTGTATCCTTTGTTGTACGCCTCTTGACAATCATGGAATGGACCTTGAGGAATTGAATAGCAGAAATTGAAATGTCTAAAACATAGAACCAACACAAGACTTATCTTACTACTACAAATAAATCTAGAAGAAGCAATAAGTTTACCTGCCTGGCACTATTCAAGATGTAATTGGCTCATTATTCAAAAATATACTAGCCCACTTTTAGCTTATGTAAATGTAGTAAGCAGGCAGAAGTCATAGATTATTGCAGATGATCCATCTTTTGGAGACGGACATTTCAATGGTGTTTTTCCAATGTTTCTTATGTGCAACCGATCAATATATTGCAAGAGAGAGGGTTTTGCCGACAATCGTAGCACGTTGTATTGACGTGGAGACTGAATCCTTTTCCTGGGAGTTGTCACCACCCGGTACCAGATATTGCAGGAAGATTTTGATTGTGGATGTTTGTGTAAGCAGAGGGGGATCCAGAGATGAATTTCACTGTCGCAAAATATCCGAAAGGACGTGGCTTGGGGAAATTCTGAATTCTTCTGCCCTTTTCGCTTTTGACGCTTTACCAACCAACAAACCAACAAAACGCGAGTGTTAACTGATAAAATTTGAATTTTGGAACGTTTGGAGACAAAACTGAACAATTTTCCCATCATACCATCATCATCATTACACGGTATGCATTTTGCAACATTAAAATATTGGGAAAACACATCTGAAGTGCGCTGAATAGCCTAGATGACGAGTACCTGATACATCAATGCAGTGAATTCTTACTTAGTCTAGCAAGTTGTTACTTCGTAAATCAATATAAATATCTTCCAAGGACTTTCCTACGTCCAGGGCGGGTGGAAAGCCTCTTTGACGTTACAAACTTCAATGCGGAATTGAATTCATTCAGGCCATTCACGTAAAGATATGCGCTTGGAAATCATATTCTGGTCTCATTAGATTGGATTTCATGCAGTTTGCTTCTTAAAGTAATTTTTTGCGTATTTAGAACAGAATATACATCGAATAAAACATCCATCTTATTCAAATTTATGTACTGTGAACGGCTTCTTGAGCCTTCAACTTGGAAGCCATGGGGCAGTAGTTCTGTGATCGCTTGGTATTTCTGCCGTGGCCGTAAGTAGGTCAAAACCAGTATGGTGCAAGTAGCATAGGTGTCAAGTCTTGATTGGCTATCAAAGGAATCATCATCCAAGGAATCCTCTTCGTAATCATCATTGATGTTGCGAGAATTCGTTCAAGAAGCGTGTTTTTACGAGTAACAAGCATACTACTAGAATCAGTGCAAAAGTACGCATAAAACATGTTTTCTCTATGATTTTCACTCATTTCCTCGAAATTTTCCTTCACCAATGTTGTGTGCAGTCTTGTTCAGTGTAACCGGCCTAATGGGCCTAAGTATGCAAACACTGAAAAGCAAGAACGGACATATGTCTCATAACGAATCAATGTTTATAATGCTAAATTCAGCGTAGAAACACGTCTAGAACATGGTTTGGCCATAGAATACACGTATTTCCAATGATTATATCTGTTTGCATACTATTGTCACTTTTGCAGCTTATAAAGAGTTTTAAAGCTGCATGTAGTGTAGAAACGTAAACTAACACTATTCTCATGGGGAAACATTGACTAAACTACTAGAATCAGTGAAAAAAGACGCATAAAACATGTTTTCTCAATGATTTTCATTCATTTCCTCCAAATTTTCCTCCAACAATGTTGTGTACAGTCTTTGGAATAGTGAGCAGTAGCAATAGGAAATAGTGAGCATCTAGTTGTTACAGTCTTGGAAACAACTCAAATATACAGTTTAAGCAATTAAGACAATTTAGCCAATGGCATTTGCCTTACCATGATAACTTTTCTTCCAGATGCGAATCCCAGTCCTGTTGCGAGGAAAGTCAGTAGAACTGTTGCACAGAGAGAAAGTTCCATGTGTCAGATTCTTGATTACGTAGTTACAATATCTTGAGATTGAGCACTTATGGAATGACTTGTGTATGATTGGTGTCCATTGCATTGAACCTTCAATGTATGTATTACTATCGTTACCTGAAATCTCTTCGTAATATGTTCCAACAGCATCAGCATTGCCATGCGATGAAAATAAACACATGAAGATGCTTTCAAATGCTCTCATCATTTTATGAGTGCTATATCAACACAAAGAAGAATAACACGAAAAGGTAAGACAATAAGATTACCTTGTGTGCATACATACTTGTTGCATCAGAAAGTATGTGGTACTATTCCAAGGACACTTCTTACGTGCTTAGTAGACGGGGGTTGGGAAAAGCAGAAAGCCTTCCAATGCTAGCAAAGTTGTCGGGATGAGAATATGAGGTAGTTGGAATAAATGCTTTTACTTCTAAAATAGTACTATGGTAGACCGGAGTAATATGAATCATCGGAAAGTATTGGTCACTGCTGTCTTTATTTGTTCCTAACTCCTATAGGCTTCGACTTGATTACTTTCTGTTGATCATAATTAATTTCGTTCATAATTTGAACTTACCTGAAACTATGATGAAATATGATTTCTCTTTGACAAATGGTTGAAACTGAAGATGAATAAAGCTATTCGCAGAGGATTATGAGTATTTGTACTTTAAAGCACAGCAAGTTAAATTTTTGCATTGTCTAAGATGTCGGGGTGAAATGGGTCATCCTGGTCTGCTCGATACATCTAGCATTCTTCCAAAACGAATGAATCTCGGGGGATCTCTTAGTTGATTTTTTCTTTCATTTAGTGCCACTTCTATGAAGTTGTAAGGGAATGAACCAACTCGTTGCAATAGACTTCTGTAACGCCAGTTTTCAACATAATAGGCATATTTTGAAATGGAATTCTATTTCATATAATAAATCTTTTATCAAGCGTTCCCTTCCTATGATAGGGATTGAAGGCAGAATGGCACTAAGGTTTTATCTATTTTGTTAAATAGAAAAAGTTAATGAGCTGGTTGTACGCATATAAAAAATTTTTCCTTTTCTGTTGAATGATATGATACAAATGACCCCCGGTAGCCACTTAAAGATGGCGTCCTGTCAATAGGTCTTGAAGAATCTTCTCTGCTTTAAGATATAAGATGTTGAATTTCAGAAGCACTAAAAAGTTACCCATATTCATGGGTGGATCTAGACTGGGTTGGCCAGGTTTAAAGACCCAGTGAATTTTTTAAAAGTTGCATTCCAAATGATTATGAGTATCATTATTCCAAAATCCCTACAAAGTTTTTTGCAATTTTATTTCAAGCATGGAGTTACTCCTTACCAATATTCTCAGACTCTTATAGCTATAGACTTCTATTCTTAATCTAACCCAATACACAGTTAGTCAGCAGAATATCTCTCACTTATGCACAATGCTATATCAAGTTAAGTCTCTTTTGAAGATCTGAATTCCGTAAGAGAGGAAAATTTGAACCCAGTCAGCCATTCATTCGCAGTCAACCATTTTGTTGAACATGGTCAAAATCCTGTCAAAGTACAAAACTCCATTGAACTCCTATGATCTTCGCGATGTTTGAGCGAAATTCAATCTGAAAATCAGTCATGGAGAGTGCTTAGGCCGTTCTAATGGAGCTCTGGTAGAGGTTGAACGCAGTTAACAGGCAGCCCCTACAATCTTTCTCTGAATTCATTAAAACTTGTTTAATTTATTGCAAACCCCCTATATCTTTCATGCATGCTTTTTAGGGCTGAAGGCCCAGTGATTATCACAAAAAGCCATTGAGAAAAGTACACAGCAGGGTAATTGAATAGACTTTTACAAAAGAAAGTTCTATCTTATTGCTCATAACACAGGTAGCTGTTTGATTTCTGGCTTGATACGCTCAATTTACATTAAAAGTATCAGTAGTAATATTTCACATCTCGCTAGCAACACAATTGGCATTCCATTTCTGACTCAGTCCCCCCAGGGGTGATTTCAAGGGGGGCTCAGGGCAGAGCCTCCTTGTTAAAATTACTGTCTATTTTTGAGGAGCTCAGCCCCCCCTAAAAATTCTTGCATTGGTCTTGCTTTTCAAAGTGTATTTACCTAGCATCTAAAGTGTTTTGTATTGCTATGATTAATTACTCACTGCCATATTGTAATTGAGACATTTCAATTGTTTATTATCCTTTATTAGTACTAAACTAAAGTATCATTTCTGTGTCCTTCAAAGTATGGGCGTGGTTGCAGCTAGGTCACACCCAAACTATGGGCCATTGTTAACACTTTAATAAATCACCACTGAGTCCCCCGAGTTAAAAGTTTAGCTCTACTCCATTGCTTTAGAGGTTATGAAAATGTGAGTTGTGTTCGAAGTAGTTAGAACTAAAGCTATTTACACAACAACTGATAAGTGATGTTCCAAATAAGAATAAGGCATTGTCATGAAATTAAGCATTTTTCAAGCGATTGATCTGTTTTTAGAAAGCTAAAAGAGTGCAGATTCGACCTGGCAGGTTATTCAAACATTGGCCAAGAAAGTCTGAAGTCCAAGCTCGCCTTCTCGCTCAATTCAAAAAGCAGCATCCTTATTTGATTCTTCAGCATTTGGCATTCACTTTGATACCAACTCTGTAAACGTAGTTGCGAAAAATCGAGTATACCTTTACGCTTGGAAAATAGAAGTATTGGATTGTGATGACACTGGATTGCCACAGCAGTTTTCGACACACATTGGGTTCATAAAGCATCTTGTCTGCTTTTAATACCTTAGGAATATGTCTCTCCAGTTCCTCTTTCTGTGTTATTCGGGAAGATTGCTCATCCACGCGTCTAATTACAGGCTTTCTGATTCGCTCTGATCTTCGAATCGACATGTTGTTCTTCGATCAACAAATCTGTCAATCATGTTGCGCACGTAGTATGATCATAATAATCATCATAATGTCGTCTGATTCAGACTAAGAATTTTCTTACGTGACAGTGAAACAGAGGAAAGAGTTTCATATGGATAAAAAGGTAGAGCCACCTACCTCTGTTGTTGATGACTCATAAATTGAGATTGTTGAAAAGGCTACATATGTGTGAATTCAACTTGATCACCATCTTATTTGGAATGAGCATGTTAGCGTTGTGTGTTTTAAGGTATCTCATGCTTTAGGGTTTTTAGAGTGTGCTAAGAAACTGCTACCCCAGGAAACACTTAGCCATATCTATAGAGGTATCTTTGAGCCATATTTTTGTTACTGTAGTTCCGTATGGGTGAGTTGTGGGGAAGCCAGGCTTCTTTTACTGTATAAGTTACAAAATCGTGCTGCCAGAGTAGTGATAAACAGTAGTTCTGATGCATCTGCTGATGTCCTAATTGGAAAGTTAAACTGGCCAACTATCTTTGAAATTATTAACCGAAAGACAGTGACCATGGTTTAAAGTCTTCAAATGATCTCGTGCCATTATAGCCCTATAATATCTTTTCAAGAAACTTTACCTGAGACACTGTCTATTTGAAAAATTCTGGGACTGACTTGCGAGTACCTCTTTTCAAAACTGCGAATTGGCAGAAACCATTTGCATATCGTCGGGCTCATCTTTGGAACAACCTTGAATCTGAAGTTATAAAAGCACCTTCGGTATCTGTATTTAAAGATCGACTTTGATATCTTTCCTTTCCTATGCTACAATTTGCTGATTTGAGGTCTACAAATAAGGAACTTTTAGAACTAGGCCTTGAGCTAAGCTCCTCTACCAAAGCGTTTCTTACGCAAAGGCTGAATGCTGCTGTCTTACTTTTCTTTAGCAAAAAAATTTCAGTTCACAGATTAACTTCCATAAGGTAGAAACAAAATCCAAATAAATCGAAAAATGACAGAAATTTGCAAATTTTGGCTCATTGAAATTTGTAGGAATGTCTTGTGTACCAAATGCTTGTGTAGATCTTATCAGTTTCATAATTGAGAAATACGCGTTAGATAGAAGGGCTGTGCCTTGCACAAGATCTAGAAGTAATGGCAGAAGTGAATGTTTGTGAAACACGATTAGCTAAGCGTTTGTACAGCGAAATAAACTTAATCGTTCTGATCTTACGTCGTAGCTTTATTATGTTATTCAGATCGCACAACACTCGAATTGATGAAACCATGTGACGATATCTCCCGAGTCGAATTTGTCGGGCTGAGTTGACGATGCTGCCATTTTGCGTAAAAATCTTCGTTACCTCTGTCACCTATGTTAAAGCTATTGCTGGTCTCTCAAAGATAGAAACATAAATGGCAACGTGTTTATCATAGCTTCTGCTAAGTCATACATAAACTTAACTATTACATACTGAATTAATGCACCAAAGGAGCGTTGCAACGTCAATCACAACAACTTTCTCCGCGCCCTTTTCTCGAGCTGCTTCAGCACATGCTTTTGAAGCTTATGGGAGGTTTCGCAAAGCGCAGACAACCCCCCCTTTGAGTGCTAAGTTATTTATAATATTTCTTACTATTTTTACCTTGCTCAAGATTTGCAAACCAATTTTATGCTTGTGTCTTATATTGAAAATTTAATGCTGCAACCATGCAAAACATTTTGGAATTCAAGGGAGTTATCACGGAATAAGCAAAAGTATTTTTATACAGTTCTGTCAGTAGTAGTCATAAATTTCGCTTTGAGTCCATTTGTTAAAAATTTAGCACAAAAACCAACTATTGATCAACAACCCACCGGAGGAAGATTGTATGTTGTGCAGTCGAACTTCACGGAAAAGCGTGTGATGTTACCTGTATTGTTCTTTCTGCTGAAGAATTGTCCCCATCTAAAGTTTGTGTCTCCTTTTTTCCTCTTTTGCATCATCTTTGCTTTTCTCTTCAATACTGATAAGCATCCACAACCTACTGACATTTTAAATGTAAGTGCTAATTCAAAACAAAGCCTCACATCTCTTGGTGTCTGGGAAGGAGAGCACCCTCATTGGATCATAAACATCACATGACATAAGATAGACAATGGATTGCTTCCTGCTGCCACAGGTAGTGTTTCCAATGTACTTGTGACTGCCTTCAGCATTTAAAAAAGTTGGAAAAGAGTCTACTTTTTCCCGGAAACACCGTAGCCACAGGCACTGCGTTTTCAAAGTACCCTTACTACTGGCGACCATCGCAGGCAGTATGTTTCCAATGTGCCTTAACTACCACAGGCACACTTGCGGTGGTAGTCACCGGCAGTCGCCCAAGTGGGCCAGATAGGGAATCTGTGGTAATTTAAGCATAGTTTGGTCAGTTTTTCTAGTATGAACCCTCATTTGTATGACACCTCATTTTATGGCATTTTAAAGTCCGATTCATTGAAAAACACAATTCCCTTTGCTATTTAAATGAAGAGATATTTTGGTCACAGTACCCTACTGAACACTAATTGCGCCAATTGAGGCGACGGGTAAAGGAGAAAAACGTGCTGAAAAGGTTTGGATTTAATGATGAATGTTGTACCTGGTGTCGAAAAGGTAGCATCACCTTTTAATCTGATACATAATGAGCCAGGCAAATCATATTTTGCGGAAATTACTTTAGCAGAAGAAGTATAAAAATTTTATTACAAAAACTCTGCTTCAAAAACGTTCGGCAGAATTGCACGAAACTCACTAACCTTGGGCTTGAAGTACCGGAATATAATATTTCAAAACCTAGCAAAGGAAAAAATTATAAAGTACATGGACTTTGACGTTAAATCTTGCGCCATTTTCGATTGCATAGATCGATTTTTAATGAATTGGGAGATCAAAATAAAGCCATTCCTTTGTCGAGGTCAGGCCAAGAGGGTGCACCAATGGAACCGGAAGAATCTCATTTGTCTAACACCAGAATCTTAAATTGAAGGAACTCTACCAATTTACAAGAGCTTGTATTTCACTCAGCTAAGAAATGATCTGTATTGAGGGAAAACTCACGTTTTCAAAACTCTGATTACTGGCATAAAATACTTCTTCATCCCTGCAATTTTTGCTGCATTGCCTTAAAATCCGATTTTCTTCAAGTGCATGAAGTAAATATTCTCATAGCAGATTTATCAGGAATTCAGAATATATGTTGTTTACATATGTCCAGATTTCATCTACTGGGTGCAAATTGACGAGAAAACAAATATCTTAATGAATTCATACCACAATATTACCATTTTGAACCCTCTCTGTTCTCCTAGATCGGGTCATAGCTGAAACAGTAGATGACAACTTGAACTGACAACCAGTTTTTACATGGGTTGTGTTGTCAATATATGCTAATTCCACTAAGTTAAGAGAGTTTGTTCTTCATTCGGATGAGAATTGGTCTGTATTGAAGGCTAACTCACAGGTTGAATCTTTGATGCTCGCATAAAGTAATTCCACGTCCCTACAATTATTGTTGCATTGTCCTAAAACCGGATTTGGTTCAATTACATGAAGTACAGATTCTTGTAGCATATTCATCAGGGTTTCAGGGATCTTCGTAAAATTTTCCATTCTGGGCATACAGTGCCGCCCTCAGAATTGCTTCCGGCGCCCCTTTCCGGAGGTTGACTTAACTGTCGTAGCTGCAATTAAAATGCTGTCAAGTACACGAGGTAGAACTAGCTGACTTTGCCGCTGGTCCTTCAGATGCTCCTTGGGCTAGCTATTGAAATGATGAACAATAGGAGGGTTTTTGACTAGAGGTTGCGCTCAAAATAGGAAAAGGAAGAGTGAGCAAAAAAGGATGAAAAGACATTGAACGAGAAGTTGCGACTGTCTAATAATTAGGGTCAAAAGAACTATGCGCAGATAAATATAACTAGTCTTTGGAAGCAGCATTAAAATCACAGCATTCAGATGATATTCAATGCCTGGAGTCTGGATGCATGCAGTGGCGAAGCGATGCTTGTCATGCACTGCATGACTAATGTTGTTCTGGAATATCACTTTTGTTTGAAATTTCCGTCAACAAATTGTTCTGCAAAAAGATGCTACAATAAGGCTTATATTTGTTAACAAAAAGCTGTTTACTTTTGTCCCTACTGATGACTTAATTTGACCTTGGATGCTCGGAGTTAGTGCTGATATGGGTTGGATTCGATCCGTTGCAACATTCGCAAGTCATTATTATTATAATCACGTATGGCCATGCACTTTTTAAAACTGCGAGACTAAAATGATGTCATAGCAAATTAGAATGCTTTCACTGGGGAAATCCATAGCTAATTCACCAATCAAAGCTCGGGACATCACCCCTAGACACGTGGTATCATGCACTTTGCAGAATGCGTGATCCAGTAAGTTAGCGAAAGACTGGGTACTACCTTGACCTTGTGACGTTTGTCTGGCCTAACTGAAAGCGAGAAACTAATCGAATTACATTCCACTGTATTTGTGATGGCTTAGCTACGTGCGCAAGACATTGTCACAAATAAAGATGTTGTATCAGAATTGATCCATAAATCTTTCTTGGCGAGAGGTGTTGCTGAACAACGTTTAATTGTACAACAAAATCGGCCCAAAGCGAAGCTTGCCATTCGACGCCATGGAAGAGCGTTTCGTCAACAGTGGTATGAGAAGAAGGATTGGTTGTGTGGAATTGAAGTAAGGCAAGGTCTGTTCTGCTGGCCATGCTTACTCTTTAGGCCTGGAGTTTCTACCACATGGACCTTAGTAGGCTTTAAAAATGTACAAGGTTTCCTGTCAGATTGCCAGAAACACGAGAAATCTAAGTCTCACATGGAGGCATACAAAATGTTGAGTACATTCGACGTATCGGAGAGGGTTGACGTTATATTCTCTAGAGCAAGAAGAGAGGAGATTGAGCGGTTTAATGAAGAGGTAAGGCAGAACAGGGTTACATTAAAAATTTTGTCTGAGGCTGTACTCTATCTAAGCAAACAAGAGCTATCATTTAGGGGGTACGATGAGTCGAGTGTCAGCTTAAAAAAGGGAAATTATAGGGAGCTTCTTGAGCTTATAGCTAAGTTTTATCCCAAATTTGAGCGTCGTCTTCATGGAAGGCTGGAAGATTCACAGAGAGGGGCTGAAGGGGGTGGAACTTTTACTGGGGTTTCATCTGATATCCAGAATGATATTATTGAATCTGTAGATTTAGTAATTCAAGATGAGATAGACAAAGAAATTGTTGAATGTAACTTTGTAAGCATCCAAGTCGATGAAACAGCAGATATATCAGGTAAAGAGCAGCTAAGTTTGATTCTACGTTTTGACAGAAAGGGAGAAGTTGTGGAGAGATTTCTTACCTTTTTTAATGTGAGCTCAGACAGATCGGCTCCAGCTATCTCTAGTGTTGTGAAGCAAATTTTGAGGAGATATGGAGACACCCTGAAAGACAAGCTAATCATGCAAACCTATGATGGAGCATCAGTCATGTCTGGCCATATTTCTGGGGTTCAACGTCTTCTTCGTGAGGACTACCCTTTTGCTTACTTTTTCCATTGTGCAGCTCATCGAGTGTATCTCGTCTTATGTCAGTCAGCTTCATCTATCCCTGCAGTGAAGGTCCTTTTTACAAATGTGTCTGCTTTCAGCTCATTCACAAGTATGAGTTCTAAAAGAAAGGAGCTCTTTAGGAAACATGGTATTGAGATACCACAGCCTGGAGATACCCGATGGTTCTATCGTTCACGTACAGTAGGTGTGATTTTTGAAAAGTATCAATCTCTTTTAACTGCTTTGCAATCTATAGTTGAGAATCCACAACCTTGGGATGATGTTACTCTTTCAATGTCAAATGGACTATTGCAGCATCTTAATGGCTTTCTCTTTTGTTTCTTAATTGCTCTTTTTAACAAAATTTTGCAGCAGTCATCTATTCTGTAGATGGTTTTGCAGAACAGAAAAACCGGTCTTAGCTATGGCATCAGGAAGATAGTTAGTTTTCTTGACTTCCTTGGTGAGTTGAGGTCAGATAAGTCCTATGACGAGTTTTTTGCTTCAGTAGTTCAAGTAGCTGGTGAGCTAAATGCAAGGTCGGATATGAGGCACAATTATAGAAGACTTTGCTTTGAAGTCATTGATAATGTTTCTGGTATGTTACAGGAGCGATTTCATGATCTAAAAGACTTTGCTTTTCTAGATCTAGTCAATCCCCATTGTTTCATTAATTGAAAGAATAGTGTCCCAGCTGAGAAGTTGGAGCTATTGGAAAGGAGATATGGTCCTCTTTTTAAACTTTCTTTGCTTAAACAGCAACTTTTGTTTATCTATAGAGAATCTGATTTCCACAAAGCAACTTCTCAAGAGCTGTTGGATTACATCAACAATCTCAACTTGCAAACATGTTTTTCTGAGGATTTCAATCTTCTGTTATTAAACGCAACAATTGCTATATTTTCCTCATCAGTAGTAAGATCTTTTTCATGCTTAAAGAGAATTAAAACCTACTTGAGAAATAGGATGGAGCAGGACCGCCTTGGGTGGTTGTGTCGAATATCTGTGCTCAAGGACATATTGAAAGAGCTAGAAAATAGAAGTCTGTTGCATTCCTTGATTTTAGATAAACTCATAGAAAAGCAAAGAAGGCTTAATTTTGTATTCAAATAATCTCACCATTTTTTCTGATATGCCATAACCTTTCATAGTATGGCTTTGATTATCATATTCTGTGCCAGATGGATTCTCTTTCCAAATTTCAATTATTCTGATAGAAGGAATCCAGTAAAATATTTAGTAGAACCTCTTCTATTTTCTGATATACCATAGCCTTTCACAATATGGCTTTGATTATCATATTCTGTGTCAGATGGATTCTCTTTCCAAATTTCAATTATTCTGATAGAAGGAATCCAGTAAAATATTTAGCAGAACCTCTTACATGCGCTGATCACATATTCTTAGAGCTTATCATTTGAAGAAGCTCCAATTGCTCCCTAAGTTTTTAAGCAAATCAGTAGATCCTTTTATATAGATACTACTTGTCATTGGAATTTTATAGTATGTAGTGTTGGGGAAAACCCCATAGTCTATGCCAAAGCCCCCAACAGGGGATTGAATAGAATGATCAATGGAGAGAGAAATTTGATCATGTTTGTAAATGTTAAATTTGGAAGAGGATATCTTATAGGAGTTTTGGAAGAACACCCTATAGATTGCTAGTGCTTGGAAAGCATGATGATGTGTGTCAGAGATGTGCCAAGACACTTTCATTAGGGGGAGGGCATTTTGACCATTTGACCAGCTACTGTTACTAAAAAAAGAAAAGGTCACAGAAATTACTGTGATCATTTCTCTTGCAGCATAGCCAGATCTTGACCAACTTTCTTGCATTTTTGAAAACATTGGGGTCACCATGCCCCCATACTCCCCATAAACATATCACTGATTTGTGTTATAGATTTTGGTGGGTTAGATAGAGCAAGTTAGGGAAGGAGGGAATGTAGAAAAATTCTTGTGTTTCTGGCAATTCTCAATGGATCTGGAACAATGCTGCTATTTTCTTGTGAGCTATGTCCTTGGACATACCTAAATAAATGGGAAAGTCAGCAAACAGAGGAAATGTCATTACTTTTTTTGGAAACCAAAGAGCTTATTCAGGTTGCTTACCCCCAATTCCTTCATTGCCATGGAATAGATGGGGCTCCTTAAGCCTAAAAGGAAACTCAAGCAAGAGGCAAACCCTTGACGTGGGGCTTGAGCTTAACTCAGTATCCTATATTGAGAACTAATTTGCCTCGGCAATGGTACTAAGTTCTACACTGCATCCAAACAGTAGATAGTAATCATATATACTTTCATTAATGTAACCAGTGAGAGCTGGATGATAACTCATACTTTTTGAACAGGATTGCATTGCGCATGCGCAATGAATTTTGAATGACCAATTTGTCAGAGCTAGCTTCGTCACTGTATGCATGACAGGTGAGACTTATGGCAATGCAATGAAGGAAAGCGAAGATGAAACCATAGGTACTCTTGAGCAGAATCGAATCCCACAGCGAATTCTGAGGTAACGTTTTCTTGAATGATATTGCTTTATTGCTTCAACGAACTGACATCGATTGGGAACCAGCATGCATCAGGGTAAAAATGTAGGGAGTTTTGAAAACTGAAGAAAATTTCCCATAATACTTTCCATTTCGATTATGCTCAATGTACAGCAGTTTATATCAAAATTCAAGCATCACAGATTTGGTTTCTTTTGTGTACTGCATGAAATGATTTAATAATAGCAAAGCAATAAAAAATCAAATTATTATGCAGGATTATCTATCAGTGTAATAATGCACTTTTATCAATGGGGTCTTGTTCTTAAAATTAAATCAAAAGTAATGTCTTACAAGGCAAAAGTAAACAACAAGAATAAAATACTAAATCAATAAAAAATGCTAAAAAACAATGTGAAAGAAACTCTAAAAAATAAAGTCAACTATATAGATAGAATTCTAGATGTGATTCAGTATCTTATAGAACAGCAATGTAGTCCAAAGAGAATAAAAATAATTGGGATTGATATCTAGACCTTGACCTGGTTATGTGTAACCACGTGTATGATATGTAGGCTAAAAAGTAAGGTCTATCAGACACAAGGAGTAAGAATAACATTATTAAGTAAAACGGAAATTAACTCATTGTCTTCAGATTGACAAGAAGAGGACTGAAATCGTCTATTTTGTGAAAGAAATATGTAAAGAATTAATGGATTATCTTGAGAATGACGTAGTATATATACTCTGCATTAACAGGTCATTGATATGACGGTGTCATTGCCTACAAATGAATCCATAAATGGTACTGTCTCCATTGGCATGCCGCCTTCAGGAGAAAGTGATGGTGTGAATGAAAACGAAAATGGGTCGCATTCAGAAGGTAAAGAAAAGACGACATTCTTTCATCACTTAATGCTACATTCTCGCTTGATACTGTTCAGTTATGGGGAGCACCGTTCTGTTGAAGAAAAGTCCTTTCTTCTAAATATGCAGCCGTGCCAACCTCCAGAATCTGCTCTTTCAGGAAGAAAAAAAACTATTGTGGAAGAGACAAATACTGTTCACAAGCAATTTTCTCTAAAATGACAAGTATAACTGTAGGCGAAATTGATAGCTTATTGAATGAGAAGGAAAGGATTGTCTTGTATCGCTTGCTTGATATTTCTGTTTCTGCATTACGAGGAGAGCACAGGAGGACAAGCCAAGGAAATGCTTGTACTATCAATGGTTTCTCAAATTGGAAAAAGCAATACCAATCTGTTGAAGAGCTTAGGGAGGTAGTAACTCACAAAAGGGCTAAAGTTGTTGAGGCACTATTGTTGTAAGAAACATTGCTGAACAAGGTCGTTAACGGAGAGCAAATAGTACAAATGGACCAAAGAAAGAAGAAAGTTGTATAGAATAAAAGTATTCTTAGAAGAGTTAATGACAGGGTGCTTTTCTTGGAAAGCAGGACCTAGCTTTTATGGACCATCGAAAACTATTGAACAGTGATTCTATTAATATCGGAAACTTCATTGAACTATTTAAATATCTATCTGAATACAATTAAGTTCTCTTAAAACCTTTTTGCAAAAAAGTAAATTGCAAAATGCGAAGCAATTAAAGAAAAAGACTGGACATGTAGGTAAAGGTAAGAAAATTACATGTCTTGGTAAAAGTAGCCAGAGTAAGCTAATTCCCATAATTGCTGAGGAGCTCTCATCGGAATTGCAGAGATTGATAAGAGATTGCAGAGCTTGGGCAACAATCGCAGACACAATTCCAGACATCAGCAAACATGAACAGTTGCGTCTTGGTGCAAGAATTGTCAGCAAAGATGGGAATGTTTCAGAGCATTTTCTATTTTGCACAAGAGTTTCATCCACAACAACTCAAGCATAAAATACTGAAATCATTAAGGCTATTAGCTTAGGCATATGATGAGGCTTCCAAAATACGTTGTCAGTATAATGGACTGCATAAAATTATCCAGAAAAATTTTGGTGAGCACGTCCATTTTCACACATTGCTACTCGCACACTTTGAATCTCATTCTCCCTGATGCTGCGACTGTTTGGTTTGCAAATTCTTTAATAATTTAGAAAAGCTGTATAGTCTTCTTAAAAGGTCAGAAAAGATTCACGGTCTTTTTGAATCCTCCCAAGTAGATATGAATTGCGCAGTTCTATCAGTTAAACGAATCAACACTGTACGTTGGGACGCTTGGGAATTTAGCCTGCACACTTTTATCGAGAGGTATGTTTCAATCGTATCCGTGCTCGAAAAAAATCTCAAGATACAACGTTTGGGCGTGGCCAAAGGAATGTGGCTTCGAGTTTATTCGATTCTTTTCAAGACAGCATGATCATTCAGGGAAAGGTTGTAATTTATGGGGTCCTTGAGCAATAGTTTACAGAGTGAAAACATTGATTTTTGAAAAGCACTTGACTTCGTTCACTCACCAATAACACAGCTAGAAGCACTAAAGGAAGATGCGCCTAGAGTAGTCAGAATATCACTACAGCACGAAAAAGCGATAACATTCTTTTGACATACTTAAAGCTTGTTTAATCCGATACTCGTCAGAGTATGAAACGTCGGATAGTAGCCGAAAGGTTAACCACAATATATAGCCAGATGCGGCTACACCTGATAGGATGCGTCTAATTGGCCCCAAGAGTGGCCAATTAGGACCTATTCGCCGTTGTTTACTTGAAGAGTCCTGATGAAGAATTAAACTCTTGTTGTCTACATAAAGCGTAGTCTATTGTAGACAACAAGAGTTCGTTTCTTCGTGCTTAATAAGAATGAATGTCAAATAGCATCAACAGACCAACGAGGGGCAGTCACAGAAAAGAACACAGATGATAGGAAATCATCATTCCTATGGCATCATGCTTATGTGATCCATAATGTGTACAAGATTATTATCCAAATAAGGCTATGCAGTGATAAAAGAATTGCAATATGATAGGAAGTGCAAAATCTGGTCGAGTAATAGATGTAGGCAATCTAATTTTATTGGCTTACGGCTTACATTATTCCAGTTCGCCCATATAGATATGCTTACTGTGTGAAAACCAATTTATAAGTTTTACTTCCATTAAGGGGTCATTCGCAAAGGACATCCGTCAAAAACATTAACATTAGACTCCTCTCTTCCCTTTCTACAGCATTGTCAGTATAAAGGTAACCCCCCCGGACGTCCATTTATTTCATACCATAAACTGCTTATGCAGATACCATCTACTCTCCAAATCGGAATATTAGGGGAGGGTTGGAAAAAGTATGAAGCTAATTTGCTGGGTGATTGCAATAAACGGAGGGGCATGTAAAATTTCCTAATAATGCATATTTCCAACATGAAAAAGTGTTTCCATTATCCTCTCTCTATCTCATAATCGTTGGTGCGACTTTCAGGTACGTTTTCAGTGCTTCTGGAGGCAATTTCTCTCCTTTCAAGCACTCATCCAGCGATGCAAGCTCTGGGTTCCGGCTGGACAATCCCAATCTTGGTTCAATATTAATAAGTGGGTGGGAGTTGCATCCTGGTACATAGCATTGTAAAAATAATTAGTCGGGGGAGCATCTATTCCGGATTGGTGAGTACATTTAGACAAAATTTACATATACAGTCATGTTGGTAGGTGCAAAAACTTCCGGGGTCACTAGCGTTCTGAGAGAAATGCTTTGAAATATTTATTTGTACCAAATTTCATGTTTTGTGACAATTGTTTCATAAAGAGCGTTTCAAATAATATCACCATAGCCAAGATATCTTTCAAACGAACTTTCTAGATTCTCTCAGTTTCCTTGTAGCAGGATGCTCTCAATCATTTTCAAGGAGCTTGTTTTAGGCACTTGTGAGGTCTTCTCGATGGTTTTGAATTTTTCTTTCCAGATACGGCTTTTGTCGATGGTAATCCCTTTTTTATCAACTCACTAGTATTTAGAAAAAGATCTGGTTAAACGTTTGCTTCCCTATACAATTAACTTCTACAGCCGATAGAAATTTTTGAAAAATTGCTGGTATCTAAACTAAGCTTTTAATCCTCATTCAATTCGACATGTCTTCTAGTTCATTCTTCAAAGCTGTCAGCAACTCATTCAGGTTTCCTGTTGCGGTATTCACGCATGTATTATCAACATGCACATCTGGGATTTATGCATTCCAAGCGATTCTCATAATCATTGATGTACAATATGAAAAGCAGAGGCCTCAAGAACGAGCCTTGTGGCGTACCACTCTTATATTGCTTTGACTGGAACTGGTTCCATGAAAGTTTCAGAACTGCTTCTTGAGCGATATCTTACATTAATGAAGGAGAAAAACATTTAGAAACTCTTGCTTTGTAACTACTATTTTTAAAGTAGCAGACAAAGCTCTTTCCATATCATCTTGCAGAGTCTGGAAAAGTTGCTATCTCCTTTAGTTAAATTTCAAAAAAGATCTCTCCTGTATTGCAAAAAATATGACGTTGGTCTTGGTATCCCATGATGAACATAACCACTATGTGGCCAACCTTTTCTAAGGGCATTATTTTCCAGTTAACTCAGTTCTACAAGGTTCTAAGGTCTCATCTTCAGTAGCTAGAATTCTAAGTTTCTTATGAGTTGATCAATTATAAAAAAGCTCGTTGGCTTCAATTGAGCACGTTTCAGAAGCTCTCCCATACATTTATTTGATTGAAATGCCCAAATTTCAATTCCAAAGTGACCTTCTCCAGAAATGTGTTGCTTTGTAAATCCTGAACGTCCTCATTTTCTTGAACCTCCCTCCCCTATGTCTGAATCTGTTCCTATTTCACAAGAACCTCCCCCCTTAGGTCTGGATGTCCTTTGTGATTGGACCCTTATTACCCAAGTTCCAAATGAAAACATTGAAAGCCCTCCAAAGTTTAGGAAAGGTATCTCAGTTTCATTTCTGAAAATATGATACCGCCTTGGGAGCTAGCAAAGCTGTACCAGCTCATGTATTTATTATCAACTTGGCCCGCTACCGGATACAGTGCATTCAAATTAGAACGATGGCACGAATTATACCACCATGCTCCATTGAACCTTAGTGCGCAGTTGAATGCGGAATGATTCTGATCGCGATCCTTTGTTGAGAACATTAATGCGTTGTGATTTGACAATGAGTCCCCAGCATCTCCAGAAAAACCACCAACTTTCAGCTTATATCCATCAGATTCACTCAGAATTTCAAATATGCTGTATTCTGCATACTTTACAGAATTTGGACTACTGAAATGTTTCATGTCCACGCGAAGTATTGCCCCTCTCCCTGGCGACGCCAATTTATGGACATTCTTAAGTCCAAGCCAAAAGTTTCCATTTGGATCCCCAAATCCATTCTTGTATTCTTGCCATCCACGGTAGAAGTCAATGGATGCATCAACACGCCGTTGAAATACAATCCATCCACCACCATCAGTAATCATATCACATCTGACATTGAAGATATCCATACCAGGAATATAGATTGGTACTACGCTAGTTGTTTTGTATCCCTTGTTGTACACCTCTTGACAATCATGGAATGGACCTTGAGGAACTGAAAAGCAGAAATTGAAGTATCTAAAACAAAGAACCAAAACAAGCTTTTATCCTACTACAATAAATAAATCTAGAAGAAGGAATACGTTTACCTGCCTGACACTATTCAAGATGTAATTGGCTCATTATGCAAAACTATACTAGCCAAAATTCCGCTTAGGTAAAGAGTAGTATGCAGCCAGAAGTCATAGATGTTTGGAGATAAGCCATATTTTGGAGACGGACATTTAATGGTGTTTTGCCAATGTTTCTTATGTACAACTAATCAATACATTGCAAGAAAGAGGGTTTTGCCGACAATCGTAGCACGTTGTATTGACGTGGAGACTGAATCCTTTTCCTGGGAGTTGTCACCACCCGGTACCCCGGAAATGCTGGGAGACTTTGATTGTGGATGTTTGTGTAAGCAGAGGGGGATCCAGAGATGAATTTCACTGTCGCAAAATATCCGAAAGGACGTGGCTTGAGGAAGTTCTGAATTCTTCTGCCCTTTTCGCTCTTGACGCTTTACCAACCAACAGACCAACAAAACGCAAGTGTTAACTGATAAACTTTCAATTTTGGAACGTTTGCAGACAAAAATGAACAATTTTCCCATCATACCATCATCATCATTACACGGTATGCATTTTGCAACATTAAAATATTGGGAAAACCCATCTGAAGTGCGCTGAATAACCTAGATGACGAGTACCTGATACATCAATGCAGTGAATTCTTAGTTTGTCTAGCAAATTGTTACCTCGTAAATTAAAATAAATATCTTCCAAAGACATCCCTACGTTTAGGGCAGGTGGAGAGCCTCTTTGATGGTACAAACGTCAATGTGGAATTGAATTCAATTAGGCCATCAACGTGTAAATATGCGTTTGGAAATCACATTCTGGTCTCATTAAATTGGATTTCATGCAGGTTGCTTCTTAAAGTAACTTTTTGCGTCGTTAGAAATGAATACACAATGAATAAAACTTCAATTTCATTTGAAAGTATGTACTGTGAACGGCTTCTTGCGCTTTTATCTTGGAAGCCGTAGGGCAGCAGATCTTAAACATCCTACTTGCAATCTACCTGAGAATTTTTTCCATATTGATAACAACAAATGTGAAGGAAATAATAACCATTCACCACATCGGTTGACTTACGGCGATGAAAGAAGTATCAATCGACTACAGAACAACAACTCTTATACGTGACTTCACACATCAACACCAGCTTAAACTGGAACTGTACGCTGATTGGTTAAAGGACTTTGCCCTAAGTTACACGGTAGCAACCATTCATGCGTGGTTGATTACCATGAAAACACTGCAGGATATTCATATTCCAATGATTTACTATCGATTTATCTATCGTCCAGTATTTGATTGCTTGGTCTTGGTTCTGGAGTATCTATTGATGTTCCATGTCTACTTTTAACATATTTTGTTAAACATCTACCCTTTGATTCGCGACAGAAAGAGAATTCCATGGACAGTACTTGGCCAGGCCTCCCTTTTTGACAATCTTATTTTCGCTATCATTCTCGCTAGGAATTCGAATAATTTTAGCTCTATTCAACTTAGAAGGCAATCATTATTTATGACTGAGGTGGGAGCTGAAGAGAAAATGGCTGGGTAAGTGAAAAATTCAGTTGTGCTAGGTGGTGGTAGCGAAGTAACTTTTAGACACAGGGGTGGTGTAAAATAACACACTTTAGCAAAAGTACAAAGCCAAAAATGTCAAATATGCTGCAAATCGTAGCACATCATCTTAAAAAGCACTATGCCTGCAATACAAGCAATTGGAATATATTAGTTATTTTTATAGTATCTTTCACACAGCCACAAAGCTGGATCTGCTTATCTGGTGAAGGGAATTTTAGGCTGCAATTTTTCACAAGGGGGTAGAATATATGGAAAATAACAAAACTCTAGTTTTAGGAGGCTTGGGGGTAGAATGAACAAATGAAGCATCGCCCCTTAGTTTTCTGACTGCTTTAATGCCATGAAAATTATAAAAAGAAGTATGTAGAATACCTATGACTCTAAATGTAAGAAAATTAGTGGCAGAAATGACTGCGAATGAAATTGTAATGTTATCTATCATAACTGACTTCGATAAAGATAATTTAAATATCTTATCAAAAGGCAAATCACAGTAAAAGGCAGATCTCACATTAGACAAGGGCATGGATGTAGGAATCGGAGGGCACGTGCCCTCCACTGTGTCACAAATTTGCATATAAACTGCCCCTTTCAGCTTGCAAAGTGCCCTTTCTTGCTTAAGAGGTTGCTCTTGAATGCATGTGCCTCACCCACTTTTTGACTGTTTCCTACGTCCCTACCCAACGGCTTGAGTGCAGGGCCAAAGAAGGCGGAAACATTGATGGTAAGAAGTTTCGACATTTTCCCCCATCCCAAGGCCTTAATACATCGCTATATCAAAGGATGTCATACAAGCTTATCGGGATTTTCTTAGCAAATAGTTTGAGCTGTCAATGAACGAGTGATAGCAGAAATGTGAGTGTTAATACAAATCGCCTGGCCAAACAATATCAAATGAGTACCCTCTCGTTGAAAAATAGTGTACCTTTCTACAAGAATTATGGCGAAAATAGGATTCCGAACAGAGGTTGCTCTTTGGATTGAAAATATTATTATTCCTAACAAAAATGATAGCGAAAATAGGATTATCAACAAGGGAGGCCTAGCCAAATACTGTCCAAAGAATCCTCTTTCTGTCGTGAATCGGAGGGTAGATGTTTAACAAAATATGATAAAAGTAGACATGGAACATCAATAGATACTCCAGAACTAAAACCAAGCAATCACTGTGTGACTGGACGATAGAAGAATCGATAGTAAATCATAGGAATATGAATATCCTGTAGTATTTTCACTGTGATCAACCACGCATGGATTGTTGCTACCGTGCAACTAAGGGCAAAGGCCTTTAACCAATCAGCGTACAGTTCCAGCTTAAGCGCGTATAGGGAATTATAATGGCTGATAATGACCGGCAAAAAGCCGCGGGATGTACAGCGCGGAACTGGGATTGCATAGAAACAACTTATTGCAAATTTGACATTACATGCTCTAATTTATACTTAACTAAAGGATATGAATGGTGGTGTCATGTGTTACATTTTGGCGTAAGAAAAGGTGGATCGTAAAGCAGAATCCGGCTTTAGGAGAGAGAAAACTGAATTTTCATCCTAGATTATTCAGCATGCATCTGGCCTACGTCATGTGCTGATGTAAGGTCAAGCCGACCTTCTCAAAATATTGTTTTCAAGTGCTTTTACAACAGATTCTGAATTTCTTTGTATGCATATATTCTGCCATGCATGTTGTTTGATAGCTAGCACATATCCGCTTGATAGCAGAGATCTTTTGATGGAAATTTTTGCATGCAATGCGAAGGAATATGCGATAATAGGATCCTTCCGAGAGACTATTGGGTCTTCAGCACTCAGAAAGCTGAAATAGATTAGGAGAGCATGTTAATTCCTATTTTGGAATGGCTTACAGACCGTGTAGAGCACTTTTAGTTACCACGCCAGCAATTTCTTCGAGGTAATGCACCCATAATAGTGTTATACACAGTTATCTGTATTTGATTTCCCATCCTAGTTGCATGATCGCTGTCTTTAATATATTACCGGTTATTTGGGGTGGGTGACAAGGGGGTAAAGTTCTCTCCAGATGCAATCGAATATATATATATATATATATATATATATATATATATATATATATATATATATATATATATATAAGCAAGATTTTTTTTAATTATGGACTGTTTTTGGCCAAGTGTCAACTGTCTTATCAGCAATTTTTAGAAAAACGAGTGTATACAGCAAATACTCAGCTATGTACAAAATACTGGGAAAATTCAACACTGCTGCCCTCCTGATTTTCCTTGAAAAGCATGACTGGTTTACTATCCCACTTTATTTGCATGGTTATTGTGTCTACTGTGTGTACTTCAGCTTTTATTCCAACCCTTTTGATTGTTAATTTTCAAGATATTTTCCAACCCCCCTCCCAGATTATTCGGTACTTCAGAAGTGTTAGCCAAAGAATTTGGTAATAGAAAGCGTAAAAAGGTATTAATTGTTACTGAGACCATGACTACTTTGTCTTCACAAAGGGAATGCTCTTGAATATTAATTGTTTTTAGAACAACTTTTCACATTGTTTACTAACATATTTTACCATCACGCTAGAAAAGAAGCAGAACAACACAGCCTAAAGCAACCTACCCAAATAAATGGCGCTCGTTTCAAAGATTTATTGTTATTCTTCCAATTCCTTGTTGCAGGAAGTCGACTGAAGTTGTTATAAAAGTCAATATCTGCTAAATAGTTTGGGGAAAATCTCCTATAGAAAAACGGTCATCAGGCGCAACAACAGTCTCTTTGCCACCAGTCGTTGGCAGCCATTTTGATTCCGCATGCATGTGTCAATCCAACGACCTTAGAACAACAGAGTGGTCATTCCAGTCTTAGTATTTCTTTGAATTGAAATGCACAGAAGGACTGGCAAGTAATGATTGCAGACTGAGACATTTCTAGGCCTTTCCCTTCACTAGCAAAAAACACTTTCTAAGAGCTTGCAATCTATTCGAACTGTAAAATCTACAAGAGCCCTTCAAAGGTTTTTGTTTAATGTTCTTTTACCTGGTACTACCGCTGACTACAGTAATGGCAGAACCCTCATTCAGTGTGATGCAAGTATTCAAGTCAGTACAAGCAAAAAATGCTTGTTACATGCTTTTTACATATGATTTATTCTGCTTATTATCCACAACTACTTCTTGCGTACTGTAAAAATGCACATTGAATCATTCCCGAACAATAAAAGATGCAAAATTTTGAACGGCATAATGGAAAAATAACCCATTCTTTGACTTTATAACGGGTGCGGCCTCAAGACTTCTTCTTCTTCCCAAAAAAACCCTTTATTTCCTGCTTTTTTGCTTTACTCCTACCACCGTAAACGGATCACTCCAAACATTCCGTTAATGACACGAGAAATGATTCTTTGCTAGGCGGATAGAAGCCAGTCTTATATCAATAGAGACTCATTCCATATATTCAGAGATTCATTCATAGCGAACACCCTCCACATTAAATTGCATCCCAGCATTTCTAGAGGTCACTATAGTATAATCACAAGCTGAACAAGGCAAAAAAATGCTACAACTAATCAGACCATTACTCTCAAATGGCGTAGTGGCCAATCAGCTCGCAGAGTGACCATAAATTTTGGCAAAAGCTAACTGGAGCTGGTCCCATTCCCTTCCAAGAAAATATAATATACCAACATGCTGTTTAACGATATTTAATGATAGAACAACTAATATAAAGCTAATTGGTACGTTTGAAGAATCACTACGTCTAGTATGCAAAGCCAGTGAATTAAAGCTAGAAAAACTAAAGGAAAACCTAAAGAAGAAGGAGCTTGCCAGTTACTTGTTTTATTTTATGATCAGTGTTGGCTCGAGCATGTGATTAGAACTTATTTTGTGCAAGGAAGTAAGCATTTAGGTTTAAAGATTGCTTGCTTGAATATTATTTCAACCCTTGCCTACTGGATCCTCGCTGCTAAGCTCAAGAGTATACTCCAATGAAAGTTGGCTTATGTTGGTCTTAGAATTCGTCCAAAGTCCATAAATGGACTACAGAAAAATGTAAAATAGCTCTCTTGAAGGTGGATAATGCATTATGCAATTGTAAGCATTTCGTTGCGAAGTCTAGAGAAGACAATTGCTGCTTCACTTACATTGATACACAAGTTAATAACGCACAGCGCGCATGTTAATTATCAAATCAACAGCAAAATACTAGTGCCTGAATATACACAATCTAACGCAGCGCTTTCAGTGTGCCACCGATCAATGATCTAAATATTGAGCATCTATTTGTTACAGCCTTTGAAACGACTCAAGTGTACAGTTTAAAGCAATTAAGACAATTTAGGCAATGGCATCTGTCTTACCATGATAACTTTTCTTCCAGATGCGAAGCCCAGTCCTGTTGCGAGGAAGATCAGCAGTGCTATTGCACAGAGAGAAAGTTCCATTTGTCAGATTCTTGATGACGTAGTTGCAATACTCGGAAAGTAAGCACTTATGGAATGACTTGTGTATGATTGGTGTTCGTTGCATTGAGCCCTCAATGTATGTATTACCATCGTTACCTGAAATCTCTTCGTAATATGTTCCAACAGCATCAACGATGCCATGCGATGCCAATAAGCACATGAGGATACTTCCAAATTCTCTCATTACGTTATGAGTACTATCTCGACAGAAAGAGGATCAACAATAATGCAAAGAAATGCTTTAAGTAAGTTAAGGACATGAATGTAACTAATAATTAGGATACAGGGAACTGTTATTGCTTACAATATCCTCGTCATGGCTTCAACTTGCTTTGACTGGAATGTAGCTTGGAAAGATATAAAGTAGTCACTACAGCAGCCTTAAGTACCTGTATTGCTAGAATGAATTCAACGTGAAATTTTGCAGTCATTTAGTACAACACATTTCAAATCTAGATAGGGAGCAAAGGCCTGAAACGCTGGCTCCAGCTGCCACTTAGCATAGCACGAACAGGTAAGACAATAAGATTACCTTGTGTGCATACATACATGCTTCTTACGTGCTTAGTAGACGGGGGTTGAGAAAAGCAGGAAGCCTTCCAATGCTAGCAAAGTTGTCGAGATGAGAATAAGAGGTAGCTGGAATACTTGCTATTACTTCTAAAATAGTAATATGGTAAACCGGAGTAATTTGAATCACAGGAATGTATTGGTCACTGCGTTTTTATTGGTTTTTAACAACTATAGGCTTCGACCTTGATTCCTTTCTGTTGATCATAATTGTTTCCGTTCATAATTACCTGGAACTATGATGCAATATGATTTCTCTTTGACAAATGATGGAAACTGATAATGAATAAAGTTGTTTGCAGTGGATTATAAGTATTTCTACTTTAAAGTACAGCAAGTTAAATTTTTGCATTGTCTAAGATATCGGGGTGAAATTGGTCATCCTGGTCTGCTCGATATTTCTAGCATTCTTTGAAGACGAATGCATCTCGGAGGATCTCCTATTTGATTTTTTCTTTCATTTAGTTTCACTTCTATGAAGTTGCACAGAAATGAACAGTTAGAATTCATTTACCAACTCGTTGCAATATTTGGCATATTTTGAATTCGAATTACATTTCATATAATAAATCTTTTATCAAACGTACCCTTGCTATGATAGGTATTGAAAGCAGAGTGGAATTAAGTCTTTATCCATTTTGTTAAACAGTAAAAGTTAATGAGCTGGTTGTACGCATATATAAACGTTTTTCCTTTTCTGTTGAATGATATGATACAAATGACCTCGATAAGCACTTAAAGATGGTATCCTGTCAATAGGTCTTGAAGAATCTTCTTTGCTTTATGATATAAGACGTTTACTTTCAGAAACACTAAAAAGTGACTCATATTCAGGTGTGGATCTAAAACCCGGTCAAAGTTTTAAAAATTTCATTCCAAATGATTATGAGTATTATTATTCCAAAATCTCTACAAAGTGTTTTGTAATTTTATTTCAAGTATGGAGTTACTCCTTACCAATATTCTCAGACTCTTACAGCTATAGACTTCTATTCTTAATCTAACCCAATACACAGTTAGTCAGCAGAATATCTCTCACTTATGCACAGTACTACATCAAGTAGCACAGCAATTGTCTCTGTTGAAGATCTGACTTGCGTAAGAGAAGAAAATTTGAACTCAGTCAGCCATTTATTCGCAGTCAACCGTTTTGCTGAACATGGTCAAAATCCTGTCAAAGCACAAAACTCCATTGAACTCCTATAATCTTCGCGATGTTTGACCGAAATGCAATCTGAAAATCATTCATGGAGAGTGTTTAGGCCGTTCTGCTGGAGCTCTGGTAGAAGTTAAATGCAGTTAATAGGAAGTCCCTACAATCTTTCTCTGAATTCATTAAAACTTGTTTAATTCATTGCATTATTAGTAGAATATATCAACCTTTATCCATCAGATATCACGGCATAGAAACGTATTCATAGTGGGCGTATCTTAAGTAGTAAAAAAGATGTTGTCCCCACAATGGCAAGCTTAAACCCGGTCACTTGATTCACTGAATCCACGCCTGTTATTATTCCGATCCATCCTACTATGAAACTCTTAATGGGTCAGACGTCTTTGGCATTGTGCAGAGATGGAAGGGCATCGGGGGAGTAATCCCTCGATGTTTTATGTGCATGCGTTTTTAGGGCTGTAAGTCCTAAGATTAGATTAGAGAGCGACGTATATAGATTAATGAAATGGTTTACTGACAACGGCATGAAAGCCAATCCCTCAAAATTTCAAATAATGTTTCTAGGACGAAAGGACATGAGTAAACTATGCCTTAATATTAGCGGGAATTTAATTCCATCAAGCAACCAGGTAAAGCTTCTAGGTGTAAACATTGATAACTCACTTAAGTTTCAA
>WIPJ01067812.1:234619-283733 GCA_018155075.1 Cassiopea andromeda
ATCTCCCATTAGACTTTTAATATATATAAATGCTTCCATAATGTTGACAAACAAATATCAATATCAACAATAAGGCTAAAGAATGAAAATAGAAAACTGATTATTTAGTATTAAATTGTGGTCTCACCCCTCAAACCACGCGAGACTCTTTAATCCCTTGAGCCTCCCACTGGCGCAGCCATCCATAAGTGGCTTATTTCACAATCTATTCTACAGGTCATTGTCACTAGAGAAGGTGTTTCTGAATATTTGTGATGCAAGGATACCCAGTTTCACAAATCTACAAGGTTCTGGGCAAACCTCAAAAACAGTTGTGCAAATTGAAGGAATTTTACACTAGGTAAAATAAAGAAACTGGATAGAACCAACTCATAAATTCCTCCAGCATTGCATCAAACACCTCAAGGGGTGTGCACCCTACTATCTGAGCAGTGCTGACCTAAGAATACAGGGTTTCAATGAAACTTCTCACTGCCCAAAAAACATTGGAAACTTGCCTATGAAAAGTGAACTCTGTGATGATTTCTAAAAACATTAGCAAAGGGGGCTCTAGGCACAACTACACCCTTATTTTAGGTGTGGCCCAGCTGCAACCACCTCCATATTTTCAATGATGCAGATATGATAATTTGCCTTAATACTGATAGCATAATCAACAATTAGCATGTAGCTGTGCATAATTGATCACAGCAATACAAAAACACTTTGAAAGCAAGGTCAACACACCTTGAAAAGCAAGGCCAATACAAGAACATATAGGGGGCTGAACCCCTCCAAAATGAACAGTAATTTTAACAAAGGGGCTCTGCCCTCCCTGAGCCCCCTACAAATCACCCCCAGAGTGAGCTTCTAGATAAAAGCCTACTTAGAGTAAAATTAATTTGTATAGAATACAATATATCAAAGAATATATGAACCTTAAATGTAAAACCAGAAAAACATTTTACATTACCTAAATGAATCATTACAAATATAAACTGATTTTTATTATATAGATGTGCACTCTTATTTAGCCTAATACTGCTAAGATACCATCATAAATTCATCAATCAACAAGCTATAAACACTAGCAGATTTTACTACCATAAATCCTTAAATCAGCCCCATGCGTGCTTATGAAAGTGTCCCTGTAGTTGGTGATATTCCACTTGAAATCTTTCCACTAATAATCTAGCTTATCCCTTTGATACTACAAACACAAAAATTATGACTTTTTAATGAAAATGCAATTTTTCACTGAGTAATGAAGTATCTTTCTTTGGTACCTCTAAAAAGGGCCCACATAAGCCTAAATGGCTAAAGTCATTTGACACGGGTGGTTCTTATCCAGGGGGATTTAAGGGGAAGCAAAATCTGAGAACTTATAGTAAGCATTTTGTGCAAAAACTTCTTATAATCTACTTCAAAGTCACTGTTTAAAATAAACATTTATAAATATGCATACCTAATTTTCTGTGGATTAACTTTCAAAGTTATCAATGCTTCTACTCAAACTCCTCCATACACCCTATTTTTCACTTTGGCTAGACTTGGAACTTCTGTTGTGTTTTGTGGCCTCAAGTTAATACAACAGTTTCTACAGAAAGAGAGGGGAATGAATCACTCTCAGAACTTACAAAGAAATTGGCAAAATCAGGAATTAGTTTGCCAAATGATGAAAATGTATGCCAAATTAAAGGTCAACAAGCAAAACCTACTTGTGGCTAGTAAAATCTTTGAACTCCCATTGAACCTAATGTACTGGTGCAATGTATTGTATCATTGATAAGTTGATCAACAAAGTTCTACAGGCCTAATTACATATTTTAAGCCACCTTGTGCATGAGGCTGCATTCCATGTATAGATTGAATGCACCCTGATACACTGGAAAATGCCCCAAAATTCATTGCAAGCCAGAGCTCTTAATAGAAGGTGGCAACCAGCAATGTGTCACCAGCTACTTCTGCCTGAATAGCCATCTGGTTTTACTTAAAATAAAATAGGAAAGTACACATAATGAGTGGCTCTCTATGGGACACAGCCGGCTGCTATTCATGATCATCCACTTACTCTAAATATTATTGAAACCTCTGCAAGCAGTTCACAGAAAATATTCTGGTAAGGAAAGGTAAGGTTCATAGAATTTTCCTTCCCCTCAATAATTTCAAGTTTCTGTCACTACTAGCATGGATGAAGGTAAACATCACTATTGAGACTTGTTTAATGAGTCTTGGGGTGCGCTTTACGTGGAATGCATATACAAAAATATTTTTAATATATTTCTAAACACAACAATTTACAGAGATATAATCTTCATATCTTGTGCCACATTCCACTAGAATCAAGTAGGATTTGCAACTGGTCATCTACATCCATGTCCACCCTATGTTGCCTACCTTCTAGAAGGTTATGGCAGGGTGGGAGACGAGAGTAGAAAGTTAGTCAATATATTAAAAAATGAGCTTGATAACCAGGATATATCCAAAGGCGTAGGAGGACATCAAATTTAGGGGGCTGTAAGCTTTATGTAAACTTTCTACTCGAATTTCCTGTTCTTCAGAAAATTTGCTCGAATTTGCCCCTCCCGCCTCCTACGCTTATGGATATACCGCCACCCATAACGAAGTGCTAGTATACAGCTTCAAACTGTCTAAGTATTACATACGGTAGTTTCCACTCTGGACATAATCTCCTTTCTCTTGGTATCCCCAACAAGCAAAAACAAGAGGAAGTTCTATTCGCATGGATACTATTGCATTGAAAAGACTCGCCTTTTGGAGGCTTTGAATCATGCAATAACTAAAAATAAGTACCACCACTCCGTAGGAAGTTAGATTCCTGTCTACTGGAACTTAGGCCCGATTCAATACCATAAACCCCAGAAATACCCAATGCAATAAATCAACAAAAAATAATATGCTTGGTATGCGGTTCAGAAAAGTTAAAGCATGCTGTTTACCTATGCAACAACTTAAATATACCAGAGCACATATTAACGTCCTGAACGTGGCCTAGAGATGATATTTGCCGCCATTAACATACAATGTTGTTGCTGTTGTGATTGCGTGCAAGATTTTGAATCTCTTTTTGCGGGGCATATAGTTAGTGAGGTGAGTTACATTCTTTTTATAAGAGCAATTTTATAAGAACACGAGCCTGAAATTTGGTGGAACATTAAGAAAAAACTAATTAGTCATTAAATTAGCCATTTACCACAAGACATTTGTCCTCAGATTCTATCTGGCACTTTTGCTTTGGAGAACAAATTCTTGGAGAACTTTTACTGGCTATTTGATACGGTATGACAGTGTCCCTAGATCCCCCTTGCACGGATGTGAAATAAAACAAGAATTTTATCGGGCAAATTTTCTGGCTGCTCATATATTGCACCGAAGTTCTGGAAGATTTCCTACTGCATTACGATGTTTATGCAAGCGAATCCAGAGCTGAACTTTGAAATTGGCATATAATTCATTTTGTTGTCTTTTTCGTGCGAGAGGTTTCTTAATTCTATTGTTTGCTATATGAAATATTGCCTGGATGGTACCATGACCTCTAGGGCCCCCCTTGAGCTTAGAAACTGCTCATGATTAACAGAAGAGTTGGTACCGAAAAGATATGACTTTGAACTGGAAGGACATGCTCTTTTATTAAGCATCTATGTTCCAACCTAATGGATGCAGATTAGTCTCAGCTATTTAGGGTAATTAGTGGTAAAAAGCTTGCTCATAAATCACACGTAACTGCCCTATGCAAGAAGGCTAATCAGAAGCTGCACACCTTACCTCGGATCTCTAAATATGATGATAGGTAAAATTTGAAGCAAGTTATGAAGGCGTTCTTACTATCTCCATTTAACTACTGTCCCTTAATTTGGATGTTTTCTGACAAACCAATGGATAACAGAATTAATTGTAATAACGAAAAGTCCCTACACATTATATATAATGATACGTCATCTAACTTTTCTGAGTTGCTTCAAAACTCGGTGTCAACCCATTAGTGGGACTTAAATCTATTACTGTCAGAAATCTACAAGATAAATTTAGGCCTAAATCTTTGCCTTATGAGAAAGATCTTTGTGCAGAGAAGCACCTAATATAATTTACGAATAAATAACTTATTGGACTTAGCACGAATTAAGACAACATCCTATGGACTACAATGTGCTATGTATTAGGCCTGCTCATTGTGGCTTACAGTGCCAGGTGAAGCTAAAAGTTCCAGAACCATAGGTGATTTTAAAAACGTTATAAAGTATTGGAAAAGTCAGGGGAAATGCCCCTGTAGAATATGCAGACGCTGTGCAGCGTAAGTTGGCTTCTTGACATAGAACTATTTATGTTATATTACGATTAATACATAGTTAATACATACTTTTTCAATGATGTAACTTTTTGCTTTAACTTTTAAGAACTTATTCTAAGCCCGTATCCAGGCCTGTGTTTCAGGGTTGGCAAAATTGTGCTGGAGGAATCACGTGGTACAATACCTTAGAGCTTACTTCATATTTTGTGCTACCAAACCAAATTGAAAATGAGTGTGCAGGAAAAGATAGAACTTTCTAGTATGTCAAGTATACCAAGAGGTTGGGCTCAACCACAATTTCTGGATATCTCTCCTTAGCTGCAAAGAAATAGCAACAATACACAATAGCAAAAAATTTCCAAAGGTGGCAAAAAGCTTTTACCCTGTTGCCCAGGGGTAGCATTTGCCACCCCACGCCACCTCATTCTGTAATGATATATTTGTATGCTTTCTGTTAGTTTTGCAGTAGGCGTAAATTAGCTTCCTTTAGTTACATGTAAATAAATTGATAATGATGTCCCTACCACGGTGCCCCTGATTGACCGCCCTTTTGTCGGGCAACTATGCCTCTCACCCCTGGAAGCACCCTAGCTTCGCTCTTGTTTGCAAGAATAAAGTTAAAAATATTGAGAGGTAGCCCTTCAACCGTAGCTGACTTTCAGAGGGCCTCTCAGTTACAGCAAATTAAATTAAAAAGTCAAATATTACAAGAGTGTATTTGCAATTGTCAAAAATCATCTAGAAAATTTGCAAACCATACAAAGAAAGCTCAAACAATCAACTTATTAAATGTTACATAAGATGCCTGTTCTGCTTGCCTGTTCCAAGCTATAGCACCCCTATGCGAGAAGCATTTGATATTTTTCTCATTCGTATCTGTAAATCAAAGTCCGTGTTTCTAAGATTATGAGATGAAGAATTTGAGTTTCTTGTGAAGAGGCGGATCAAATATTGAAGTGCCAAATTATTAACAGATTTGAATGTTATAGTTTCAATTTCCTGACTGATTATATCATTAGTGGCTTCCCAACCCAATGGATACCAATTTTAGTCTCAAAAAGTAAAGTACAACATTTAGGAGTCACAATTTTGTTGTTGACCAAGAACAGTTTAGCATGCCTTCTGTTTTGGCATGGTAGCGTGTAAAACCAAATTTGCCCTGATGTATCTCTCGTGAACATTGATTCGTGCGTGCAGCTGCTATACTTTGCAAACTTTCCAGCAAGGACAAACTTGAATGCTGCAAAAATCAGCATTCAAACATCAGCATTCAAATGAATGCTACTTTTTTGTGAGACTTACTTCTTCAACACAAGACTTCAGGGATCTGTAACTCATACTCCTTGGTCATGCCAATTAGTCATGCCTAATTTATTGGAAACAGCGCATGCACCAGTCCCAGTGGAACCTGGGAACTGAATTAGTTCATGCAGGTATGCCGAAGCAGAAGGGCAGCGGGGGCTCTCGCTCCTCCTGCTCTAATGGGAGGGGGCAATGGAGGGCAAGACTGCCCTTTTCGTCGAATGGCTTTTTGATTATATTGGATCAGGGAAGATTCTGTACTAAATTCCTGCCATCAAAGTATCAAAACACTTTTTGAATTTGGTGAATGTTATCTTATGGAGTTTATTTGACTTCAAGTGTTTTGAAACTTTAACAGTTTTTACATGACTTGAGACAACTTTCTTACAGCATGATTACCTTCTATTACATTATGAGTTAAGCGGATTTTCTAAGACACCATTGCTGCTCAAACCTAGTTTATCCAGCAAACTATTGTGATAGTGTGGTCAATGAAGGATGTACCCACTAAAAGGGAGTTTCATGGTGTCTCACAGAAGAAAGCTGCCCCCTTGCCCTGATGTGCTTCCGGCACGCTTGAGTTCATGTAATGACAAGGTCTTCATTTTATTTTAAACGTCTTTTGCGGAAGTTGACCCTTCAACAAAGATGCTGGTTTTCAAGGATCCTCCATTTAAAATCCAACACTAACAATGATCAAAATGGTTAAAAATCTAAACATAAATATCAACAAACGTATAGTTATTAATATAAGAATAAAATAAACACGAATTTAAATTTTCAAGATGAAGTCTAAAGCAAACGTCTGTCCTAGTACGATACAGATGGCGCCCCCCCCCTGGGCCAGTTAAAACCATGGCAAGCAGACAGTAGCTGATGAACGCAGAATCGCTGTCTTAAAATTAGGTGCAACTGTTAACCGAAGCTATGTCACTTGAAGTAAAGGTAAGTGAGCGAGTCGACAAAATTTCTTTTGAGGTATAAACTATGTTTGGACATGTGCTTGGCTAAGCCATAATTAACTATCTGAATTGATTCTGTGATGCTTGTAATTAAGGCGCTTATCCAAAAGCGAAAAGATGCTGTACTAGCATAAACCTCAAGATGGCTTTTCACGATATCGTGTCATCACGAATGGACGAGTATTGATTATTGCACGGTTTTTCTGTACCACGATCTTAATAACGCCGTATTCCGGTCGAACTATTCTGGAAACAGTTGCTGGCTGTACCTCATTTTCATGAAATTCAGACGCCAGATCTCTACATGCTTAATCAACACAGGGAAGATAGCTAAAAGCTCTTCTATTACTCTCAGACCAGGCACGCGGGACCTGAGTGGGCTGTAGTGGCAGCGCCACGAGGGGAATTGTCCCCCCTCTCCACTTCTCACCAAGACCAATTTTATTTATTCGTCCGAATTCGATGAGGAAATGTTAGGGTTGGAGTGAGAGACCTCTAGCAAATTTTGAAATGTGTGTGGCAGCTAAATTGCGTAGAAATTTTAGGGCGTGGCACCAAACATCCTCCATTCTGCGAAGGCTGGCATCGCCCCTGGTGGGCTGGGCGGGACGGGCTGTAGCCTCTAGTTTCGTGCTAGTGTATGATGTAACATAATTGATAGCCTATCACATCTGTGATAGGATGCACTTTGATATTCAAAACGGGAGTTTTCTTGCATCTATATCAATGTGTTACGTTGTTAAGAGGCTTGCCTCGGTTCAGTTATAGGACTGGTATGTTGGGTAAAATAAGACGGAATGGTAGCTTAGCGTACTTCCTAACTATCTAATTATTTCCCGCCCATCGGAAAACACACACAGAAATACCCAACAGTCTGCCTTGTGCTCAATGCATCAGGGGGCGTCGTCGCCGAGGGGGCAGGGGGCCATCGGCTTTCTTTTCTTTTCGTCTTTCTTTTTATTTTATATACATATATATATATATATATATATATATATATACATATATATATATATATTTTGTTATTAAATTGTTAATAACTTTTGTAATTAGGCGTTTTGTTTTTTATTCATGATATGTTTTAACATAGTTTTGTAAAGTAAATGGAGGGCCTCTTGGAAACCAGCACTATGCTGAAGAGCCACCCTCCGTAAACCATATCAAAATGAAAATGAAATGAAATGAAATGGCCCCCAGTTTTATCGAAATCATTGGATATTTGGAGTTTTTAATGCTTTATCGGTTTTTTCGGACTTTGGCTGTCGGTAAGGACAAAAGTTTTGAACTTTATCAGAAAATCTTTGAACTTGGCTCCCCTACTTTACAGGTGCAACAACGCCTCTGCAAGTCAATCAGACCTTGAGGTGAATACAAGTATTATTTAAATGAAAACCATGATCTTGTTGAGTTGAAATGTTGTTGCAGTGGAAGCTAAAGTATATATGAAGTTTCCTTTATTGTCCATCGATAGTTACAATAGAACACATTCAAGTTACCGTTCTATGAGACTGATACCATTTTTCAGTTATAAACATGAAGTTGCTGTTGTTTATTTAGCTCTTCCTTTACCTTCGTATGATCTGCAAAGAACTCACGCATCCGTTAAACTCGCCACTAGCTTAACACTTAAAGACGTCTTAGTCTTCACTGCTAAGTCAAATTCATGGTCAGCTTAAGGAGATGCTTAATACCATAACAACACAAAGAACTCGCTACACTATCATGTCCTGCCACTCACATACTAGAGACTAAAAGTAGCTAAAGTTATTCCCCAGTTCTCCCGATTTCAGTGCATCCTCAATAACTTTCTGACATTTCCATGCTTTCACCAACTTCTTTACAAGATGTATGCAAAGACAAGCCTGGCCTATAAGGTATGACAATGAAAAACAGAAAAACATTTTCAAGCTTCAATATGTATTGAATGTATTAATTCCACATTCCCTTTCAGAATGCAAAAACAACTATACAACGGAAAAAATCTCATCTTGATACTGTACACTGTTCATTTAATACTCCTCGCCTTCTTCTTCCCCTTCGCCATCAACAGTGTCAGCACCAACTTCTTCATAATCCTTCTCCAATGCTGCCAAATCTTCTCTTGCTTCTGAGAATTCACCTTCCTCCATACCTTCACCAACAAACCAATGCACAAATGCACGCTTTGCATACATCAGATCAAATTTGTGATCAAGTCTTGCCCATGCTTCTGCAATTGCAGTTGTGTTGCTCAACATGCAAACAGCTCTTTGAACCTTTGCCAAATCACCTCCTGGAACAACAGTTGGTGGTTGATTGTTCAAGCCAACCTTGAAACCAGTTGGACACCAATCTACAAATTGGATGGTTCTCTTTGTCTTGATTGTTGCAATGGAAGCATTCACATCCTTGGGAACAACATCACCACGGTACAAAAGACAACATGCCATGTACTTTCCATGACGAGGATCACATTTCACCATCTGGTTGGCTGGCTCAAAGCATGCATTGGTGAGATCTGCAACACTTAATTGTTCATGGCTTGCTTTTTCAGCAGAGATAAGTGGGGCATATGTTACCAATGGGAAATGGACACGTGGGTATGGTACCAAATTTGTTTGGAACTCATTCAAGTCAACATTCAATACCCCATCAAATCTCAAAGAGGCAGTGATGGATGATACAATTTGTCCAATCAATCTGTTCAAGTTGGTGTATGTTGGACGCTCAATATCCAGATTACGTCTGCAGATATCAAAGATAGCTTCGTTATCCACCATGAAAGCACAGTCAGAATGTTCTAGAGTTGTGTGGGTTGTCAAAATTGAGTTGTATGGTTCAACAACAGCAGTTGAGATCTGTGGAGCTGGGTAGATGGCCAGTTCAAGTTTTGGAATTTTTCCATAATCAGTTGATAGACGTTCCATGAGAAGCGAAGTGAATCCAGATCCAGTGCCACCACCAAAGGAATGGAAGATCAGGAAACCTTGAAGACCAGAGCATTGATCTGCCAATTTTCTGATTCTATCCAACACAAGATCAATGAGCTCTTTTCCAACAGTATAGTGACCACGGGCATAATTATTTGCAGCATCTTCCTTGCCAGTAATAAGCTGCTCTGGATGGAAGAGCTGTCTGTATGTGCCTGTCCTTACTTCATCTATAATGGAGAAGCATGAAAATTAACACATTGGACAGATTACTGAAACGTAATTCAGCAGTGTTCAAAAACCAGTACACTATTAGATGAGGCGTGCTGGACATACATCAGTGCATGGGGAGCAGCTTTCTCCTGTGGGTAAATATGCCACGCTCTTATAATATTAGGGAACCCTGCAGCCGTGCAGCGCATATACTTATCATTATTATTATATTATGATTTCTGTTATCGATTTGATTTATTGATTACATTTTGTTGATTGCGGTATGCTTTACAACTCCACTTCAGCAGCGCCATGACCTCTGGTGACCTCTGACGACTTAGCGCCACCGAAGGGGTTCCCAGTAGGCGATGTACAATATCGCAGTAGAGCATTTATTTACTAATCGAACTGTAGAGCATATATGCGATAAGTAATCAGGGTTGAAGTTAGATCAGATTGAGCCTTGAAGTGTAAATAGATTGATTTGAGATGAGATGGAATTGCGATGGAATTGAGACCTGTGTTTTCTTCGAAGTATTTTCTTTGGTACAGTTAAAGTAAAAGAGCTAGCAAGACAGGAGAGCCTATACTTCCCACATATAGTGACCACGCCCTTCATTTGACAGCAAGCACTAACAATAGTTTGCTGGATATGTAAGCCTTGAGCCACAAAGGTGTCTTTACGAAAATTCGCTGTACTCATATTGTAATAAAAGGATGTCATACTGCAAGAAAATGATCTTAACTCATGTAAACAATGTTGAATGTCGACGCACTTGAAGTCAGATAAGCACTGTAAGATTACCTTCGAAAAATTTTATGATACTTTGATGACAGAAAGGTTATGTAAGATATTCCTTGATCTAGATTTTTCAAAACTAGATCAAGGAATATCTTAAATAACCTTTCATTTGGCATTTTTGCCCCCTCTTCCCCTTTCAATAGGGTAGGAGGGACGAGTATCCCTGCTGACCCCTGTTCCGGCACCCCTGCACTTGATAGAAAACTCTCAAGAAAATTCCAACTGCCCTAATGTTGTTTCCAATACTCCTTGAAAAGTCACCTTTGAAATAAATTATACCTTTTGATTAAATTTTGCTGGACCTTTGTACTAGCTGACAGATGATTTCATCTAACAGGCGGATTGGTAAGAAAGAAAGGATCTTTGTACATACCTACAACATTTGGTTCCAGATCTACAAACACAGCTCTGGGCACATGTTTGCCTGCTCCAGTTTCATTGAAGAATGTGTTGAAGGAGTCATCACCACCTCCAATTGTTTTGTCACTTGGCATCTGACCATCAGGTTGGATACCATGCTCCAAACAGTACAGCTCCCAGCATGCATTGCCGATTTGTACTCCAGCTTGTCCAATGTGGGCCGAAATACATTCACGCTAGAAAGAATGTAATGCAATGTATACTGGGAACGTAGCACATACAACTACGAGGAGCTCTAGCATTCCCAGTTATGAATTGAATTGAATTGCTATATCATGTGACATGTGACATGGAGCATGTGCATTGATGAGACAAGAGTTACGGAAGAGACGGGAGTTGGAGATGAGGATGAAGTTACGAGAAGACGAGCTATTGAGAACAAAGGTGAAAACGAAGAGATTCGAGAACACGAGGAGAGAAGAGATATTTTCTGAGAGAAGAGCATTAAGCCTCGAGGAAGCATTTGAGTTGAGAACACTTAGACTTATTGTGTGTATGTTGTTGCTGTAATTTGCTTTTCTTTATGGATATATACTTCAAAAACTTCAACGCGTGGAGTTATTCAGTAAACTCTCGATTCCTCAAGACACCCAAATTAAATTGATAATCTTGGGGCAATATGAGTAATGTTTTCCGAACATTCCCAACAAAGCCAGCCCAGCTATATACCTGCAGGCGGACACAAGATGGTAATACTTCCCCAAATGCAAGTATTTGCATGGTTTCCCCCAATTGAATTATTTAATTGGAGATTTAAATAACCAAACAATGCTTTTGGCCTTCCAAAACTTATATACAAGCATGCTTTGCCTATCCAGGACATTTCCCCATAGGGTATTCCCTACTTTTCTATCCAGGGGGTTCTCAAAATTTTCAGACCCTAAATATTGTCACATGTTTTGGACTGTAACTGTCGTAAAACTTTAGGATTTTGTTTTCCTTTGCAAATTCGTTTCAGTTCCCAAACTCTAAACATCTAATTTGTTGTAAGCTGTAATTCTCAGACCCCAAACCCCAAATATTGAATTTCTCTTAAGCTGCAATTCACAGACCCCAAATATAATTTTATTGTAAAATCTTAGACCTCAGATTTTGACATGGACCCCCCCCGTATACGAAAGTAGAGAGTGCTCCCTGTGGGGATATTTCCTCTAGCTTGTTGCTTGAACCAACCATTGCATAATGTTGAACCATTATCTTTGGTTGAACCAGGCTACAGCCCTCATAAATTTTGTAAGTCACATATACACCGTAAAACAGGGGTGGTGTACGATTTGGTAGGGCTTACCTAAAATTTATATGTTCGTTTACTGTTACACAGGGACAGATTTAAGATTATAGATTTCAAAGTTTCAAAAATGATAAGTAAATAGAATACATTGGCTTTTGAACAATCTTAACAAGTAAAGAAATCAAAAAATACTAGACAAGATAGCAACAAGCACAGGTAAGCACTTTTGAAAAGGTCCTAAAAGCAAGTAATGACTAATTGTCATTAAAAACGTTTGGAAATGACTAACTGCAATAATTTTTGTAGACCAAATGTTTGGGTCTCCATACTGTCTATTGACTATCGAACCCCAACTACTACCAACCCCCTGTTACAGTGATTATAGAAAAACCGTATCCACTTCCATCTATTAACACCCCCTATAAATATATATATATATATATATATATATATATATATATATATATATATATATATATATATATATATATATATATATATATATGCCTTTTAGTAAAATGTCAAACCCCTCCCTCTCGTTATTACTACCGCGGTACCAAGGATTACGTCATTTCCGGAGGAATTCAATTCACTGTACACCTACAAACACTCAACTTTATAGTTCTTGTCTATTGCGATCAATGGAAGTCACATCTAGTAGTAGGGGTTGCACCAGGGGAGGGCTAGGGGGCCACAGCTCCCCGTCAAAACATGCTATCCTCCCGTCGGAAGGTAAAGCAAAAAATCAATTTTTTCGCATTAATGGTACCCTGAAAACTGTATTTCAGCCTCCGTTCGGAAAATTCCAGACGCCACCCTGACTAGTAAAGTCATTCTCATTCACTTTTGTGATACGATGTTTCTGCCATCAGATACTCTCTTATTGTTATGCATGAAGTTAAAAGTCTGCTGAGAAAATCTTTCCGCTAAAATGTGAAAAGAGAAGCTCAAAGTGAAGAGATTAGGCCTAGTATCATTTCTTATTTGGTATTGAAGGATTGCATAATAAGTTTATTGAAAACTTTGAAAGATAAAAGAACTAACGGATCAATTTTCTTTGCAAACAATGTTTCAACTCGCCCTGGTTGTGTGCATAGTTTTCATCGAAATAATTTTGATCTCCACTGTGAGGATATGAATTAATCATTCTAAGTAATGTTTGGAACGCATGCGCATTACACACTTTCATTTTATAAGAAACCACTTTATAAGGAACCTACATGTAGACGGCTAACATATGTACGGAACTTATACTACTTATGGAGAAGAATCCAACGAACTTTTCAATTTCAAAAATCTTTTTAACTGCAAATAATCAAGAATTAGGAAGCCGTTTCCTTTGGCAACTTACACAGATTCATTTATGAAACTTCTGTCCTACCTTATTTGTGTATCTTGAGTTCTAGCCAAAATATAAAGTAATATTCAGAATATTGATTTTTCCTTATGTTTGTACCGGTTTTATGGCACTATATGTGCAGTGAAAATTAAGGAACTATTACGGAACTTTTAGTACTAGAATTTGATAAAAAGTGGCCCCAAAATAAGGAACATTTAGAACTAGGCCTTGAGCTAGGTTCCTTATAAAATAAAAAGCGTATACGAACCAGATTCGTATGAGAGATCGTCAAGAGCTCAACGACGAAACCCCCTTTGGTAATCCAAGAAATAAAGTGTACTGGCTATTCCTTGCTAAAATACTGAAAGACTAGCAAGGCATGACTTAAATGAGGCTTAGAGGTAGTTCCTACGATGAGCTGTAGATGAGCCGAAACTAAGCATTTAGCAATTTGAGTAGTTAAGTTAATCTTCGGTTCACCGTATGAAACCACAGAAAAGCATCGGCTCGAGCCACAGCCGCGCTGTTCATTGGTTCAACACTGGCTCATCTCCTCCGGTTGCGCCATTGCTGAACCAATTCTATAATAGGCTCGGGTCATCTTTGGTTCATCGTATGAACTAGCTCTTAGAGCTCCTTACTCAGGGGCAGCGCTTGGAGAGGGTTTATGGCTTCCTGTCAGAGCATGCTTGCCTCCCATTGGTATTTTAGCAGTATTTTTGGGGACTTTTTTGCATGTATATTTCTCTTCTAACGGTATTTTAGCCCCCTCACCGGAAAAGTCCACCCCCGTTTGAAAGTTCCTGGCCCAACCCCAGACATGACCCCAGCCTTTACGCCTAACATTCCTGAAATATTTCTGTGGCCTAAGAATGTGTTCGTTTGCAGCGAAAACATTCATAAAGTCTGGCTTCGTACGATCATACAATGGTTTCGCAGAGTTCCTGGCATTGCATCCTATTACGCAATAATGATTATATAGTGTGCAACAGAGGTTTCCACACTACGGCCCTCAAAGACTGCTCATCCGGCCCGGGGAGGCAAATTTAAATGTAAATCCGGCCCGGGGAGACAAATTATAAACCAACAACTTTTTTGGAAGTTATGTAAATAGTAACTGAAAAAAATAATATGAAATAAATGGTTAGAAACAACAGCCCTGTTTTTATATCTTTTTTGTTTGGGCCCCGAATCTGTTCTTGGCTCCCCTGCTGTTTAATAGTTGATGTGGCCCTCAGGCGGACAAGTTTGGAGACACGAGATCTACAGTTGCTGAAGGGCTATGTTTGTTCGTGTATAAATAATTGATTATATTACATTACATTACATACACATTACAGTAAGGACAGCCACTACCCGGAAGCTGGTATGAAATATCTTCGAAAAATGGCACCAAGAAAGAGAATGGTGAATCCTAATAGCTTTTATGTGACCACTTTCTCTATGGAAACTTCACTAGGGGGCCATAGTTGGCCATGGGCCTCCAGAAAATCTCTTGAGGCCCTTCAGTTGCCCCCATTGTTCTTGGAAGATATTAAATTGTGAATTTCGATAGAGTATAACTGGTGTGGTCATCAAAATTTGTCCTTCAAGGCTTCGCCCCCTAGACCACTGTTCCCCTCTTCCCCAACCCTAGAAACACCCCTGCACTTACTACATTTTACTTCAGATACACTGCCTTATCGCAACTTGGTTTATGCAGAGAAACGTATGAGATAGACAGAGGGAGCGGTGATTTGGGGGCGTGGGGGCGTCGCGCCCCCAATATCTTCAAATTTCAAAAGGCAGCCATGCTGGAAGAGATTTGGCAACAGTATTTTCTGGGACTTTTTTTATCAGTAACAACAGTTGGTCAAGTGGTCAAAACGCCCCCCTCCAGCAGAGGTGCCTCGGCAAATCACTGGGTAGACAAGAGGGCCGAAACCGGGGGCCAGAGGAAGTGCTGATCCCACTATGTCCCATGAAATACTGTAATGTGTGCAGCGAGGTCTCTCCACGTTCAACGTCGGTTCGATGCCTCTGATATATAGATGCAAGCGAAGCAGATACTAAAAAGACTTCACGCATTTAGGCAAGACTAGCTTCTACAATTTAAATCATCATCGCAATAAAATCTTGAGCTGTTGCAATATGAGATATAACTCATAAAGTAGGAACGTAAGAAATAGCCTGTTGATACTATAGACCTTTACCCCAGCACGAAAAAGCGGCAACAGGTTTTTTTCGTCCAAAACTCATCAGAGTATGAAGGCACTATCCGACGTTTTCATACTCTAATGCGTGTCGGACGAAAAAAAGCTTTTAAGTATGTCAAATGTAGCCGCTTTTTCGTGCTGTGGGGAACGTAATAAAGTTTCTACACTCACCATCTTGACTGACTTCTTTCAGCGTCTGAAAAAAGAACTTGAAAAAGTAGGGTTGTTTTTCTTCCTAGCGACGTGTTACGGTGTCGACAGTTGAAAGAACGAACTGAGGATGGGTCAGTTCCAGCTACTAAATAAGCAATTTTCACAAGTCACATGACCATTACGTAATTGCTATTTCAGACAGCTTGATCTCAACTGCGGGGCAGGAAGCTGCAGGGAAATATGGCCTGGTGAAATCTGTTGTATTGACTTTGGGTTGATAGTATCATTAAAATTAAGCTCTTTCCGTTCAGAGAGAGCAAGAACGTTAAGCAACTTGACAAAATCCGTGGTAGTGGTATATTTACCTCTTGTTTAGCAAACAGAGCAAGTAAATTCAATGTTATTATCAGGGACTTTAACAATAATAGGCATTACGTTCAAAGACCACCTGCTCCTTCCCTGTTGCTTGCCTTCAAGTGAGATTAACCAATCATAGAACGATTACGCAATGGCTATTACTTGCCTTTACATGCAAGATTCGCCAATCAGAAATACGATTGCGTAATGGTTATGTAAGAAGTGAAAGTTGCTAATTTTGTGTGAATATCAGAGTCTGCTATACAATACAATGCTATACTCCTTTATAGCAGACTCTGATTGGTCAATTTTGAATTATTGAGAGCATAATTGCATCTTGGGTCAGAGTTTCCATGGTTTCCCAGAATGTTCACGTCTGATTGGTCTGGCTGAACTTGCCACGTTGTCGTGATATATATTAAGTTCTTACATGTTTACCATCCACTACTCAGGGCGGATCCAGACAGGGTAACCGGGTCGAAAAACCCGGTAAAAGTTTTAAGATTGCATTTTAATTGATTATTGTTATTATTATTTCAAATCTCTACAAAGTTTCTTGAAATCCCCTTTTCAGGAATGGACCCCTACATAGTACGAATTCTTGTCATCTAGCAACTTCCTCTCATTGCTACTGAATGGATGCCAATATATCAAGATTCTTGTAGCAATTGTCCTTTATTGTTAACAGGACAAAATGCACAAAAGGCCAGCAGAATGTTTATCAATTACGGACAGTGCCATAGTTAATAGCACATCAAGCCTCGCATTCGAATATCTGTAGAACTCGAATGGCGTAAGAGAAGGAAAGCTGAACCCTGTCAACCATTCATTTGAAGAGTTGAACCCGGTCTAAACCCTGTCAAAGTTATGCAATGCGAAACTCTATTAAACTTCTATAGGATTGACAGGGTTTGACCAGGTTGCTATTGGAAAGTCATTTCTGGAGAGTGCTTAGGCCGTTCGGATGGAACTTTTCTTTTCTCACCAATTCGCCTGGTAGACAGTCACTGTCTGTCAGCTGGTATATTCTTCAGAAATCTTCTCCAGTTGTTCCTACCCTCATAGCTTCTATCCTCTCCCACTTCAGTCAAAGATCTTCCTCTTCTCTCTATTGCGGTTTTTATACCTTCCATCCATCTTTTTCGTGGTCGTCCAACTGGTCTTTTTGCATCAGGCTTCCACTGCAAATACATCTTTTGTTTTCTCTCTTCATCCATTCTCATTATATGACCATACCATCTCTATTTTATTCTTTCGACCTCTTCCAATAGCGGTATAACTCCGAGCAGTTAGTAGTACACAACAAGGAAAGGTCGATACGCTTTACTAAAACAGTAAATAAAACAAGCTTTAACACTCAAAGAAGGATTTTAGAGACTTGACACCATCTATACAGCTTATATAGCTTTTTTAATAACTATCCATCAAATAGCATGAAATAGAAACGTTCTAGAAATGGGTGTATCCTAAGTTAGAAAAGGGCGTGCTCTCCAGAACTTCAAGCTTGAACCAGTCACTTGATTTGCTGGATCTGCGCCTGCCTACTTACCGTAAAAACTCAATAGGCCAGCAGTATGGCGTAAGAGAAGGAAATCTGAACCCTTTTAAGTCTTATTTGTAAACAGTTGTTTTTTACGTATCTAGTTATATAGACTTTTTAATTTAGACTTTCTAAAAATATGTACTTTTTGTAAGATTTTAGCTTTTACTTTGTAAATAGAAGGCCCCTTGCAAACCAGCTCAGCTGAATGGGCCACCGTCTGTAAAAAATTGAAATAATAAATTTTTTTTGAAACTTGCTCACATATTCTTTATTATCTAATCATACAAATACAAATCTAGCTAACAACAGGTAACTTGTATTTGGCTTGCCTGGTAATGTAATCATTATATAATGCTACAATGCTACAAACGATAAGTAAAAGAGTATTAGTAGATAGCGGTAGTTAGTAGGTTAGAAGTTCTGGATTAGTCCATGGCTTATTTCACATACAGAAAATATAATAGGTAGTGCGGATTATGATTGTTATCAATTTCTTGAGGATATATTTAAGATGCTTTTCTTCACAACTAAGATCCTTGTACATTTGGATATGAGATGATTATAAATGTAAATTTATGGTAATTAGATGATAGTTCTTGTATAAGATTACGGTATTTCTCATATTTTCTACTTGCATTATTATCAATATTAGTTTAAAAACCCACAGTAAGTTTAATTATATATAGGATGTTATTTATAATAATAATAATACTCGAAGAAGCCCAACTGGGGGTTTATAACTTTCTGGGATTTTTGCAGTGGGCGCTTATTCAAGGGGGCTTAAATATGTTTTCTGGTAGTTGATCATATTCCATTTGAAATTGGTCTACCATTATGCTGCTTTTTGATACTACAAATATAATTAATAGAGTGCTTTCCACGCGAAAAACTTTACGAAGGCGGCACATACCCCGCGGAAATCAGCCTAGGAGGGCGATCGGGCGAAAAAAATTTTACTTCGTTGGCATCTCTCAGAAGTATCAAAACAACAAGCTATGAGTCTGGCAAAACATTGATTCAAGCTTTTTGTCTGTCGAAAATATTGAGAAAATCGTAAGAAAATCTCAGGGTCGGTTTCTGGAAAAGTTTTGAAACTGAAGGATCAGGCAAAATAGTGTTTTAGAATCTTGTGCCCGAGCATATTTTTGAGGGGGCTGGGGCAAGTGACAACGCCCACTTCGGGCGTTGAAGTAGGGTTCATGGGAGTAACCGTTTAATAGTACTATAACAACAGCCTTAAATTCCAAGAGAATTCCTTGTTAAATATCAAATACATTCTATCCTATATAGGATAGGGTATTTTCTGCATGACACTTGACACTAGAAAAAAGTGGAGGATGCAGTCCCTCAGTTCCGGCATGCCTGTATAACAGTCTGGGGCGAATCCCAAGAGATCATCCAGTATGTTGTAAGAGAGCATTCAGATGCCAATGGATAAGCGTTGCCTTTAAAGCTAGGTTTTTTCAGGTCAAAATATACCCCCTCGTGGGAACGCATACCTGTACAATCAGTGGTCCCAGAGGCACTTGGGGTACCAAGGAATTCACAAAGCTTAGGGCCTTATCTTATTTAAAGTCTGAGGCACCCCTTCAGGGCCTCAAGAGGTATGAGTTACCCTTACCTACGCCTACATCAGTTCTGCCGGTATACTGCATAGCATTTGTCAAAGAAATTTTACTGGGCAACAGAATCAACGGCTGGTATCATCTAGGAGGGGTAGCACTTTCATAGGAAAGTAAGATATAAGGAACCACCATCTATAAGGCCAAAATGTCAATAAACTCTCTGAAAAAGGCGTGTTTTCCAGCATTTCCAGCCAGAGTGGACACCTTGATCAGTGATGATGTTTAAAAACTTTAACAAAGGGGACTCTACGTGCAACCACGCCCATACTTTTAAAGAGGCAGATATAATACTTTAGCTTAGTAGTTATAATGTATGATGAACAATTAGAAATGTCTCAATTACCACAAAGCTGTGAATAATCAATCATAGCAATACAAAGCACTTTAGAAGCAAGGTCAATACACTTTGAAAAGCAAGGCCAATGCAAGAACTGTTAGGGGGGCTGAGTCCCCCAAATGAAAAGTAACTTTAACAAGGGGGCTCCACCTATTGAGCCCCCAACAAATAACATCTGACCCTTATGTTGCAACACAAGATATTGAAATAAACTTATTCCATGACATTTCCCTTCCTACATGTATCTTCCTTACTGTCCAACTCTTTTCCATTTCACTTACTTTTTAAACGGGTGCACATATATCCAGATTTTCAAGGCTGTGGTAACCAATATTTAAAATCTACCATCGTGAAATAAACAGAATAACAATGAGAAAAGCGCAAACAGAGTTTCAGTGTCAATATCCCTCAAATCTAGGAATCCCATTCTATTTTTCAATATTACAAAATAAACATAACCAGAAAAGTTCCTTCTTGAAAGAAAGTCTATTTAGTACTCCTCGCCTTCTTCTTCCCCTTCACCATCAACAGTATCAACACCAACTTCTTCATAGTCCTTCTCCAATGCAGCCAAATCTTCTCTTGCTTCCGAGAATTCACCTTCCTCCATACCTTCTCCAACATACCAATGCACAAATGCACGCTTTGCATACATCAGATCAAATTTGTGATCAAGTCTTGCCCATGCTTCTGCAATTGCAGTTGTGTTGCTCAACATGCAAACAGCTCTTTGAACCTTTGCCAAATCACCTCCTGGAACAACAGTTGGTGGTTGATAGTTGATGCCAACCTTGAAACCAGTTGGACACCAGTCTACAAATTGGATGGTTCTCTTTGTCTTGATTGTTGCAATAGCAGCATTCACATCCTTGGGAACAACATCACCACGGTACAAAAGACAACATGCCATGTACTTTCCATGACGAGGATCACATTTCACCATCTGGTTTGCTGGCTCAAAGCATGCATTTGTAATTTCTGCAACAGTTAATTGTTCATGGTATGCCTTTTCAGCAGAGATAACTGGGGCATATGTTGCAAGTGGGAAATGGATACGTGGGTATGGTACCAAATTTGTTTGGAACTCAGTCAAGTCAACATTCAATGCACCATCAAATCTTAAAGAGGCAGTGATGGATGATACAATTTGTCCAATCAATCTGTTCAAGTTGGTGTATGTTGGACGCTCAATATCAAGATTACGTCTGCAGATATCATAGATAGCTTCGTTATCCACCATGAAAGCACAATCAGAATGCTCTAGAGTTGTGTGGGTTGTCAAAATCGAGTTGTATGGTTCAACAACAGCAGTTGAAATCTGTGGAGCTGGGTAGATGGCAAATTCAAGCTTAGACTTTTTTCCATAATCAACTGATAGACGCTCCATGAGAAGTGAGGAGAATCCAGATCCAGTACCACCACCAAAGGAATGGAAGATCAAGAAACCCTGAAGACCAGTGCATTGATCAGCCAGTTTTCTGATTCTGTCCAACACAAGATCAATGAGCTCTTTTCCAACAGTGTAGTGACCTCGGGCATAATTGTTTGCAGCATCTTCCTTGCCAGTAATAAGCTGCTCTGGATGGAAGAGCTGTCTGTATGTGCCTGTCCTTACTTCATCTAGAATAGATAGGGAATTATACCAATTAAAAATTGAATTATAGCACACATCAAAACTGATACATTGAAAAGGTTAATGCAAGGTAATTTAATACTGTAAAAGAACCAACATACAAATTGATGGAGAATGGTCTGAAAAGTTCAAATTGTGCTAAGGCTGCTATCAGAGGCATCCTGGCACCTGGAGAGTAGTATTCAAAACCACTACCTTTACCAACAACAAAAGTCCAAAACATCTTATGACAAAACAATAATCTTTCCAAAAATTGGGCAATTTCAAAATAATAGGGGTCATAGCTCCCCCTTCCCCCAGCTGCAATTGCACTGACTGCATTCAGTGACACAGGAAATTGATTCTTAAAAACAACTTACAACTTCTGACCAAAGTTTTGGACTTCACTTACCTACAACAGTTGGTTCCAAATCTACAAATACAGCTCTGGGCACATGTTTGCCTGCTCCAGTTTCACTGAAGAATGTGTTGAAGGAGTCATCACCACCTCCAATTGTTTTGTCACTTGGCATCTGACCATCAGGTTGGATACCATGTTCCAAACAGTACAGCTCCCAGCATGCATTGCCGATTTGTACTCCAGCTTGTCCAACGTGGATAGAAATACATTCACGCTAAAAAGAATGTACATGGTAATTTAACACTATTCATTTGATTACCTTCATATTACTACTATGGATGTAATCAAACAAATACTGACTGATGCATAGTTTAGGGTAGGCCCAAAATTAAAATTGGGAGCACACAACATTGCATCTTTTAATGTGCTGCAATGAAATGTGCAGTCAGTGGTGTACTTGAGATGGGTGTAGGGGTGTCACACCCCCATAATTTCAAAACCTGGTCTACCCTGTCCAAGGGTATCAACCTTGTCAACTAAGGGGGTCCTGGAAGGCTAGACCCTAGCCCTTTTCAGCAAATAAATAAAAGCGGCCTCTCTATATCACAAATGGCACTTTCCTAAGATGAAAAAGGTACAATTTTGAAATATTTCTGTTATCTGTGATAAGAATTAGTAATCAGAATCATTAATCTTCAGAGCAATGACATCAGTAAGCCTCCCAAAGTATTTTCTCCTCTTATGAATCTGAAAAACAATATTCACAGGCTGTATCTTCTTTCAAAAAGTTTTAATGTGCCCTTTTTTATACCTCGGACCCCCACCCTAAAAAATTCCTAGTTGCCCAACTGGGAAGTACCAATGCCCTAATCCCACATTAAATTTTTTTTCTAAGAAAACCATCACTTTGCATGAGCCTCAATTTTCTTCACCTGTCCAGAAATTGAGCATGAGATTGTCTTAACTTTTCCTGCAATAAACTGGCTAAAACGGGCTTCACTTTCTTTGTTTGTCGTGTATACTCGAATTTGACTTCCATCTTTAACATTTTGAATGGAATAACGACAAAATATCGATGTGTGGCCAATAAATACACTAAATTTCGGAATTGCGCCTCGTGATTTTCTTAAGATTTTCTGAAGTGTTTGACCATTTACGCCTCCTTTTCTTACAAACGTTTTTCCTTTAAAAAAAACGTGTATGCCAACAATAAATTTTGCGCGAAATGTCAAGTTCCTAATCTCGCTTCCGTGTTATTTGAGGTGGGTGAGCAGCCCTAGCAACTGCTTCGCAGAATCGGTCCGTTGTGATGAAAAATCGGTCCCATGAAAGCAAATCCCCTACAAATTTTCATTTCAGCCTCAGTACGTAATAAAATGTGGTGTATACATTAAAAATTTTGAATAAACGGCATATTCTCTGTAATGTTTACCATTGCGAATGTTTACAATCCGGCCAGTCCTTAGTTACGACAGAGTTAGGGTTTCTGTAGGGTTTGGGTTACTCAAGGGTTTTGTAGGATTGGGGTGCGAGGGTGCTGAAGGGTTTTGTAGGATTAGGGCTACTGAAAAGTTAGAGCCAATATCACCAATGTAATCAGGGGTCAAACGTGGGCACCCCGCAATTAAAAATGCAATGGCTATTGGCAGCAAAAATTGCGAAAGAGAGCTAAGCATAAAGTAAATTTTGGCTTAGACCTCCTTCATCCCAAAATTCCTTAAATATTTCTGTCGAACGAACACGTTCGTAGACACCGGCTTCGTACGATCATACAATGGCTTCGTGGAGTTCCGGCGTTTCGGCCCATTGCACAAGAATGAATATTTAGCAAAAGCCACTCCTTAAGGCAGCTTGCGTAATTTGAAGTTTCAACTATAAACAGAGAATGGGCCTTGAAGTCTGAAATAGCTTCGACACAGGTGACGACACTTTTTTCTCACCTGCTTATACGGTCGGGACATAAAATGGCGCGAAAAATGAGAATAGTGCATTCCATTGACTTATGTGCCTCTTAATACATTCTACTTTAAAAATAGTGCCGTATCAGTAAATCAACTTATCTGCACACAAATCTCCGTGATACTAGCGGAATGCACGCTATAGAGAGATGCACGCCGAACAGATGCTAAAACGACTTCACACATTCAACTAGGCCTAGTTAGTGCACCACAAATCATTACGACAATGAACCTGGCGGTGCTGTAACACTGATAACGCACAAATAGTAGGAAAGTAAAAAGCTTCTACACTCACCATCTTGGTTGACTTCTTTGAGCGTTTGAAAAAGTTTTGAAGAGGAAATCTGTTCCTTTCTAGCGACGAGTTACGGTGTCAGTACTTGAAAGAACCAACTGCAAGTGGGCAGATTCCAGTTGTCAATTTGATAGTAGCTATACAATAGACTGATGTTAAGCAGACATTGATTGGTCAATTTTTAAACAGCAAATGTATCTTTCAGTGCACAAGTGCATCTTGGGTGAGAGTTTCTATGGTTTCACTGAAATTTTGATGTCTTATTGGCCCTTTTGAGCCGGCATATTCTTCATAATGGAAAAACAGCTCCTGTGTATTGGCAACTAATCCCCGATTCCTTGGTAACATCGTTGGCATGTTGTTTGAAAAGAAAATACATCTGATGCAAAAACAGTCTTGAGTAGAATCAAGTAAATACTTGTGTTTGGGCTTGTTTATTCCAGTGCACAGAATGCATTGAATATTATTCTCACAAGGAATGTTGAAACAGAGACGAAACGTAAAGGGGGCAATTGGGGGTGAGTCACCCCCCCAGCCTTGAAAATTGGCCATTTCGCAGGTCAAAAACGGTAGCACAATGTATTTCTGCAGGGCAAATTACTTAGGGCCACTTATCAACTACTGTTACTAAAAAAAGTCTTATTGGTCCTTTTGAGCCGGCATACTCTCCTTGATGGAAAGACAGCAATATTGCCATACTGAGACACCTCAACACTTTTCTTGAAATGTGTGAAGTTCTATTTTGTAGGTAATTTAGGTTTCGACGTGGTCACTCTACTGAGCATGCAGTAGAATATACATTAACCTCCAAAAAGCATTTGATACAACAAGCCATGAGGTACTGCTGAGTAAGTTAGAATTTTATGGAATCAGAGATATAGCACTGGATTGGTTTCAGCCCTACTTTAGTCACTGTAAACAAGTTCTGTGAGTGAACAGATTCTCCTCCAGTCTGTATGATATAACTTGTGGTGTTCCCCAGAGCTCAGCTCTTGGTCCCCTCCTGTTTCTCATCTATAAAAATGACTTGTTTAATTCTTCCAACTCCTTGCCATTTTTCCTATTTGCTGGTGACACTAATGTTTATTTTGAAGCTGGTGATCTCACAGGCCTGGAGAATACCATTAAACAGGGAACTTAGTAAAGTAAAAACATAGCTTAAAGCAATAATGAGGCATTCAACATTGACAAGACCAACTTTGTTCTTTTCATTCCCCCTGGAAAAATTACCTTAGATTATCAGTCTTACATTTGGCAAAAAAGGAATCCAGACGACTATATACCAACTTCTGTAGTATATAGACTCACGATCACCAGTGATCTGCCAATGGGGGGTATGTGGGCGTCGCGCCCTCCAATATTTTCAAATTTGCAAGAAAGTTGATTAAAAGTTAGCCAGGCTGCCAAAAAGTCTGGCCACAGTATTTTCTGTGAGCTTTTTTCTTTAGGAACAATTTAGTAACAATAGTTGGTTAATTGGTCAGAACGCCCCCCCCCCCAACAGAAGGTGTCTCGGCACATCACTGACGATCACAATACTAAACTCTGTTCACCGAAGTAAATCCCTTGCCACTTATGAAACGTTCACGAATAACTGTTCTCTCAACAATGTGCTTCATAATTCAAAACGAGGTTAAACTAAAATGTCCATATCACCACACCTATACATGCTAAGTTCCTAGGAGCATTTCTTGATGAGCATCTCACCTGGAAATACTATATTAGTGAACTCTCAAAACAGATCTCCAGATCATGTGGTGTCTTCTTCAAGGCACCATGTTCCCTTATCCAGCATTAATCTTCCTACAGCACGAGAAAGCGGCAGCATTCGTTTGGCTTTCTTTTATCCGACACTCGTCAGAGTATGAAAACGTCGGATAGTGATCTAAACATATCTAATTTTAGCGTGCAGTGATAACCAATTTGTGCAGTGATAAACTCAAAACGTGCAGTGATAATTTATGAAATGTGCAGTGATAATTTATGAAATGTGCAGTGATAAGAACGGTGCTTAGCCATTTTGGTCATACTTGGAAAAGAGTCCTGACTTTTTTTTGTACGTACATATTGCAAAGTTTAACTGCTTGTCCAACATCTCCTTTGGAAAATGCCCCATAACCATGACAAAAAATATTCAAAAATCTTAGAATACCTTATAGATCTAAATTTCTTGAAAACAATGTTACCAGACCATGGAATGTACTGTGAAATGCAACTGCTCAGTTTGCTTGACTTTCATTTACGGTATCCCTGTTTTTAGTAATTTTAACATTATTTTTTAAGCTACTGGAAAAATATCTCAAAATAATCCATAAATTGTGCTGGCACATATATACCAGGCCCCCTATTGGTTTTACCCCCTCAGAATGCTTTATTTCTTGTGAAATGTGCAGTGATAAAATTCCCTTGAAATTAGGTATGGATCTAAAGGTTAACCGAAATATATATCCAGTTGCGGTTACATGTGACAGGATGCGTCTAATTGGCCCCAAGAGTGGCCAATTAGGACCTATTAACCATTGTTTACTTGAAGCGTCCCAGTGAGAAAACAAACTCTTTTTGTCTATACAAGACTGGGATTTGAGTTTTGATGTAAACAGATTCGTAAACACTTGAATGAAACGACGATCTTGCTTGCCCAATGATCCGAAAATTCTCGTCTATTTATGTTTTGGCGCATTCTGGATTTGAAATTAGATTTGTTGTTAGAAGTCAAAATTGTCGCACCAACTTTTGTCACGAGCAGACCAAGATAGAGATAGTCCAATACATCATTATATGCACATCAGACATGGCAAGAATGAAATGAATAGGCCTTAAAACATGTGAATGTAACATCCATTTCGGCTTGTAACAAACAAAATCTAGTGTCAATCATCCAACTTATTATCACATGCCGTGTGATCCACAATATCCGTAGCTGGTGGTGAGAATGTAAATCAACTGTAATTCTGTGCTGTGACAGTCCTCCGATTGTTACATTCTCCATTGTTTGTATCCTTTGCTCTTTACATAGCCAGGTACCCTGCAGCTAATTCAGCATATGTCAATAACTTACTTCTCTCTTTTTCGATAAAAGTCAATAAATGTAGTGGACTTTTAAGACTTATTATTGCTTATGTAATCTCAAATATTATTCAGGACAGCCAATTGTAAACTTTCTAGCTTTAGAGAGGTTTACATTTGTATGCTTGGATCGAATCACGATAAGGAAGCTTCAACAAAAAATGTATTTTTCCAGCTTCTGGTCTTGCTACCTCTATTGGCGAGATTAAACCGGTCATAACTAATAACCATGGGCTAGCTGGAGAGCCTTCTTTCCCTTTACATTTCCAACACTTTTATTAGTATCCTTGTTGTTGTTAACAGTGCAGTCTTTGGCATATCAACGAAATTGGATTGGATATCAAGCTTTCTAATCCACTTAACAACTCTTTTATTTACACTCCAGTTACTACTGGAACTTATCTGATTCCGCACATTTTCCCAATCTCTCTCTTCAAATCTTGATGTTTTTCTACCTTTTTTCGCCTACTCTTCTATCAGCAGGCACAGCAATGTCGACAATGATTCAAACTATCATTTTCTCATAAATCACACAAATTTCAGGCCTTTTTGCCTCAATCGTACATTATGCATTTATGTACCAGAGAAGTTTGACTTTGCCATTTTTTACGGCACCTTCCGGAATGTTACAGGCCAGTAGACACCGGGGGGCAGGTGGGAATTGCCCCCGCAATAATTCACCCAGGTTTTATGTAAAAGCATTCTACAATATACCTTCTGATAACTTTTCAGTGGACTTCTACCCAATCTAGAATATAGGAGCGCCGCAACTCATATATGTGGCATGCAGCTATACAAACAAACTTTCAAGCCTCTCTTCAGTCTTGGCACGTGTGTTGTAAATTTAACCTTCTCCTTATTCGTTTATAATCTCAAAATTGCGATGAACTTCATATGTCAAATCTGATTAATTCTTAGTTTATAATTCAACAAAAATTATGCTCATTTCCAACACAAATACCATAACATATGATTGCTCAATACAGGCATGTCATGCAGATTAGGAACCTTTTTCCAGAAATCAGTAGGCAAGTAGATGATAATCAATAATGTCTTTTTCAATATTTAGCATTCATTACTTGCTTGGAATTTCAACTCAAATAGAATCTGCTGCATTTTTAAAAAGTGCAAGTCATGCTGTTTCCAGAAGACGGGTCCTTCGTTGTTGCCCATGCACATAAGCGTAGGAGGCTGGGAGGGGCAAAAGGCTGCAGCCCCCCAAGTTGGGCAGAAATCCATTTCACTCAGGAATATTTTCTGAGAGAACAGTAGGAAACTCGGGTAGAAAGTTTACAGCACCCCACTAGCTGATTTACATTCATGGACTAGTGCACTATTAACCCTGTTCATCAGGCAAAACGTTTTGTTTCACTAAATGTTCTACCACCCAACAAAGTACCCAATCTCATTTTCAGAAACCCCACCAAGATGCCTCAAAATATTCCATAACCATTCTGTACAAAATTGTACAAAAAGTAATTAAGTTACATGAATATCAACAGGCACTTGTTTGTTTGTGCTAACCATCAGTTCACATAAAGGCTCTTTTCTGCCTAGGAGTGTATATTTGACAGGGGCCAAATGCCAAATTATTGCCAAATTTGTCAAACGAGGGTGGTCATTCAACACTTAGTGGATAAGAAATCATTTATGAACTGCAAAAACACATATGTAGAAAAGCAACAGCAAAAAGAAAACAACAATTTCAATCTTCACAACTCTTTCATTTTCTACATCTCAAATTCTCCTTTAACATCAAAACCTGTAAGACACATTCTCCTGTACCAATGGTGTTCATTTAATACTCCTCGCCTTCTTCTTCACCTTCACCCTCTACACTGTCGACACCAACTTCTTCATAGTCCTTCTCCAATGCAGCCAAATCTTCTCTTGCCTCTGAGAATTCACCTTCCTCCATACCTTCTCCAACATACCAATGCACAAATGCACGCTTCGCATACATCAGATCAAATTTGTGATCAAGTCTTGCCCATGCTTCTGCAATTGCAGTTGTGTTGCTCAACATGCAAACAGCTCTTTGTACCTTTGCCAAATCACCTCCTGGAACAACAGTTGGTGGTTGATAGTTGATGCCAACCTTGAAACCAGTTGGACACCAGTCTACAAATTGGATGGTTCTCTTTGTCTTGATTGTTGCAATAGCAGCATTCACATCCTTGGGAACAACATCACCACGGTACAAAAGACAACATGCCATGTACTTTCCATGACGAGGATCACATTTCACCATCTGGTTGGCTGGCTCAAAGCATGCATTTGTGATTTCTGCAACAGTTAATTGTTCATGGTATGCCTTTTCAGCAGAGATAACTGGGGCATATGTTGCAAGTGGGAAATGGATACGTGGGTATGGGACCAAGTTTGTTTGGAATTCAGTCAAGTCAACATTCAATGCACCATCAAATCTCAAAGAGGCAGTGATGGATGATACAATTTGTCCAATCAATCTGTTCAAGTTGGTGTATGTTGGACGCTCAATATCAAGATTACGTCTGCAGATATCATAGATAGCTTCATTATCCACCATGAAAGCACAGTCAGAATGTTCTAGAGTTGTGTGGGTGGTCAAAATGGAGTTGTATGGCTCAACAACAGCAGTTGAGATCTGTGGAGCTGGGTAGATGGCAAACTCAAGTTTAGACTTTTTTCCATAATCAACTGATAGACGTTCCATGAGAAGTGAGGAGAATCCAGATCCAGTGCCACCACCAAAGGAATGGAAGATCAAGAAACCCTGAAGACCAGTACACTGATCAGCCAGTTTTCTGATTCTGTCCAACACAAGATCAATGAGCTCTTTACCAACAGTGTAGTGACCTCGGGCATAGTTGTTTGCAGCATCTTCCTTGCCAGTAATAAGCTGCTCTGGATGGAACAGCTGTCTGTATGTGCCTGTCCTCACTTCATCTGCAATAGATAGGAAAAATACCCATTAAACATAGAATTTTAGCACACATCAGAACAGATACATTGGAAAGATTGATACAAGGTAACTTAACATTGTTCAAGAACTGAAAAGATGAATTGACAGACAACTGTTAAAACAAAAATTGTGCTAATGCTGCTTTCAATGCTACACAGATTCATACAAAATACTTTTAAAATATTTCCAAAGCTTTTCCAAAGCCAAATTACCAAATGTCCAAAACCCTGAAGTACATTGTGCTTGCATTTTGAAACCCCATAAAAAATGTATGTATTGGAATATGTCTTAACCTACAAATAGCAAAAATGAAAAAACAAGAGATATATGGTGTTTAATAGGCCCTGAAATTGTATCCAATTTAGGATAGCGCAGAATTTTCCCAAACAAAACTCCAGATTATAAACAACCTCTCCTTTCCAAAACTTTGCAGGTCCTGGAAAATGCCAGTCTAATTCCCATAACTTTCCATAAACTCTAAGAACCCTGGCTAAAGGAAACTGACTCTTCAAAACACAGGGTTAGGGTTAACATATTTTTGACAAAAGGTTTGTAGACTTTACATACCTACAACAGTTGGTTCCAGATCTACAAACACAGCTCTGGGCACATGTTTGCCTGCTCCAGTTTCACTGAAGAATGTGTTGAAGGAGTCATCACCACCTCCAATTGTTTTGTCACTTGGCATCTGACCATCAGGTTGGATACCATGTTCCAAACAGTACAGCTCCCAGCATGCATTGCCGATTTGTACTCCAGCTTGTCCAACGTGGATAGAAATACATTCACGCTAAAAATAACGTAAATGGTACTATGAGTGAAATTAATGGAATACTTGTTGATCTGCAGTTTAGGGTAACCACCAAATCAAGCTTGTATGCAAAAAAACCTTTGAATCAATGGATTTTTTCTATAGCGTGTCACAAATAATATATCTACGCAGGACGTGCTTTTCGCCTACAGAAAAAGTTCTGCATAATCATAAATTTTCCAGAGAATTTAATAATGGCGCATATGACACTTACAATGGTGGATATAAATTACACAGCCCTAACAAGGGTGGCCACCAGTGAAATGACATTCTTTTCCAGGGTTTCCCAGGGGGATTTTCTGCCAAATTTTAGGGGTTTTCCAGGGTATTTTTGTCTATGTTTTCAAGAAAAAATATGATTATCACACATAGATCTTCTGCCTGTACCCATCCACCTTTCATTCTGCGTGCTACTTGAAAGTGTGTGTCCGTTGTTGGAAAAAAGTGGCTGCTGCCACACAACAAATGATACGCTGTTTTTCCCCTCAAAAAACTGACAGATCCTCTTCCCCTGTGTTACAGGAACAAAAAATGTAACAGCACTGCAAAAAAAAATTTACGTGCGGAAAATCTGCTTCAGAGTATAATATTTCATGGGTATGCTGTAATTTCAGGGCTTTCCCGGGTATTTTTCGAGGGGAAAAGAAAATCCAGGGTGTTGCAAGGTCTTTCAGGGTTTCCAGGGTTTGTTGGCCACCCTGCTAACCTTTAACCCAACCGGAACTCATACCATAAACCTTATAACCTTACTAAACCTTGTATAAACCCGAATGCTAACAAATTCCAAACTTTATGGAGCCTCCTTTTTAGCGGATACCCTAAACTCCACATCAACGTTACACTAAAATCTCTACCGTCGTGTAACAAATGAACGCCTGAATATTATTGAAAACTTCAGCCATGTAACCATGGTAATCAGAATCACCCTGCAAGTATACATGCATTGGCTATTGGCAGCAAAAATTGCGCAAGAGAGCTAAGGATAAACTAAATTTTCGCTTAGAGTTTCTTCATCCTAAAATTCCCGAAACATTTCTATAGAACGAACACGTTCTTCGACAATGGCTTCGTTCGATCATACAATGGCTTCGCCGAGTTCCTGGCGTTTCGGTCTACTGCGCCAGAATATTTATAAAGCTCGAAGCCACTCCGGGAAGGTAAGCAAAGCAAGGGGATTGCAGCTCGAAAGAACTTCAGCATATGTAGCAACGCTCAGCGGATTTGCCCTTTGGGGTGTACACCAAGTCAACCTAAAGTATATAGGCCTATCAAACTTCACCAAATGGTGAATTGATAACGAATACAGCAACCCTGGGGACTACTAACTTTCATGTCTACTTAAAAGACAGTACCTTATCAGCGAATCAACGTATCTGCATACAAATCGCTGTGATACCAGAGAAATGCACGCTATAGAGAGCTGCTAGCCCTATCAGGCCTAGTAATACTGCACAAAATATAAGTACGACAATGAACCTGGCGGTTTTGGGACACAAGAGATAACCCATATAGACGGAATGCAAAAAGCTTCTATACTAACCATCTTGACTGACTTCTTTGAGCGTTTGAGAAATACTTCAAGCAGAAACTTCTCTGTTCCTTTCTAGCGACGTGTTACGATGCCGGTAGTTGAAAGAACGAACTGTAGAAGGTCTGGCTCCAGTCTTCAATTTCATGGTGGCTATACAATAGACTGAAGCATAAGCAGATGTTGATTGGTCAATGTTTAAACGCAAAGTGCATAATTAATGCTGCATAATTGCATCTTGGGAGAGGGTTTCTATGGTTTCACTGAAATTTTGATGTCTTATTGGTCCTTTTGAGCCGGCATATTCTTCATCATGGAAAAACAGCTCTTGTGTATTGGCAACTAATGCGCGATTCCTTGGTAACATCGTTGGCAAGTTGCTTGAAAAGAAAATACATCTGATGTAAACGCAGTCTTGAGTAGAATCTAATTATTACTTGTGGTTGGGCTTGTTTATTACAGTGAACAGAATGCATTGAATATTATTCCCACAAGGAATGTTGAAATAGAGACGAAGCGTAAAGGGGGCAATGGGGTGAGTCACCCCCCCAGCCTTGAAAATTGGCCATTTCGCAGGTCAAAAACGGTAGCACAATGTGTTTTTGCAGGGCAACTTGCTTAGGACCACTTATCAACTACTGTTACTAAAAACAAAAAGGTCAGAGTCAAAAAGCTTTTTAGGGCGGCCTCTGACACTCCCCAACAATTAGCGAAGTTACGCCCCTTTGTACGAAGAGCTTTGTATGTTAAAAACACAGCTTTGACATGCAGTGGAGGCTTTTCACGAAAACTCAGGGAGGGAAAGGGGCCGAATTTGCCAAGCTTTTTATAGGAAACGCGTGTACTCGACAAATACTTGGGAATATTTATCGACTACACGTGCTTTTCATGAGAAAAGATGTAGAAGAAAATCGAGAAAATCGAGGCTCAAGAAAAATTGTGATTTCTTTAAAACATCGTACATTTGCCTTTGGCTTCACAACGTACGTTTCACTACTTTGGCTCACTACTTTGCCTTTCGTTTCCCTTCTTTGCCGAGAACTTGCCGACTCGAAGGCACCTTGTGGGGCTGTATACCCCCCTAATAGCCGCTACTGCTTACGTAGATTGTTATGCATTTCTAGGGGGAGGTGAAGGGGGAACACCTCACTTTTGATTAAAGTTTTCTGTAATCATTATAATCACTGAGTCTATTCAAATTTTTGATATCTGCTTCATGAGTGTAACGATTATGGGTTCTTTGTGGTGGCTTGTGATGTATGAAGAATACATGACACGTCAAGATCGCAATACACGTTGACAGGAAAACACATTGCCCGGAAGGGGTGTGTACTAGATATAACAGGACTCAGCACATAACTAAAACATCAAACTCAATACGTTACATAAGACTACAGTTCAGACTAATGCACGTTTTTCTAAGAAAGCACTTTGTTTTGGATACTTCGTCACGTGCAGCGCTCCTCCGCAATTCGTCGTATATTTAAGCTTAGCATTCGTTCACAGTTCAACAGTCTACACTTCACAGTTAAGAGTTTAAGATTACGAGTTTATAGTTCAGAGTTTAAGATTACGAGTTACGAGTTCAGAGTTTATAGTTTACAGTCCACCGGTAAGAGTTACGAGTTTGAGTTAAGCCTATCGAAAGAACAAGATTTATGCAATTACTGTAAATATTTGGTTGATTTAATGTTATTACATATCCAACGAGAAGCTTTGTTTATTGGAAAGTCTTACACTAATCCTCAAGAGCATAAAGTTTACAACACTTTGTAAGACAGTAGTGCTTGACTGCTCAAAAGTTTAAGACACTCGTAAGTGTGTATGTGGTGCATATTGTATCTGGTCCTTGCCACCTAATACAAGGGGGTTGTAAACCTTTCATTTGTTTACGGAAGGATTGGCAGAAAAACACAACACAATATTTTTATTCATCCAAAACTAATGGAACTCATTACTAATCAATGCTTCGGGTCTTTTACAAGCACCAAGTATAGGCCCTCCTACCGTTAAACTTTTCTCAAAGTTAACCCTAGTTAACCTTCTAGTTGGCTCTATGTCTGACTGAACAAATCCAACTCCTTATCTAATGCTGGGTGCCACATTTATACATTAGAGCGGAGTGCCTGGTGGTCCCCACACACAATCATGTGATTATAAAGTCTAATTACGCGACGGTAGTAACTAAACAAACTACAATAATGTTTATTAGCCTAACGAGGGGAAATCTAATAAAGAACTAATTATAAATAAAACTGCAAGTGATGAGCTGTCTGCACGAAAAACTACACTAAAAATAAAACCTAAAAATAACCGTATTACAGGGTTAGTTGACACAGTCAAGGGTTGTATAATATTGATCACCCTGTGGTCATATCACGTGATGGACATATACTTGAACTGTTTAGGAGAGAGTGAGATTTGAACGTTAAACACACAGCCATTTTATTGAGAGCATTATCAGATATCACACTATGCAAGTGTCTTTCTTTGTGTTTGTTATCGAATAAATGGGGGCTTCTTATAACCCATAGAGAAGTCAATTGCTTCTTGGAAAAATTTGTACAATATAATGTCGTTATAACGTACCTTCGGTTTATATCGTACCCTAGCGGCAGGCAGTGATGTGCCGAGACACCTTCTGTTCGGGGGGGGGCGTTTTGACAAATTCACCAACTATTGTTACTAAAAAGAAGTCACAGAAAATACTGTTGCCAGCTCTCTTGCAGCATGGCTGCCTTCTCACCAACTTCCTTGCAAATATCAGTGCCGTAACCACCGGGGGGGGCAAGGGGGGTTGGAGCCCCCCAATAATTTCTTGTTAAAATAACTTTTTTTTCAATTATAATACTATCCTAAAGTGTACGAAATAGAAAATTAAATATTTTGTGTCTTGTTATTAAATAGAATGTGAATAATAATAAAGCCAATGGAATAAAAGTTTCGATGGAATTCCTTTAATCGAATTCTTTTATTCTTTTATTACAACCATTTCCGGAAAATAACATTCTGATAAAATTGTACATGCTTGTGTACGTTTTCATTTCTTAAACGCTACAAGTGAAGAAGAAGGTTTGAAAAACAAGGGGTCAAACAAGAGTATTTATAAAAATTCGAGGCTAAACAATATGCTTACGTTGCATATCCACAAGGACGAAACCGACAATCTTGATCTTTGTAATGTTGCAAATGAATTCATTCTTCTTGGTCATCGTAAAACTTTGTTTGGATGTTTTTAAAAACTACATCTATTTTACAATCATCTTATGTAATAAGTTGTAAGAATGTTTTTAAAATCCACAAGAATTGTAGATATTTTGGTGTATTGTCTTTCACTTTTGGATCTCTACTTTTATAACATTGAGACAAATTAAGTAAAATGTGACCCATTATAGCGTGTTTAGACGTTTGAAAATCGTAACATTTTCTCAGCTCCTCCGCCTCAACCATGGTGAGGCCTCCTCCGATAGTGACTTCTAAGCCCCCCCAAAATGAAAATCGTGGTTACGGCCCTGAATTTGAAAACATTGGGGGTGCGACGCCTCCCCACACCCCATTCGGTACATCCCTGGTGGTAGGTCCCATCAAAAGGTTCATACTGTAAAACAATTCGAAGCTTTACAGTAAAGTTAATTCAATATGGAACATCAAAATAACAATGAAAAACAACAACGCACATTAATAACAATTAAGGGTAAATTTTTTTTATACATATAAATGTTCCAGTTGGAAATGTTCAAATCCACAACGGCAAACAACTTCAGGTCACTGGCTTCCACACGATAAGTCACAAACTCTACTCAAATCTACAGCGAACGGCAACTATAAACTCACGGCGACTTACACGACTATTTTGCACGGCAACTGCAACACGACTGACTCAACAAACAGGTACAGATACTGATATCACAGAAACAACAAACTCACAATAGAAATTATCTTAAACACAGAGATGATGACAAAAGCGATGGTGATAGAACGACATGAACAGTGGATGACTACAAAGAACAGGAATTAACAGAAATGAATGACACACTACACAGCTTCCTGTAATTAAGAAACAAAAGACAAAACTAGTGCTCTAACAATACAAACCCCTATCAAAATACTCCGTTTGCAAAGTACTCGGTTATAACGTACTTTCTGTTATAAGGTACCCTGAAGGACCAAGGGCTTTGGTCCATTAGGACAATGTCCTACAGCTATGATGTACCTTTTAGGTTTTTTGGCTTTTTCTCTTTCGGATTCTTCACATTAATCCGTGCTACCTTCGAAATTGTTTTTATTAACCAACAAAGGGTTTACTGATCAATGTGTGAGCACGCCCTTGTGCTATAGCTCGACATAAATAACTTCAATGATCAGGCATTCGCTTTCGTCCTTGTGTGTGCTAGGTCTGAAGCCATACAGAAATAGCTTACAGAAAATTCAGAAACGGTTAAACTTTGAAGCTGCTAATCACGACATTTCTAATCAAAATCGTCTGAGCCTCAAAAGATTTATACCCTCAACCCAAGAACTTATGTAAATTTGGCGTACCCCCCTCCACATTCAAAGTCAATACGCGACCCTTGATACAACTCATGGGATCGGTGTGCTTTTCTAATATTCCTTACTTGCAGGTACCTCCTCTAAAACTTCCTGTGAGTCAGATCTTGCTGAAGATATTAATAATCTGTGGGTTGGAATATGAATTTCCAGTGATTAATTTTTGAAAAATTACTTTGGTAGGCGTTGATATGGTTCATCCATGGAAAGTCATCCGATATATCTGTGACAGGCATTTAAGTGTACATGGATATTTTCATTCTCCATGAAATTGCATACAAAAACCATTGCACCTCATGACTTTTAGCTAAAAAAGTCTCTGAAGAAACTTCTGATACTGGGAATCATGAAAAACTAAAAAGAATTGAGGTCTTGGGCCAAAAGAAACTTACATGGTGGTACTTTCTTTACAGAAACTCACATGGCAGCCCATAAATCGCAAAACGAGAGTACTCTTAGGTGCCACATAAACACCCCCCGCTTACTTTTTCCAAACCCCCCGGACCTTATTGGAGCTCCGCGTTTATTACTGTTAAGGAACTGGAATCGCTTAACATCATTTCACGCCATTGCTCAAATTCCGACCCTAGCGCGCACTCTACAATTTTTCCAACCACCCTGTTTATTAGGACCCCCTTTATTTGGCACTTGAGAGTAATGCTAGGCTCAAGAGTAATAAAACCCTAAACTTTTCGTTTTTAGACCTTTTGGAGAGCTAAAGAATTCTGAGTTTCATGGCTTTACAAATGCAATAAGGAAAATGCCAATGAAAGTCATTACTCTGTTCTTCCTTTGTTAATGCAATCAATAAACACATCAGTAACTACTCTTTCCTTATAAGAACCAACAATTAGACGTTCACCAATGAATAATACAATAGTTTAGTTATTTACGCAAAACTCTGCAAAGCACCTGTGCTTGTGCTCATCATCAGTTCAAATACTCTCTTCTGCCTGAGGGTCCATATGTGAGAGGGATGCATATTCCCCAGAGTGCTGATTCAACTGGGGGCAATTATTCAACACTAGGTGAATAAGTGGTAATTTAGAAACTGCAAACATACATAGAATAGCAATGAGACAAAGAAGACAATATTTTCAAGCTTCTTCCATTTTCTACATTTCAAATTCTCTCTTCAAATCATGAAATAATCTAAAACAACATGTCCTATCTTGAGAGTCTTCATCTAATACTCATCACCTTCCTCCTCTTCACCTTCACCCTCTACACTGTCAACACCAACTTCTTCATAATCCTTCTCCAATGCAGCCAAATCTTCTCTTGCCTCTGAGAATTCACCTTCCTCCATACCTTCTCCAACATACCAATGCACAAATGCACGCTTTGCATACATCAGATCAAATTTGTGATCAAGTCTTGCCCATGCTTCTGCAATTGCAGTTGTGTTGCTCAACATGCAAACAGCTCTTTGAACCTTTGCCAAATCACCTCCTGGAACAACAGTTGGTGGTTGATAGTTGATGCCAACCTTGAAACCAGTTGGACACCAGTCTACAAATTGGATGGTTCTCTTTGTCTTGATTGTGGCAATGGAAGCATTCACATCCTTGGGGACAACATCACCACGGTACAAAAGACAACATGCCATGTACTTTCCGTGACGTGGATCACATTTCACCATCTGGTTTGCTGGCTCAAAGCATGCATTTGTGATTTCTGCAACAGTTAATTGTTCATGGTATGCCTTTTCAGCAGAGATAACTGGAGCATATGTTGCAAGTGGGAAATGGATACGTGGATATGGGACCAAGTTTGTTTGGAATTCAGTCAAGTCAACATTCAATGCACCATCAAATCTCAATGAGGCAGTGATGGATGATACAATTTGTCCAATCAATCTGTTCAAGTTGGTGTATGTTGGACGCTCAATATCCAGATTACGTCTGCAGATGTCATAGATAGCTTCATTATCCACCATGAAAGCACAATCAGAATGCTCCAGAGTTGTGTGGGTGGTCAAAATGGAGTTGTATGGCTCAACAACAGCAGTTGAGATCTGTGGAGCTGGGTAGATGGCAAACTCAAGTTTAGACTTTTTTCCATAATCAACTGATAGACGTTCCATGAGAAGTGAGGTGAATCCAGATCCAGTACCACCACCAAAGGAATGGAAGATCAAGAAACCCTGAAGACCAGTACACTGATCAGCCAGTTTTCTGATTCTGTCCAACACAAGATCAATGAGCTCTTTACCAACAGTGTAGTGACCACGGGCATAGTTGTTTGCAGCATCTTCCTTGCCAGTAATAAGCTGCTCTGGATGGAAGAGCTGTCTGTATGTGCCTGTCCTCACTTCATCTGCAATAGATAGGAAAAATACCCATTAAAAATAGAATTTTAGCACACATCAAAACAGATACATTGGAAAGATTGATGCAAGGTTACCAATTGACAGACAAATGGTACAAATTCCAATTGTGCTAATGCTGCTGTCAATGCTACAAAGTTCTAGAATATTTTTCTAAAATTTCTCAAAAGCCAAAGTATCAAAATTCCAACACCATGAAACACACTTTTGTTACATTGTGAAACCTCATAAAAACAAATAAACCATAGTTTCAATGCCAGATTTCATGATTTTTGTAGTGGAATATCCCCTAAATTATAAATATGAAAAAAACCACGAAATATATACAGTATTTAATAGGCCCTCAAACTATATCCATTTTAGGCTATTGACAAATGTTTCCAGACAAAAATCCAAAACTAGTATATGATATGAAATAAGAAAAATCTTTAGAAAGGATGCCCCTGTCAACAAAAGGTGCTTTTCATGGGGGAACTCAAAACAGAATTGTACAAAGTAGGAAAAGAATGGAAATTAATATTAAAAGTAGACCTAATAAAAATATCACAACAGCACATTAACTGCTGTCCTTCACTAGAAATCAAAATTGTTTACTTAGTTCTTCTTCAAAAAAATACAAAGACCGTTGTTTCCCCCAGTTAGTTCTTGAATGTGGTAACCTAAATGTACCACTACTTTGAGTATCATAGCTACACAGTGCACTACTACCTCACATTGGATGTGTTGACATTACTAAGCAAATTTTTCTTTAAAAATGCGGCTTTATTTTCCTTAGCCAATATGAAGACCTCCCTTTTCCAATTTTCTATGACTTTTCATAATTCATAGAAACCTTGGCCAATTGAAACTGATTTCTCAAAACAAAGGTCAAGGTTTGTCAAAAGGTTCGTAGACTTTACATACCCACAACAGTTGGTTCCAGGTCTACAAACACAGCTCTGGGCACATGTTTGCCTGCTCCAGTTTCACTGAAGAATGTGTTGAAGGAGTCATCACCACCTCCAATTGTTTTGTCACTTGGCATCTGACCATCAGGTTGGATACCATGTTCCAAACAGTACAGCTCCCAGCATGCATTGCCGATTTGTACACCAGCTTGTCCGACGTGGATAGAAATACATTCACGCTAAAAATAACATTAATGGTAATATGAGCGTAATCATTGGAATACTTGTCATTCTGTAGATTAGGGTAATCCCCAAATCAAGGTTGTGTGGTAACAAACCTTGATACAAAACATTGTAACTTTTGATGAATTTAAGTGAAATGTGCAAGAAACATTTGGTGTATATATTAACAATATTGAATAAATTCCATATTGTCTTTAGCGTGTAGCAAATAACGTATCTACGCAAGATGTGCTTTTCAACTCGCGAGAAATTGGGTAGAATCATCCATATGTTAGAGAACTTAATAATGGCGCATACGACATTCATAATGGCGGATACAAATTTGCTAACCTTTACCCCTACCTGAATCAAACGATAATCCTGAAGGGTGATTCACCCGCTAGGTAACGCTGAAGATACCGTTGTTCGACCTGCTTCCTCCTGTAGTAGCGTTCCATACTATAGCTCTCCACATAAATTAAACAATACACAAATGAAGGTGCCCTCCCTCCCCCTGGAGGCGTTACATAAAGGCTGAATGGTTCGTTACTAAACTTCTTGTAAACCCTAATCCCAACCACTTCCAAATGCTACCGAGCCACCGTTAAGCGGATACCCTAAATTGCACATCACCCAAACACTAAAATCACAACCTTTATGTAAGAAATCAACCATAGAATAGTATTGAAAAGTTACAACAACCATGTTAATCTGGAGTCATACGTAGGCACCCCACAATTACAAGTGCCAATGACTATTGGCAGCACAAATTGCGAAAGACAGCTATGCATAAATTAAATTTTGGCTTTGAGCTCCTTCATCCTAAAATTCCTGAAATATTTCTGTAGAACGAACACGTTCGTCGACGCTGGCTTCGTACGATCATACAATGGCTTCGTGGAGATCCTGGCGTTTCGGCCCATTGGACAAGAACGAATATTTAGCCAAAAGCCACTTCTGGAAGGCAGCTTGCGCAATTTGAAGCTTCGACTGCAAACAGACTGCAAGGGCATTGAAGCTCGAAATAGTTTCGACACATGTAGCAACACCTCGCCTGCTTATTCGTCGGTACGTAAAATGGCGCGAACAAATGAGCAAAATGGATTACACTGACTGTCATGAGTTACTTACTGCATTCTACTTAAACTACAGTGCCTTATCAGTAAATCAACTTATCTGCACACAAATCGCTGTGATACCAGAGAAATGCAAGCTATAGAGAGCTGCTAGACAAATCAGGCCTAGTAAATAATGCACCATATTATCAGTACGATAGTGAACCTGGCGGTTCGGTGACATGAGATAAAACACATATATTCGGAATGCGAAAAGCTTCTACACTCACCATCTTGACTGACTACTTTGAGTGTTCGAAAAAGAATTGAAGCAGAGACTTTTCTGTTCCTTTCTAGCGACGCGTTACGATGTCGGTAGTTTAAAGAACCAACTGTAGAAAGGTTGACACCAGTTATGAATTTTATGGTGGCGATACAATAGGCGGACGTATAAGCAGACACTGATTGGTCAATTTTGAAATACAAAAATGTATCTTTCAGTGCACAATTGCATCTTGGGTGTGAGTCTCTATGGTTTCACTGAAATATTGATGTCTTATTGGTCCTTTTGAGCAGGCATATCCTTCATCATGGAAAGACAGCTCTTGTGTGTTGGCAACTAATGGGCGATTCCTTCGTTGGCATGTTGTTTGAAAAGAAAATACATCTGATGTAAAAGCAGTCTTGAGTAGAATCAAATTCAATCGAGTGGTAGGGCTTGTTTATTCCAGTGAATAGAATGCATTGAATATTATTCTTACAGGGAATGTTGAAACAGAGACGAAACGTAAAGGCGGCAATGGTGGTGAGTCACCCCCAACCCTGAAAATTGGCCATTTCGCAGGTCAAAAATGGTAGCACAATGTATTTCTGCAAGGCAACTTGCTTAGGACAATTTATCAACTACTGCTACTAAAAACAAAAAGGTCACAGTCAGAAAGCTTTTTAGGCTGGCCTCTGACAACCTCCCCCCAAAAAATAAGGGAAGTTACGTCCCTTTGTTCGAAGAGCTTTGAATGTTAAAAGCACAGCTTTGACATGCAGTGGAGGCTTTCACGTGCTTTTCATGAGAAAAGATGTTCGAGAAAATCGAGGCTCAAGAAACAGGTGATTTTCTTATTAAAAAATCGTGTATTTGGCCTTTGGTTTAACTGCTTTTGCCGTGAATCTGCCGACTCCATGGCACTTCGAGGGCACTTTTGATGGGGTGCTGTTAGTGTAAGAGAATGTGCAGCCCAGTTGCACCTGTGCCTCGGTACAGCGGTTGCCCCTGTCCTGCGAATCACCCCAACCTACTTTTGTCTCTTGATTGCTATGTTAGAGGCGTATTATATTTTATAAATCACAGAGTACCATGTTACAAATACAGGGTACCATTTTAGAAATACAGGGTACCATTTTATAAAATGAGGATATCATTTTATAAAACGCAGTATACAATTTTATAAAATACAGCGTACCATTTTAAAGAATAGCAAGAGTTGAATTTTGGCGGTAACGCCAACCCATGCACTCCCCCTCCCCAATAGCTCTTTTGCTAGCTAATTTTTATTTGGAAAAGTTGTAAATTGTTGCTCGAGGGCCCCTTGAAAAACAGTCTTTGCTGAAGGGTCACCCTCCTAAAATATGTGAAAATGAATGAAGTGAAATAGCTACGCAGATGTAACAGCTGATAATTGAAACTGCTAGAGTAAAAGATAACTGGTCCCGTGATTGGCTGAACGTCAGTAATCTAATCTCGTTTGACCGACTAGTTATGACGTATAAGATTATGAACAAGTTAAGTTGAAAGTCTTTGGGATAAATTTGAGTTAAGATCAGTCCACTCAAAATATGAAACAATGAATAGCCATGATTTTCAAATCCCAAGACTAAATACGGAACGTGCACAAAATGGCTTCATATACTCGGCTTTAAAATTATGTAATGACATGCCTGTTGATACGAAAGGCCTCAACTCTCAAATGCGTCAAAAAGAAATTAAAAGCACATCTATTGGCTGATCAAAAATAATAACTGAAAACACGACCCCCTGGAAGAGCAGCAATATTAGTATTATGCCTGTTAATGTTTTTAACTATATTATTTAAAGTGCATATATGTAAATGTAATATTTTAGTTGCTGAAGGGCTATTTCTCTCGTGTATAAATCATCCATTACATTACATTACAGCCGCTACTGCCGACGTAGAGTGTTATGTATTTCTAGGTGGAGCTGAAGGGGGAACACCCCACCTTTGATTAAAGTGTTATATAATCATTTAAGTCACTGAGTTTATTCCAATTTGGTAACTTTTTTATTAGAGTACAGCTCATAAGAACGCACTTTTTTGGAGGAAAGCGTTTTATAAGACAATAGTGCTCGACTGCTCAACAAGTTAAAAAGCTGTTGAAGTGAGTATATGGTGCATGTTACATCAAACCTTTGGTGCCTGATACAAGAGGGTTGAAACAGGCAAGGGTACTGGAAAAATAAAAAGATCGTAATTAGCAGTGGGTTGGAATAAATGGGGGCTTTTTATAACCTATAGAAAAGTCACTTGCTTCTTGGAAAAATTTGTACAGTATAATGTCGTTATAACATACCTTCGGGTTATATCGTACCCTATTGGCAGGCAGTGATGTGCCGAGACACCTTCTGTTGGGTGGGGGGGGGACGTTTTGACCAATTGATTAACTATTGTCACTAAATAAAGGTCACAGAAAATACTGTTGCCAACTCTCTTGCAGCATGGCTGCCTTCAAACCAACTTCCTTGCAAATTTGAAAATATTGGGGGCACGACACCTCCCCCACGCCCCCATTCGGTACATCCCTGGTGGTAGGTCCTATCAAAAGGTTCATACAAACCCTTATCAAAATACTCCGTTTGCAACGTACTCGGTTATACCGTACTTTCTGTTATAAGGCACTCGTCCCATGGTCCCTCAGGACAAAGTCCTGAGGGTATAAAGTTCTTTTTTAGGTTTTCTGGATTTTCTCATTTCGGATTCTTCACATTAATCCTTGCTACTTTCGAAATTGCGTTCATTTGTGCCAACTCTGAAGCCATATAGAAATGGCATATAAGAGCTAGTTATCGAGTCAACAATGAAGAAACCATTGACAGCACCTGTTTGAAAAGATGGCATGAACTTCCTTAAACTTTGAAGCTGTTTATTATTACGTTTTTAGTGAAAAGTGCACTATTGAAGATCTGCGTGGATTTCCGAAATCTTCCAAACTGCTACTGAAGAAACGCATCTGAGCATGCTTCTCAAATATTTCAGCCTCAAACGATATATACCCTAAACCCAAGAATTGATATAACTTTGGCGTGGACCCCCGTCCAGAAATCTGAGTTTCATTGCTTTACAAATGCAATTCACCAAGTGCCTTTGATATTTATTATTCAACAGTATTTATTTTGTTAATGCGATGAAAAAGCACATCAGCAACTACTCGCTTTTATAAGAACCAGTAAAATTAGGGTTAACACTGGCTGTTCAAAATTGTTGAGGCTGAATCGTTCCTTATTTGCTCTACAAGTAGTACTTTACAGCTAATTTTGATAGTACACAAGACAACCTATCATGTTTTGATTGATTGAGAGACCCTTAGTTAAATGCTACGACTAAAATGGTCTCTCGTCCATATCAATACCTTTTATTGAAAATAGTTCATTAACAACTTATAAATAGATAAATCTAGTGCAGTATTCGCAGTTTGACTTAAGCCACGGTGCTTCCAAATTTATATAATCATTCAACAAATAATTTTGCAATGAGTAATACAGTAGTTTAGTTGTTCATGCAAACTCAGCAAAGCACCTGTGTATGTCCTCACTAGTCTATTCTGCCAGGGGATCAGTGGTAAAGAAGAGAGGGTGTGGGGCGCTCAGCCCCTCTAGCTCTGTAAATATCTTTTGAAGTAGAAACATAAAGACTCAATATTCTGTTGTAAAAAGCTATTCTAGATTCAAAGAGCTGTTGAGGAATTGTTAGTTCACAAGATATAGGGTATTCAACTAAGTTGTTTTTTGGATGATATTATGCTTCACAGTTTCTTATAAAGATACATGCAGGAAAAGAGCCCCCCTAGCTTTCAATAGAGCCCCCCTAGCTATTGGTTTACTTCCACACAACTGCTGGGGGTGTATAGGTACTTGCTCCTAAACTCTGCACATTCCCAAGGTATTGATTCAAGTAGGGGCTGCCAATCAACACTGGGTGGCTAAGTGGTTATTTAGAGAACTACTGCTATACATAGAATAGCAATGAGACAAAGAAAACAGTATTTTCAAGCTTCTTCCATTTTCAACACTTCAAATTCTCTCCTTGCATCACACAATACTTGTAAAACAAAATGTCCCATTCTTACAGTCTTCATTTAATACTCATCACCTTCTTCTTCACCTTCACCCTCTACACTGTCAACACCAACTTCTTCATAATCTTTCTCCAATGCTGCCAAATCTTCTCTTGCTTCTGAGAATTCACCTTCCTCCATACCTTCTCCAACATACCAATGCACAAACGCACGCTTTGCATACATCAGATCAAATTTGTGATCAAGTCTTGCCCATGCTTCTGCAATTGCAGTTGTGTTGCTCAACATGCAAACAGCTCTTTGAACCTTTGCCAAATCACCTCCTGGAACAACAGTTGGTGGTTGATAGTTGATGCCAACCTTAAAACCAGTTGGACACCAGTCTACAAATTGGATGGTTCTCTTTGTCTTGATTGTTGCAATGGAAGCATTCACATCCTTGGGGACAACATCACCACGGTACAAAAGACAACATGCCATGTACTTTCCGTGACGAGGATCACATTTCACCATCTGGTTGGCTGGCTCAAAACATGCATTTGTGATTTCTGCAACAGTTAATTGTTCATGGTATGCCTTTTCTGCAGAGATAACTGGGGCATATGTTGCCAATGGGAAATGGATACGTGGATATGGCACCAAGTTTGTTTGGAATTCAGTCAAGTCAACATTCAATGCACCATCAAATCTCAATGAGGCAGTGATGGATGATACAATTTGTCCAATCAGTCTGTTCAAGTTGGTGTATGTTGGACGCTCAATATCAAGATTACGTCTGCAGATGTCATAGATAGCTTCATTATCCACCATGAAAGCACAGTCAGAATGTTCTAGAGTTGTGTGGGTGGTCAAAATGGAGTTGTATGGTTCAACAACAGCAGTTGAGATCTGTGGAGCAGGGTAGACGGCAAATTCAAGTTTTGACTTTTTTCCATAATCAACTGATAGACGTTCCATGAGAAGTGAAGAAAATCCTGAACCAGTACCACCACCAAAGGAATGGAAGATCAAGAAACCCTGAAGACCAGTACATTGATCAGCCAGTTTTCTGATTCTGTCCAACACAAGATCAATGAGCTCTTTACCAACAGTGTAGTGACCACGGGCATAGTTGTTTGCAGCATCTTCCTTGCCAGTAATGAGCTGCTCTGGATGGAAGAGCTGTCTGTATGTGCCTGTCCTTACTTCATCTGCAATAGAGAAACAACACATGAAACACACATCAGATTTCAAAAATTAATACAGCTACATCAATATTCTGCAAGAACTAATAGTAAAGTGGATGGAGACCTTGGGGACATATTCCACATGTCTGCAAATGCTGCTTCAAATGTCAAATGCTATAGAAAATCTATTCTTCAATGCAGAATACCATAAATCCTTGAATAGCCTCCCAAGAGCTTATATATTTTCTGGGATTTTGCATGAGGACTTTTTCAAATGAGGGGGGGTGGATTGAAATTTTCCTGGTAGTTAGTAGTTGCCAGTCAAAATTTTCCTAACTAATAAACTTGTTCTTTGATGCTACACATACAAGCAATAAGATATTGTTGGGGGATAGACAAATTTTCATTAAGTAATAACATCTTTTTTCTTTCCTAGCACTATAAAGTACAAGCTGACTCTCAAATTGGAACAGTCACATGCTTTGGTGGGGGCTTAATAAAGTGGGTTTATTAACAATTTGTAGCTCTAGGGTAGGGACTCATTTGAGGTGGGGCTAATTTGTGGATTTATGGAATTGGTGAAATTTGTTGTAGTTATACACATACCTACAACAGTTGGTTCCAGGTCTACAAACACAGCTCTGGGCACATGTTTGCCTGCTCCAGTTTCACTGAAGAATGTGTTGAAGGAGTCATCACCACCTCCAATTGTTTTGTCACTTGGCATCTGACCATCAGGTTGGATACCATGTTCCAAACAGTACAGCTCCCAGCATGCATTGCCGATTTGTACACCAGCTTGTCCAACGTGGATAGAAATACATTCACGCTAAAAAGAACGTTAAGGGTAACATAAGATGAATGGTATTAAACGAATAGTAAAGCTCTTTGAAGAATTTTATCCAGGCGCTAATGAAGTCTTGTACCGCCTTCATGTCTGCCATTATGAAATTGACCAAACATGGTGCGATTATACCCACACACACTCCATGTGCAGTAATTGCGAACATGGCAGACATGGAGGCGGTACGAAACTGCATTAGTTAACCATCGGCGCTAATGTCGCTACAGATGATTAGCAACGATAGATATCACCATGGTACTCAGAAATTACCCTTGGTAACGCATCAAATAAAACGTGTAATGGCTGTTGCTAGTTGAAGATGCAGAAGGCAAGCCAGAAATTTCTTGAACTTCTACAATGGATCGAGGATGCATTCTGACTCTGGCTTCCTATGAACACATAATGGCTTCCCTACGTTCCTGGCGTTTCAGCATATTGCGCAAGAACTACTAGCCTCCGGTCACTCTTATAACAGTCACTAAGCACTACCTGTGGCTTGAAATGAATACAGGATAACGGTTTTCGAAGCTCGCTATAGCTTGGACACGTCGACTGTAACTACTATCACCTGCTTGGGCAGAACGCAAAATGGAACGGAGAATGAGCGAACTGCATTCTAGTGACTGCCAGGTGACTACGTTTCACTTCAAAAGGCCCCGCCCTAAAAGTGAATCAATTTATCTGCAAAAGAACTCAGTGTGGCTGCCAGAGAGTTCCTCAATCTACAGATGTGAAGGACACCAGTAAAGCGAAAGCTCTTACTCGCACAAGCCTAGCAACTGCAATTTACTCATTCTCACAGGCCTAGCTACTGAAATTTAAATCAGTAACCACAAGGAATTTGGACCTTGAAAAACATAGTCTATATAGTAAGACTACAAAGAAGCTTATACACTCACCATCTTGACTCACTTCTTTGAGGGTTTGAAATAGGCTTCAAGAATAAAGTTTTCTGCTCTTGTCTAACGACGTGTTACGCTGTCGGTAGTTGAAAGAACTAACTGATGATCGTTTGATGTTAGGTAGCTACACAATCGTAATGCTGTTTTGAAGACTCTGATTGGTCAGTGTTGAATAATTGATTGTGTGGTGTGCCATCAAGAGTACAATTGCATTCTGGGTCAGAGTTTCTATGGTTTCACGTGAAATATTTCCCCATAGTAACCAATTCAACAACAACACTTCATCACTAGGCTTTGCGGCCGGTGTTGCTACCGTCCAATCAACAAGCATGTGCAACCAGGGGGTCATCCCTACTTTTCTATACGGGGGTCTATGCCAGGGTTTTTTGCTGACCTCCTGTAATACTGGTAATTTTAGATGCAGAAATTGTATATTATATTTGTAAGTTAGGAACTAACGTAGGACGTAAAGACTAGATTTCAGGTGACTTGTGAAAGCACTTGAATCTATTTTCGCGTAGGCACCGTCGTTTGGTTGTAGGATTGGACTCTCAGTACTTGCGAAATACTGGAGAGGGCCAGATTGCTACGTATTTTGTATG